>VZRE01010086.1:231506-269226 GCA_013396775.1 Cephalopterus ornatus
CGTACGGCGCGGAAGCCTGGCAGGGGCGGGGGGCGGTGCGGCGGGAGGGCACGGGCCGGGGGCAGCCCCTCAGCTCCCCCGGGAGCAGAACGTTTGGGCGCTTTCGGTTTTCACACGGCTCTGCCGCACGTAGGTTTGATCATTAGGCGCCTTCCCCCAGAGTCTGTGATGTGCCACAGGCGGTACTCGGGGGGAAATCCACGAGTTCTACGCAGAGAACCCTGTTCGCCAGGGCTAAAAACCACCTGGGTAGCGCCCACGAGCAACCCCGGGCAGGACAACAGCGACGCTCTGCAACGCACGTTCCTTACCCACCTGCACCCTCAAAGGGGAAAACCAAACGGTATTCCTCGAGGGAAGTTCAGAAGAACCACTGGAGCGGTTTACACACGGAGTAACAGTGCCGCCTTGCGGTAAATTCCAGTCCTTACACTGGTCTGTTTCACTTCCACGGCTTGACTCGGGATGTGCTCCGGTAGGTAACGCCCAGACTTTAAAGCGGGGCGGCTCCTGTGGGAAAAGACACAGCCTCGCTTAACCTGCAGGCTCCGGCTCCCAAAGAGCCGAGAGCATCCATTCCCAGGTAACACGCAACCTCTTCACGTATGTATCTGTTTCTCAGAAACGACTACATGAATAACCTCAATCAAGAAAGTAGGTATTTTACAGTACAGAACCGGGTTGAGGCGATCACACGGACGTTGTCAGGGAGAGGGTAACACTTTTTTTATTCCTTTCCTCTTCTTCTCGCCTCTTCTATATTATTCACTTAAATAAAAAAAAAAAAAAAAGAAAAAAGACAAACCCGAAAAGAAACAAACAAACAAAAGCCCCCACGTGTTAAGCGCCCACGNCGGCATGGGGGACACGCTGGAGGAGCCGTGGTGGGACATTCCAGGTACTGCCCTCCTGGAGCTCGCTCCTCACCGTGGCCTTGGAGCAGTTTTACTGAGAGCCAGCCCCCCCGTCTCCTCTCCGGCCCCCCCCCCCTTTCGTTTTGTTTTTTTNNNNTTTTTTTATTTTTTTTTTTTTTTTTTTTTTAATTTTCTTTCTTTCCATTTCCCCCTTCCCTCCAACCCCCCGCCTTTCCTGCTCCGCTTTTAATTTACTTCTGCAAGTTTGCCGCTCTCACGCGCTGTTTCTCCCGTGCCTGCTTTCCCCTGCTTGCTACCGATAGTGGGTTTGCTTTTAGAGCAAAATCTCGGCGGCTAGTTGCTGTCTCATCTCTGGCCCCTCAGACTTGGGATAGGCGATGGATGGGCAAAGGAAAATATAAGTATTTAGGTAGCAACAGGAACCCACTCAACAAAAATGCATTTAGACGAGGTTTAAAAAGCGGGGCCGGGAGAAGGGGAAAACCTCATGCTTTGAATTCAGAGCTGTCCCCCTAAACCATATTTTCCTCCAAACCGAGTTTACCTGATGAAAGACTTTTGCATAATGTATTTTCCCCGTGGGTCCCTTCCAACTCAGACTATTCTGTGACTCTCTGTTCATTGCCATCACCGACGTGAACTTACAGTTCTGAAAGGCCTTGGAAACAGTTAATCCATAGTAGAGCCTTTGGAGGGAAAAATATCTGTGGTGCTTGAAAAGCATCACCCACGTGCTCGTTGGAGTGTGTCACATCATCCTTGCCGTGTGTTGCTGTAAAAGGGCAGGAGTTAAACAGCTATGTGATTGATTATTTTTTAAAATTTATTTTTAATACAGTATTGGTAAAAGTTGGGAGTTATTGGGAGTTATCTGCACCTCTGGGAAGACTCCAAATCTTTGAGTTCTTGATAATTGTTGCTTATTTCCTGTGAAAAGGTACTTGGAGAATAGTTAGAGAGGAAACAAAATACAGACTTTATGTATGTAAGAAAGAGGGGTCATGAGCCCTAATAAGGCTTCTGGGCATTCCATTTTTATTTTTAGTCTCATGTAGGTTCCTTAAGCAGTTCCAGTTCCCATGGTAAATACTCTTCATTAGGAATGTTTCTTAAGAGCCTACCTACCAGCACATTCTCCCAGCCACAGGTTTCATTTGGGGTAGGTGATCAGCAGATTATTATAATGTTGGTAGCTTTCCTTTAGCAACTGGATACAGAGCAGGACCTTTGATGATAAACTTTTGACATAATGGATAAACCATCTGACTTTGGGGTGAGACTGTGAATAACAGCGCTTCCAGTTGTGTAAAACTGCTTGGGATTTTTGCAATTGCATTTTTGAGCTCCTAAAATAATTCAGGTGAGAAGTAACTTCTGGAGGTGTCTAGTCCAGCTCTGTATACTTTACTCCAAGAACATGCTTTGACTGCGTTCCGAGTAATGATGACAGGTGAGAATTGTGCAAACCATGTACTCTGCTGTCCATAGCCCACCTTGTAAACTTGTTGGCAGGTTCTTTTTGTGGAGCCTGTTGTTGGATTAAGTTGAGACAAGCCGTCAGTAAAGTAAGAACATCTGTTACTTTTATTTTGTGTAGCTATTTTTCACATAAAACATGTAAAGTCAAAGGTTAATTTGTACTGTATCTTATGGATACTGTAAAATACGTTAAAATCATCTGGCATGAAAGAGGAAATCAGGAGTTACAATGTAAGCAGCAATACAAGAAAATCAGTGAGCACCTTTTACAGTCTTGATCAACTTTATCTCTGTGGAACATCAAGTTTCATTAAAAAAAATATTTACCATTCAGTTTCATTTTTTGGCCTGTTTTAAAATGACATCTCTGCCACAACAGTAGATGCACAGCAGAATTTGAAATGTAATTTTAAAATACTGTATCTTTTGCCAAATCCTTTGTGATTAACTCTAGAATAAATTCTGACCAACAGAACATTCCTCCTAATAACTCAGCCCTTAAAAGTATCTTAGATTTTAGCAACTTGTAGTTAGAAACTTGTAGTTAGAAAAGGCTACTTTTGAGTATGCACATCTTTCATATGCTTCACTTAAAGAGTATGAGAACGCAATATATATATAAATATATATCCTATTATATGGATTTATAAATAATTCTAAATTTGCTTTTGGCCACATCATGGAAATCATTATTTTAGAATTCAAATTAAAGATTAAAGGTAGTTACTGTCCCTTTGAGACATGAAAGTTTACCCTGCTGCAGGTAGTTTATAGATGTAAAAAACCCCCACAAGACCCAAGAAAAAAACCCTGAAGGGATTACCCATCTGTTTACCTTGTCACATGACACAAACTAAAGAGTCTTGCCCAATAACTTCTTCATCAAACCTTTAACTTTGAGAGGAGAAGTGTGGAGAGAGTGGTTAGGAATTATTCTCTACTTAGCAGTGTTGTTTAGTGTTACACATGCCCCATGTCATGCAACTGCAGGACTTCCTTACCTCCCTTTCTCCAGATCATGTCACAACTCTGTCCAGTCTTTAGTAGGATTTTTATATTGCACTCAGAGTTAGAAGGGAGAGGATAGGGAATAATGAGGAGTTTATTTTGTACTGGTGAAGGACACCAAGTTTTTCCACTTCTCTCCATGAACAGAAAGAGGACTTCTCACAGAGCTATAAATACCCATATCTTGCCTGTAGCCAGCATGCCACATCTCCCAAGCAGTTTGAGAGAGAGGGACGTACCTCTATTTGTCAGAAATTCTTCCAGTTTCCTCCTTTTGTGTTACCACTCCTTGTCTTTCATTCTCCATGCTTTCTTTATCTCCCTTAATCCCGTAGAAGTGTAGGATCCCTGTTTGTCAGTTTTAGATCCTTAAGTAAGAGTCTGTGTGGGCCGTGTCCCTCACGGGTAGGGAGGGACACGTCATCACAAGAGAGGGGCAAACGACAGAAACTCGTGTATGGCAGCAGTACAAATAGGTGAGAAGTATAACATGGGGCCGTGGAGGATGATTTTGCAGTGTTCTGTGGGCTCTAAAGCGAAGGATGCTATTGTGGGAATTGATTTCTTTTGCCAGAGGTTTTCTTTTCTTTCTGTAGACTGGCTATAAAGGATGCCAGGTAGCATCACTTTGATGTGTGATTGTGGCTGCTGAGAAGCAAACTGTTCCTTGTAGTGCATTCAGTGGGAGCACTGGTGCTTGACTGGAGCTGAGATCTCTTGGTGGACCTGTATATGGAGAGGTTTGCATCTTTTTTTTTTTCTGGCTCATCCATGAGTTGCTGTCCCTTCTGATTGAGTTTGAAGATCTCTCTGGTAAGCCTGCCAAGCTGACAGCTGCTTTTTGAAATCTGCGTTTCTTCACGTTTATATACACTCAGTTTTGCAAGTTGCAGAATGTTTTAGTGGTGTGCTTCTGTGAGCTGGATTTGGATCTGGACATACATGACATGGAGTTTTGAACCTGATAGCTGCAGATTTAATGAATAAAATTGGAAGCCTTTTCTTTTTATTATGGAAAAGTAATTTTTTAATATCTGCATTTTGACACAGGTATGTCTTGTGCAACACAAGCTGAAATAATTTTTGAGTTGACTGATCTTCCTAAATTTTTATTTTTCTTAAGTACTTCTGAGACTTTCTTGTGCAGCTGTTGAGGCAGGCAAAGGTTTCTTACAGGTTTGCAAAAATAGTCACGCAGTAGTGCTAATGTGTTGTACTGTCTCAGTGGTTAAGTTAAACTTGTAAGATAAAAGGGCAAAATCAGGTAACTGAACGCATCAAAATCTTTCCTTGCTTTAGCAAAAGGACAGCAGTTCTGGCTATGGCACTGTGATCACCACCAGCTTTTGCTTTACTTAGGAATTAGGATTTGGCAGTTCTTAAAGAAACGCCTATGTGAAAGGAGTTTTCCCAGGAATTATCTGTTGAGCCATTTAGACTGTTGGAATGCACTCTGTTAGGGGAAGAAGAATGAGGGAGCCATTAATACCAGAGAAATAAATTAATTTTTATATTCTAAATCAGCAACTCGCGTTAGTTGATATTACACGATTCCTGTGGAGGTGTTCCTTGCAGTAATACTATTCTGTTAGTTTTAACTTTCTATTGATCCGTGAGAAATTTTCTTGTCAGAGCAGCAATTTCTGTTTTTCAGAAAATTGAAAACAATGGGCATGGACTTTCTTATAAAATTTTGATTTTTTTTTTTTTAATGCGTTGGCTGAAAGGAAACTTTGAGTGAATTTTAAGTCTTTTAAAAGCAAAAAGGCAAATTCTGTCATGGATGAACTAGAACTGCTTGTGCAAAGAGTTTATTTAAAAACCCTTTCACTAGGAACACAGTTACGTATTTTACTTGAATGTGAGCAGTTGAAAGGAAGGTCAGAATTGTGAAGGAATACAGGAGCAAAATTGCACTTCTGTGTAAGTCACAACTTTGTGTTAAGCTTGATACTAATTTTGCTAAGTTCCAAAATACTGTTTAAGTGAGCTGAAATCTGAATACTGTAGTCCAAATGGTGTAAGTTTATATAGCTAATGCAAACAATATCCATCTTGAGTCTTGCATATGTTTTCCTAATACAACATCTGCATGGATTCGAGTGGAGGTAATCACACTAGTTAACTCATTGACAAGAGAATTGTTTATCTTCAAATCATGCTTTTAAAGTGATGTTTGGCGCAACAAGGAGCTCTGCATTTCTCTAAGTTCAGTGTGTTCTATGAGAGATTTTTCCATGCCTCTCTTCAATCTGTCCTTACTACCAAACACAAGATACCCATACTGAAACACTTCTTGACTAGACCAACTTTGAAAAAACAACGCCTCCTGTAACCCCTCTTGAAGTGATTGACCACATTTTTATAAATCTACTGAGAGGAACTTACTATTTTTATTTGTGGAACTTGTCAAAATGGAATTTATAGTAGAAACTTACTTGTGTCTCATGTGCTTCTGTATTGTGAGCGCCAAAATCTGGAATTGCACCAGAAAAAAGGGGACAGAGCTTGGTCCCTGCAGACATGCAGTTACCTTTGGCTCTTAAGAATTTGGCTGATTGTCCTGTGATTGGTGGCCATAGGTGTGCTGACCATGTGGATAGTTCCAGATTTTTCCCCAGTGGAAACAACTGCCATTGAGATTCAGATTGCTTAAATCCATTTTAATGTCATAGACCATAGAAAATTATTTACCTTTTCCCTCCACTTTGAAGGCAGGTTTTAGACACAGTCCTTATAATGTGTATCTTTCCAGCAGTGCTCTCTTGGAGTGGTTTGTTGAGGTGTCCTGCAGGAATTTTGGCAGGTGCTTTGGTTGTGCTGGTTGGCTTTGGTTTGGGAATCCGAGTTGGAACTGACCGACGGAACGCGTTGGTGATCTTGAAATAAACCGAGAAAACAAGTAATGCATTAGGGAGGAGAAACAAAGAGTGCATTTCAATTGTTAATGTCTTTTCCACTTTGTACATCTTAACACATTGCTCTTAGAACTGGTTGTCTGAACGTCCTTGAGCTTGTTGGTAATGGGAGCGAAGCTTTGTATTTAACTTACTTGCTTGATTGCAGAATATCAAAGAATCTGAATGGACTGAAATCCAAGAAGGATTTCCTGGCAGTGCTCTGACTACAGCATCAGCCCCAGGAGCTGAGTGAGTGATGCAGTGCAAAGGCTAAGAACCGTGTGACTTCTATGTGTAAATAATCAGAGAACTTCCACATGCAGAAGCAAGTCTTGATTCAGTCCTGAGTAGCAGGCAATACCTAGGTCATACTGTTCTATGAGAGATCATTCTTTGTCTGTGACCAGTGTACACAAAATTAATGTATTTGTAAGCAAACTCTCCCTCCAGAATCCATCATAGCCATATTTAATTGCAAAGAAATAAATATACAAGAAAAAAAAAGTTAATATGTGTGCTGAAGAGGGGTGAAGAGCTGTCAAGGCAAGAAGCTTGTTTGAAGCTTGTTAACTGAAACCAGGATTAAATACACACTACTCATCAAAGAGCTTTTTGTACCATGAGCCTTTTTATATACCCTTTTCAGTCGAGCTCAGGGTAAGAATTTCAATGAGTTTTTTTTTAAAAAAACATGGAACGAAGATGGTGTTCAAATTAGCACAGTAGAAAACAGTGTCAAAACTCTGGTAGATTACGTATGAATAAGAATGAGCTAGATCAAAACAAGTTTTGAGAAACAACCTCCTAGTGGCCATAAACGTCTGCCTGGACTTATTTACAAAAAAAAAATCACAGTTCAAGAGCCTGCCATTTACCTGTAGCTAATTGCATATGACAGGGTTTCTCAAAAGGATAAAACTGAGCCAACATAAATTTTCCACAAATTCCTCCATGACCACGTGCAGTGATCACTGCATGTGCTCATGGAGGAATTTGTGGAAAATTTGCACATCATGTTTGTGCTTAATGGATCGTGAGTAAAGAAAAAAATCAACCTGAGTTTAATTGAAGTTTCAGAACAAAAAGATAGAATAGTATCAATCTCCCAGAACAATCTGTTTCTAAGACTTCTGAAGGAGATGATTTTTAAAACTGCAGAATCCTTATTAGTTATGTGCAATCCACCACTGAAATTGTTGGTGATGCCAGAAGAGTGTGATGCTACTTTAGAATAAAGGTTCACAAAATATTCTGAAGTATAACTGCTGAACTGATCAAAATGACAATAAGAAATACGATGTTCGCCTGCATGGTTACTAATTTTGTGATGGGAAGACATCCACATTTCTTGCCGAGGTTAGTATTCAAGTATGTTAGTCAGATGTTATTATACAGCTATATGCTATCAGATTGCCTAATGATGAACTATGCAGTGCTTGTGAATATTTCCAGGCATTGTAACTGTTAAATTGTCAGCAGCATTGGATTGTTGGAATAGTCCACAATCTGGGTCTATTCTGGAACAATTTGGAGGCACAGCTTGCGATTTAGTGCAGAGAAAGGTTCATTTGGCATAGGTAGTTTGTATCCAGCTAGGCTGCTTTGTAGTTTCAGGAAGATTCCTGTAGTTTGGGTTGACCCATGTCTGAGGGAAAGACATAGGAAAGCCTTTAACTTGCTGTTGCAGGTGTGACCATGTAATATTATGATTAAAAAAAAAAAAGACTTGATAGTGGTCTCTAACAAAAGAACCTAGTTTGAGAGCAAAGTTTGTGTGGAAACTGTGGAAAAAGAAAGAAAGTTCTCATGGTTAAAAAGTGGCAAGTGGATAGAAAGCAGAGCAGAGACCCAGTTTTAATAGTGGTGTGGAGACAGCATCTAAACCTCTGACACCTCTGTATTCAACATATTCTCAAACTGCATGCAAAGACAGTGCTAAAATGATAAGATTTGCATATGGTATAAAAGGGAGGTTATTAAAAGCAGAGCTGACAGTTCATAGTATTGAGTAACAACGTGATAAAAACCTGTGTCAGTTCAGTGTTAGCAAGTGAAAAATAGAGAAAACTAGTTCCATACAGTAGTGACATCTATTGGCACTGAGAACACAAGATCTTGGAGTCACTAAATTGTCCTCATTGCTCAGCGATTATCAAAAAAGTAATAGGCAGTTAGGAATTACTAGGAAAAGAATACAAATAAACCAAACCTGTCATATTTTTAGTGTGTAAGTCCAAACCATGCCTACATTGTGAATGTTTTGCAGAGTTCTGTCCAAACAGCTGAATAGAGAGGAAAAATGCAGAAAATGTGGCAAAAGCTGATAATTATGGAATGTCTTCTGCTTGAAGATTAATAATATACACTACACCTTTGCAAGTTTGGGAAATAGTGGTGAGAAAAATAAACAGCAGAAATCCAGCTATATGGTGAATAGGGAAATTCTCTCTCAGATGCCTGAAGGCGGGTTAAAGGTATGTGAAAAGCATTTTCCCTTGTTAATGAGCTGTGAAACTCTTTGGAAGAATTTTTGGGTGATGATATAAATTGGTTTGGAGAGAGTTTAGACTGCTTTGTGGCATCCATCAAGGATTGCTAAACACAAAGATGTGATGTGCATTTCAGCTGTGGATGGCTATAAATTGTGTCTTGAAGTTTGTAAGCAGTTACTGCTGGTCACTACCAAAGATGAGATATGTAGTCTAAGTAAAACGTGTTTCTTATTTTTAAAACCAGAAAGTTTCAAGCTTGTTTGTTTGTTTGTTTTAATTTTTTTTGTTTAGTATATTGAGAAAGGAAAGAGTTTGCTTTGAAAGTGAATAGGGAAAAAATAGACGCCTTTTCCTTTGCCGTGTTCCTTAAAGATTTTTACCTCTAGGTGGCAGCGAAGTTTTCCTTTTGCACCGCACCACGGCATTTTCACTTAAACCGGACTGAAACTTGTCGTTAAATGCTCAATAAAAAAAAAAAATTAACATGCATTTTCATGATAGTCTTGAATGTTAACATTCGTATGGTTAGTACGCACCCCCAAACCAAAAAGCATTTTGCTTCAGTTACCAAAGGAAATGTGTTAAGAAAGAAGGGGTTAGTGTTGGGGGGGATAATTGTGTTACTGCCATATGGCTTCCCTTGAGTACTGAGTTGGAAGAGTTTACCTCTGACTGTGTGGTGTGGCCTGGTAGATGAGGCACAGAATTGAGAATAAAATATTTGAGTGGGCTGTTACTAGCAGGCTCCTGTCTGATGTATTTAGAGAAATGACAGAAAATGTGTCTGTTTCCCAACTACAAAAAGAATTAAATTTGCCATAGTTTTCTGTGCGTATTGAGATGAATAGATAAAAATATTTATGTAGAGTCTTGTGTGCTAAAGTGTGATTGTATCTCCAAGAAAGAGTTGTGTTTGGTTGTTTGGTTTTGGACTTCGAGAAGTGTTCCAGTTCAGAGATTCCATAAGATACAGAGTGGTTGGAGTATTCTGTCTGTAGTTGATTGAACAGCTGTGTTAGTACTTCAAGAAGATATTTGTAGGCCCAGATTCTTACAGTTTTTGTGCATCTGAATGTTATTCAGGCTTTAAGGTTTTATTAAATCAGTGGGAAGTCAGGTGTGAAAATACTCTGGCCTACAGTTTGCATCAGGGGTCTGGAAAGCATTTGGAAGTAATTGTATATAAAGTTCTGCATTGGTTTAGTTGTACATGTACTGAAAATTCTTGTGCAGTCCTCCTAGTTCCTTCCCTACTAGTTAGTGTAGAGGCACGTAAGCAGATACATTGGCTGTGGCGTGCTTGTATCTTAGGATGTGTTTTGTTTTTTGGACAGACCTGAATGACTAAAAAAACCCTCTAGGTAGATTTTGGTTGGCTTTTTCAATTCCATTTTTAACTCCTATGTATGTATGGGAAATCTGTGTGCATACCAGGAATCTCTTCCAGTGTATGCACCCTTCCTACCAATTCATTTTCTTCTTCAAGATGAATGGGTTTTAGTCTCCCCATTTTTTTTTTCGGACTCTCCTTAGTATTCTGAATTTTCTGGCTCTGTGTTCGTCATTGCTGTTTAGTTATGGCTCTTTGAGTTCCCACATGTAGGCCACTTTTTATATCTGCTATCATTCCAAGGGATAGAAGAGGAAATGAGATATGGTTATCCTTCAAAAAACAAGCAGAGTTGCCTTTCATGTTCTGGAGATGCCTTGTGAGTTCCCGTTAATGCTCTTGAAACATCCCTAGAAACAGAATATTACCTAGGAGGGACCTATCTGAGTTGTGCAGTTTTCCTTTACTTAATGCGTCTAAACACAGATAATTAAGCATCAGTAAATAATTGCTCTAACAGCAAAGACAATTAACCCCAAAGACATTAAACCAGCTCAGTTTTTTAAATTATAAGATTATGTGGTATGCCTGTCTGTAAATATAACAGCACTAGTTTAAGACTCGGAAAATAGCAAAGTTTTTGTCCATAGTGCTTACAGTTGTAGAAATAAGCAGTTAAATCTAATTTTCAATACAAGCAATGATTTAAGAATCAAGAAAGCTGCATTTTCATAAGGATCTTTTAACTTCATTTTTAAATTAACTTCTGAAGTAGACATCAATCACCTGTAATAGGAATTGGCAGAAAAAAAGAGTGTTAGAGTTCGAACTCATACACAGAGGATGTGTTTGCTGTGTCCAGGTGAAGCAGGTACTTCAGGGATGGGGACAGATACTGCACAGGTGGCAGTTGTGACCTTTTCACACATTAATGTGAAAATACCCCTTCTTTGTTTAAGGAAGCCAGCTGAGAAAGCATTCTCTGAAATACCAGGAGATATATTCCATACACACCTTTCCCCTGCCCCGCCACAGGCACAGAGGTGGCTTATCTTACTTATATGGACCATCAGATATTGTAACACAGTACAGTGATTGCTTTCTGGGGAGTGGGCTAAGGCAAGTGTCTGTGGGAGTGTCAGGGAGGGAAAATATTTCTGTTTCTGCACTGTTGAAGTAGTTCTGCTTTTGGTCCTAATGTTTAACTTTTTCCTTCTGAAAGCTTTGCTTCCTGTTTGAACTTTATTCATTTAAATAGCGGGGAGCATGTGGTACTTCTGCTGTAAGTTTTGTTATTTGCCTTTCTACAGTCATTGTATGATTTGATCCAGGAGAAATAACTTTAAATAAGGCTCTTTCTCACTGCTTAAATTTTTAGTTTAAGAAATTTGAGCAAGAATGTAATTTTCAGCTTTAGTGACAGTGGCCAGAGGATGGTGCTGAAGATCCTTTACACTGAACACCACATATCTCTGTGTGTACAAACATGCCTCTCGCCAGACCGAAGCTTGTTTCTGGATGATTGAATGCACTCAGAACATAAGACAGGTCTGCAAGAGAGAATGAGCTAAGATTATGTGATAAACACGAATATTCCCTTTGGTCTCCAAACCCGATAGCTTGGCTGAAATTTCTGGGTTAGGCATCCTCAACTGCACAGGGCATTCAGATAATTCTTTTCCTGTATTTGTCTTTCGCTAGGTCCTGGCATTTGTCTTCTAGGAGTCCAAAGTGAGAAGTCTTAGTTGCTCTGCATTTGCTTTTATGTAACCCACTTGTGTGTGTGTGAATATACTGAGATGTGCAAGCAGGAGCAGTATAATCCTTACACTTTCTAACGCTGGTAAGACCTTAGCCAGAGGGTTGTCTGGCTTGGCTCACTGCATTGTCACATTATAAATAGCTCAGCAGAGGGAAGATTATTAGTGATCCTGGTACAGTTGTAGTACTCGAGCAATTAAGTGGGAGAGCAATTGGGTTTGTTTAATCTGGAGAAAACAAAACTGAGAAAAGACATGATAATTGTCTTCTAATATGTGAAAGTCTGTTGCAGAGAAAATAGTTTTTGAAGTCCAGTGGCGGGGTAGGAAAGCAGATACTGGATTACAATTTCAGCAACGTCAGTTTAGGAATTAGCAAGCTTCTTAATGGCAAGGGTGTTTCAGTCCTGTTATAGATTCCCAGGGTAACTGTGAAATTGTCATTCCAGAAGTTTTTTAGAACTGTATGAGCCAGGTGTTTGTTTGGAAGGGTTTAAGTCAAGTTATAGTAAAGGAAAAGGCTGGAAAATGTCCTGAGCTCCCTTTTAACCTCAGTTTTCTGTGTCTTCTCTTCTGCTGATACTTGGTCTGTTAGAGCACTCTTGATTTCAATAATGTGACACATTTGACAGAAAAACCTGTATTAATATTAGAAATCATTTCGGTAAATGTGACACAATTTGCACTAATGTACTCAAATGTGTCACTGCGTTCTTATTTCCTGAACCCCAAGTTTAAATGTACTTGCTGGTGGTGGGGAAAAGAAGCAGGGTTGGAGGCAGAAGTTGTGTTCCCAGTTACTAAAATTCTTTTGTGTGCCTTGCTTTCCTTGGGACGTGTCTACACTGGGAAATACATGCAGGGTGAGGTGAGGTGGTGTTGTGGGTCAGCTCCCCCAGGACAAGGATTTACCTGGGGCTGATTGACCAGCATCATCATGGAGCTGGCGGTTCTCTGAAAGGAACAGTTGTTTGCTGTGAGTTGTCTTCCTTTTGCCTCTTGAAAATCGGAGGGGTCTCAGGCACCTCGGTAGGGCACCTGGGGGTCCCTGGGAGCAGAAGCGGTGTGTGGCCGTTTCACTGTCCTAAACACGCTGCAGTAGTAGTTCTATCCTGCAGAGGGTAGTGCCGGCACTTAAATGCTTCTGCAGGTGCTTAGCTGTCAGTGCTTTTAGACATCATACAGTTAGTTGTGTGGGATCATCCTCTACTTGGTTTAAAGCTGCACTGCCATTTGTTGAGTAAGATTCTTGGCAGTGAGTATCGTTTCGTACAGATTGTGGGCAGGTAGGGATGTTTGAGTTTTGGTATTTCGAAGTTGGTATTTCGAAGTTACGCAGTTTTTGAAGATGTTTGGAATTGCACTCGCACCCACTCACAGTTTTTAATGTGAAAATGTCTTCCATATTGACTGTTCAAAAGCTTTGAATATGTTTTTCCCACGTTAGTGATTATATATGTTGAAAAAGTTTACATGGGTAACCAGATTGGACCCAAATGTGTGCTGCATGGAGAAGGAAAAAGAACCCTCTGCTTTTACCATCATGGCTTTTTTTTCTGTCTGTGAGCAGGCTGTTTTCCTCTGGGAGGGCCACATAAAAAGGTGTGTTAATCAGAGTCCTATTTTTAATATATATATAATTTTTCTAATATATTTAAATATTATAATTAAAATTAAAAACTCTCTACCTTTTATCCAGCTAAGATTGATGTTTCTACGGGATAAAACTTGATCTGTAGTGGCTTGAGTATGAGGCTCTAAAGGATAAGGAAATATAGATACTAATCACAATCCACGTTGTCTTGTTCATATTTTAGACAAGTCAGTTAACTTCTCTCACAAAAGAGATCCAGAAGGATGTTAATGGGACTGATGAACGTTTGTTGTATATTTGAAGTGCTTTGTGTGATGTATTTGCATCCTAGATTGTATCTCATCAGGTAATAGTGGTAGCATCAAAGGTGAAGGGACCAGGGCTTTGGCAGTGATTGCAGGATAAAGTGCTCATCCTTTTTCCTTTTTGCTTGTCCCTTCAGTTATGCTGATGTAACTCTTCTGTAAAGCTGTGCTGTGAGTGGGATCCTGCTTTTTTGGGGTTCTTTGTTTGGTTTTGTTTAGTTTTGGGGTTTTTTTAATGAAAACTTGTGGAGTGTGGGTTTTTTTGATTTTGATTTTTTTTTCAATCAAGGTTAGTTTCTTTACCTGCTTCACAATGCTGCCTTCCTGAACAGTGGTGACAGCATAACTGAAAGGGCAGTGTTTGGTGGTATGGGTTGTGGTAGGGGTGGGAAAGGGAAGACAGCTTCTTTTGCTCATCCCACTGTGAAAACCCTGTGAGGTCAAGCCACTGTGTGGTAAGTGGAGAGACGTTGAATAAAAGAAGTCTTTCCTCTTGTACTCAAAGTTTGTTTCACAAGAGTACTTTGCTTAGTGGTCAGAAGAGAATCATATTCAGTTGTCAACTCTGATATTTGAGGCTTTCTGGGTGCCCACAATATGATGGGTCATTGGCTGATGTGCTGGGTACAGCACAGAGAGAATTCAACTACATCTTGGGGCTACTGGCTGCAAATTTGTGAAAGCACTTCATGCTGCTTAAAGCTTTGAGGTTGATCTTTTTTCTTTTGAGCAATTTCCCACTTACAGTACTTGGTGTTAATTTTAAAACATCTTTATACACCCACTTGTGCTGTACTTGAACCATAAGATCTTTCTCTCTCCTGTTTCTTGGTAACATAATGTTTTGGTAGTCTTTGCTTAAGCCTGGAGATTAGGCAGTTGTCAGTTTTTGTTTTGCCTGTCTCAGTGTCTGTTTCCTAGGGACAAAGTCATCCTGCAGATGGTTACTCCGTTTCCATCACCTAACCCTGCAGCATCCATTCAGTCTTATTCAGAAAGTAGTGCTGTACAGTTCTGTTTCTGATTATTTTTTCCCCAGTGTGAGGAGCATGCCTTCTTAAGCTTTGGATGAAATGCTTACATACAGATCTTTTTTCTTATTACAGCCTTACATTCTCTCCCCAGACACTGTGTTGTCTACGGTGGTTAGGATCAGGAAGATTAGCTGGCTGCTCCTGTAATTTTTGTCAATTCTGTCTCTTAGTTAGCGACTTGCAGGACATTTTTAAATAACCTGAAATACTATACTACCTCACAGTTTATGGATGGGCACTTTGCTCTCAGGTTACCATTATTGCTTCTTATTCTCTTTTTGCTTCTCCTCCTTTTCCTTCCCTCCCCTCATCCATCCTCCTTGTAATGACAAAAATTGCAAGTATTTCTTCTGAAATATTTAATCACATAAAACGAATGGCTTAAAAATGCTGAGCACCAAAGTGTTTGTCCTGCCCTTGTTTGTGTCCCTTTGATTACTCACTGAAATAAAATTGAAAAGGGGAAGGAAGGTGGGCTGGTAACTGCTGCCATTTTTTAAATTGTTAATCCTCCCTTTCTTTTCCTGGGAACTTACCACTTGGGCAAAAGAGTAGATTTTTAGACTTTAGAGTAGATGCTTGCCAAGGGTTTTGGAAAAGAGAAGGGTTGATATTATGATCTGCTGAAAACTGCTTTTACACTCTCTTTCACAGTTTAATCCCTCCGATATTTGCTGCTCACTATGCGACCCTATTTCCCTTTAACATTTAAATGAATCATTACATACCTGTCGGACTTTGGGCTTTGGAGCAAATGCTGAAAGGAAAAGTGTCTCAGATTCCAAATTAACAGCCATAACTTACCGTTTATGGAATGCTTGAAATTCCTAGAAAAGCTGCCTTACTTGAATTTTAGTATGATTATGCTTGATATTTTTGTTCAGAGTGCTTGAATCAATTTGCAGATAAATCATTAAAATTTCTCTTTGGTCTACTGCTTTCTCTTTGTCTACCAAGGAAGCAGGTGGATATTCCCACTCAGCAAAATGGAAATAATCTTAAATATGGAGTGGTGATTTGAACAACTTGAGGTTAATTTGTAAATCAGTAATTCGAGTCCTTAAGCTGTGCTTTCAATTTGTTATTTTATGATAAAATTACAGCTAACTTGTTTCTGTTTAAACAGCTAAGTTTCAGCTCTCAGCAAGGTGTTTATTTTCTCTGCCTGGTGCTTTGAAATGGATCTTGGAAACTTGAACAGGAAGAACCTGTTCTATTCTGTAAACCTTATTTTCAGGCAGAATAATTATTTGATTTTTCATCTGTGGAAATGACTGACAAAAACTGTGCTGCGAAATCAGTTAAGAACTGCACAGAGAATGTTTCCTCAGTAGGGGAATGTAAGCATCCCTTAATCAAGGTGTGTTTTTTAGGAAATTTAGCATTTTCATTGACATGCAGTGCTGATGCTTCTTCCTTAGGAGCTAATGGTCATGAGTGGCTGCTTCCTTTGTCTTTTGGTAATTGGACAGTTACTAATAAAGCATTATGAGTTTAAGACAGGGACAGAACTACTGTCCTGTTTAATGATTAAACTTATGAATGGTGTGAACTCTCACCTAGGTTTTGTATTCAAAACTTAGCTTTAAAGTCTGAATGTCCTCATTCATAATAGCTTGGTAATTGTCCAAAGGACAAAGTGTGCTTATTGCTATGTCCTGATTTGTGCTTTCCTTTTATAAGATGTTGTAATAAATGACCAGGTGGGTAATGATCAACACATTTCTGTGTATTTTGGAAGGCAAATATGAAATTATTTTTTTCTACAAGCTCTTTAAGTCTAACTGAAGAAAATATTAGTGCCTCTGGAGGAGCACTGTTAATCCTTTAAGTTTTGGAGAATTTGGTGTCTGTTGGTATGCAAGTGGGTACTTCAGACACAGTTATTCAGTACCATGCTTGTAATGTGTTCCTGCAGAGATCTTAGGTATGGATCAGCAGGATACGCAGTATCCTAAAGAACAGAATTGCAGAGAACATGTTTTGAATGTACCACTTTTTGGGTTTGACTGAGCCTTGGGGTTAAGAATGTGTAACCTGAACATACTTAAGTAACTTGCTCATATAATTAACACACTCTAAAATTTTTATAATCTTGACTTGCCAGACTTGGCTGCTGTCTTGATCAGTAACTTTTGCTGAAGCTGGTGTGAGTTGAAGTTTGCTTTGCACAGTAAGACTATGCACCTCTTCTGACCCAGGTCTTAGATCTCACTTGTGCAGCCATGGAGATAAAGTGAGACAGAACAAGTAGGAAGGACCTCTTATGAGGCCTTCAGGTTGTGTATGACATTAAGGTAGGCTTGTGCAGGTCCACATTTTGTTTTTTAAAATTGCCACTGTTCAACTGTAATACATATGTTTATATCCATTTCTATCACATATCTTATAATTTAATATTTTTTCTTCCCATTACTTTTAATGAGGAAAAGTTGTGTATGGGTGGTGGACTTTGATTTGAATAGAAACTGCTCTAAAAGCAGTTATTATCTGCACTTGTAAACATTTAGATTCCTGTCCATCAAAAAGACTTATAATGATGTAAGTCCCCTTGTTTATGTGAAAGCATGTGCCAAAGTTCTTTGCTGAATCCATTGCTAAGTTAAATTGCAGAAATATTTTTTTTTCTCTGGGTAATATAAGCAGAATAAAGATAAGAATTTAATGAATGGGGACTCTCTGCTTACTTGCAAACTTCCTGGTTGATAAGAAGGCTGAATTTTTATTTTTTTATTTTTAATAACACCCCCCCAAGAGCAATAAATATCTAGGCATTTAACTTTTTAGAATAAGAGCAACTGTTACAATTTAGATTTGCAGTGTTCAGCCTTTGCGGAAAATAGATGTTTGGAAGGGCATTCCAGGTCTTCTGGACTGATTTGCATTCAGTGTGAAGTTGGTCTACCACTAGCAGTATTTTTTTGGGAGGTTAAAAATGACTGCTTAGCACATGTGTAAAGGACAGAATTGCTTACATCTCTGTCCTTCTCCTAAACACAAATACATAACCACCATTGAAATACCTTAGCCTGTTTTGTCCATTTTGTGTGGTAGTCCTATTTATCCCAGACCTAGAGGCCTACATGTTTGGAGACTTGGTCTAGTATTGCTTCTTAATGCTTCTGTCAAGCTTTCTCTGCCTATTTTGTAAAAAACATGAGGGTATGCCACAGTTTGGCACTCTTTGTTTCTTCTTCAATTGACCTGTGTGATGTATATTTCATTTCAAACTGATGGCTAGGAGCTTAGATGAAATTTGAATATTATGTGCAAATCCATTCTTCTGAATTATTGTTTAGGAATGTAAGTGTTGCTATTTATTGTTTTACAGCCTACCTAAATGATTGCAATTTTTCTGTTGTACTGGAAAAAAACCCCTTGTTTGGGGAGAAATATTTTGTGATACAAGCTTCTGAACTCAGTTCACATATAAGAAAGGTTTACAGGAAAGTTTAAAAAAAGTTTTAACCAAACAGCATTAAAAAAGACAGGGAGAAAAGGTAGTTGTGCTCTGGAACATATCACATATGCATCATAAATTTGTACTGAGATACAATACATAATACTTTGAGTGTTTTTGTGTGGTGTACTGATCTGAAATGAGAGGGCTAGGAGGAGTTGGGAATAGCAGGGGAGATAATGAATCAAGTCTTATTTGAAATTAGCAGGCAGTATTATGGCTTAATTCAAATTCTACCATACATGCAGAAAAATACAAACCACACATAACAAATAAAAATATTCAGCAAGCAATGATGAAAATAATCAATTATTTACTGTTTTTTTTGTAATGTTAAAATATTTCACCAAGGCAAGTTGCAGTCAAAAGTAATGTGAGTTATTTTGAAAATGGCAATACATAAAGATGCATTTATACAAGTGCAAGACTAAATATTTTACATAACTGTATTTTAATGAGAAGATATACAGTAAGTGCACACTTGATAACACTAAGCAGGCAAAACTTAAAGTTAGTTCCATATACTGTTGTATAGTTCATGCACAGATCTTTCCCAAAGTAAAGAGGCTGTTCCAAATAACTCTTGCTGGGATGAAAAACGGGATGGGTTGCTGGTAAGGGTGTTCAGCATGGGTGGGGGTCAGTTATAGACATTACTTACTGTAATTTGTGATTGCCGTGGAAGAGGAGTGGCTGTTGGTGTGATAGTAATACTGCTGGTGATTTTATTGGTGGGCTGATTGGGTAGGCCATTGGCTAGCGCTGGAGTTCTGTTGTCTGGCACTGGATTACAAGGGCTGACGGGCTTGGAATTGGTGAGAGCTTGGACGTAGGGACTTCCTAAATGAATGTGGATTTTGTTATCCTCAGTAGTTATTACACTTGATCCTGTACTGTTAGATCTCTGAAACTGCCATGATGACTGCCTGTCTGGGGATACTCTAAAAACAGCGTGCTTGGCTCCCATTTCAAGAGGCTCCGGGGAGAGAGTTTGTTCCTGAGAACTTGAGCCGGGTAAAGCCAAAGGGGACATTGTTCTTTCAGGAGTTAAAGAACCACACGATTCAGGAGTCTGAGATCTTGCAAAAGTAGTCATAGTTATAGGAGAAATTACATGCTCTGGGGTCATGTAACCTTCTCCTGCTTTTGATTTTACAGGTGTTAAGGAGGCGTTTTGAATAATGGTTATTCTTTGCTTTGGAGTGCCACAGTTGGGTATAACTGCTGTGCTTTTGTAGGAGTGAGGGCTTTCAGTGGTAGGACTGGTTATTTCAAGGGTTGCTGTGTTCTGTCCATGATCTGGAGTTACTTTTATATGAAGAGGTTGGCCAGGTGTATGGCTTAGCACTAGATCTCCAGTCTGTGCACAGTTTCCATTTTGCTTTGTATGTATCTTTCCATTTTGAGGATGGCTCTCTTTGGACTTCATCCAAGGGATCCATAATTTTTTGTTTATGGCATTTGCAGTGGATGAATTGCTTTTGAAAGACACTGTTTGTTCCTCCTCATTATTGCCTTTGTCCTCATTATCACTGTCTTCATAGAGCTGCCCATTTATGACTGTTCGCTCTAAAGGCATGAGTGTTTTGTAATCAGGTGGTTCATTGTCTGCTGGATCTGTTTGGATTTCTTTAGAAAAAACTTGCACATCAGAAATTCTCCTTCCATTGTAACTGGGCCTGAAGTTCTTGCTGAAGGATCTGTACCTCTCAAGTTCTTTCCTGAGGCTTTCCATCTCTCTTGCTAAGTCCCTGTTTTTGTTTTCTTGCTGGAAGAGTTTCCTCTGTAAGACTGAATGATCACCTCGGAGGTGGCAGATTAGGTCTTCTGTTTCCATGTACTCATGCATTTTCTCTTTCAGTGCATCTACTTCTCTGGAAAGATGACTTGATTTAGCTTCCTCTTCTTTAAGCTTCTTAAAAAGGCGCTGCTCCTGATTGGACTCAGCCTTTTCTGTTAATTTATACCTAGCCATTTCCATTTTCACAGCTTCTAGTTCCTCCGATAGGAGCTTGGCTCTGTCCCGTTCACTGGCATATTTTCGTTCTAGACACTCAAATTCATCTTCAGTTTTCATAAGATCATCCTCTATGGCCTTCATTTCTTTGAGCTTCTGCTTAAGCCTCTCAACTTCTTGAGAAAGCTCTTTGATTATGTTGTTTTCCTGCTGCAGGGAGGTGCTAGTTTTAGTACCATCCTTAAGTTTACTTTTAAGAAACTCTTTTTCAATATCTTCCAGTGACTGGAGCCTTTTTCTTAGAATATTCACTTTGGAAACAAGATCACTTCCTTTCTCCTCTTCTGCTTTGAGTTTGTTTTTCAGTTCATCTCTTTCTTTTGTAACACTGGACATTTTTTCCTCTGCATCAGATTTTGATTTCAGTGCCTTTTTACTTTCCTCAATTAGTTTTTCTGTAACCGACATCACTTTATTTTGTTCCAGCTGAAGCTGAGAAGTTGCAGCTTGAAGCTTTTCTTCTGTTTGCTTTATTTTTTCACCCATAGTTTTTCTTTCATCCACAAGCATCACTGTTAGGCTTTTCAGCTTTGTCAGATCTTCTTTGAGTGTACACTCAGTTTTTTCTAACTTACTTTCAATTGCTTCAAGCTCGCCAACTCTAGCTTTTAAACCGTCCAGCTCATGGGACAACTGCTTTGTTAACATTTTTTCTCTTTCTAGATTGCATTTCAGGGAGTAACATTCCTGTTTACTCTTGTTGAAAGCATCTTCTAGTTTCTCCAGCTCCATAATTCTTTTGTTAAGTTTATCAATTTCTCCTTTAAGGTTCTTGCTCTGTGATGCTTCTTTTTCTAACTTTCTATTAAGTTCTCTGCACTGATCTTCCATTTTTATGAGCTCTTCATCTTTTCCTTCCATCTCCAGCAGTCGTTTCCGTAGTTCTTCTACTTCAGTCATAAGTGTGGCATTCCCACACTCTCCCTTATTTATTTTATCTCTTAGGTCTTGCAGTTCTTCTTCTGCTTTTCGTAGAGATTTGTTGGTCTCTTCCAGCTCATCAATTTGTCTGCTGAGAGCAGTTAATTTCAGCCGGAGCTGGCGATTCTGACTGTCTTCATTGGTTAGTTTGGCCATCATTGCTTCTTGGTCTTGGGAAATCTTACTGCTTTGGGCTTGAAGTTCAGCCTCCAGCCTGCTGGCTCTCTGTTTCTCTTCCTGAATTTTTGCTTCAGCAAAAGCTAACTTCTCGTGTGCTTGCTCTGTAGAAGTGGTTAATTCTTGAATTTTTTTACTTTGTTGATTCAACTGCTCAGTGAGTCTTTGCTGTTCATCCACCACCATTAAAGCAAAGGATTTCAGTTTAGTTAATTCTTCTTTCAGTTTAGCAATTTTCTTGTTGTTTTCCTTCTCCTTTTTTGCCTGATATGCTGTTTCTTGTTCAAGAAGCTTTTTCAATCTGTGGGAGGAAAAAATACTGTATTTTGTAGCCATTTTAATGGGCATTTAAAAACACACTTGAAATATTATGACATGCCAGATATGCATGTCCACTTTGACTGCGTGTCCACTTGTAACTACAAGCAGACCTCTCCTTGCAGCATCATTTGGAAGTGCCCACTGGCCTTACTTTCTATTCAGAAGTTCTTTTGTAATGAACACTTCATTTAGACTTAGCAGCTTCAGTAATTGTGGATCTTTGATTACGTTTTTAACTTTTGACAGGTGTCAAAACTTTTGACAGGTGTCAGTGCAGCAAAACTATTTTAGTATTCTGCACTGGACTTGGCTGTTTGCTAAGGCTAGGTATGTGCAAAGAAATGTGATTATTATAGAGTTTGAGAAATTAAATCAGTGCAGCCCTCAAGGGCAAGCATAATTTACAGCATCATAAACCTCCTAACTTTGTTACTTATAAACCATCCTGTTTTATGATTAAACCTTATGGATGTTGAAGTATGTGAAGGAAATGTAGCCACATTAGGCAGTTAGTCGGGCTAATGTGAATTTTTAAGTAGCACATCAGACCACAATTAAACCATGCAGGTAAGTCAGTCCTCATGAAAATGCAGTATCTGACCCTGTATCAAACATACACACACAAAAATACAGTCAGCAGATAAACAGGTATGTTTCAGGTTGTGCCTTGTGAACCTAACAAAACCCAAATGTCTTGATGTCAATTAGGCTTGGATTTGGTCTTACATCCAAACCTTGCAGATACGCTTAAGTGCAACCCTGCTTTTACGTGATTCTTGAAGATTTTCATGATGATTTTCCAAAATTAGTTTTACAAGTTTGTGTTGCTTCTCAATAAAGACTGAGAATTAACATATTTAATTTGCTAGAGACTTGAGATAGGGTTGTGCATTTGTTTAAACCTCTAAATACCTCAAGTAATTAAGTTCTTTTGTAAACTTTCCTTTGTCAGGGAGATGTTTGTGAAGAAGTTGGTCTAAAGTATGATTAGGTTTGGCCAGCACATATGCTTCCTTTCAATTACATTTTTCCTACAGCCAACCTATAGGTATATTCTGGCATTAAACAAAAATCTGAAAAGCCCAGGTTGAAGTAATTAAGGATTAGAATTTGTATGTCTCACTGTTGTTCATATGTATGGTACATATGGAGTTGTGTAGATCATGCGAGGGAAATGACCTGCGTTATCAGGACTGTGCTAGTACAAAATGAATGTTTCAGCACTCGTTAGCTGAGGCCCCTTTATTTTTTCCCCTTATGAAATATGATGACAACTGTCTAGAAGTTGCTGCTGAAACATAAGATTCCTGCTCCACATTGTCTGCGGTCACTATTGTGATGCCCTTGTCCAAGAGATGAGTCTTTACAGCTTCCCACTGACAAGTTCTTGTTGCAGCCATCCTTTTAGTTCAGGAAGAGCTTAGATAACAGCCTCCTTTGCACAGCTCTTAATTAGCTGTTGACTGACTGGTGGCATATATTTCTGGGCAATAGGCTGCCTCAGCAGCATCCCCTTTGGCAGCATTGTGGTTTTCCAGCACAGAGAGAGGAAGTCCTTGCCGTTCTGCAGCTGTCCATCAGACTTTTCTGATTTAATGATGATATTGTGTAGAAGTCTATGGTTATATGAAATTTTATAACATCTTCACAGTCCCTACTGTTTTTATTTATTGCCTAAGTTGCACTATATTGACTGTAATGAAATGCTTTATATGAAAAATTGACAGGATGGAACACAGCCATAAACAGCGTTGATGTCAAAGACTTAAAGCAGTCACAAATTCTTTATAACAGTCAATTAACATAATGGGGAAAACAGACATGAAAAAGCAGAAATGTAGAGGGAGAAGTGTTCGAAGTTAGTTTGAAGGAATGCTACTGGTTGGCAGAACAAATAAACAGGGAGAGAACTTGCACCAACTTCAAAGGCAGCTTTTTACTGTGTTGATGGTATATAAACTTTTGTCCACTTTTCAGCACTACTTTCAGTTTGAATTCTTTTTAGTTTAAAAATCTCTCTTCTCTCCCCACCCTTGTCTCTAAATGCTTTAGTAGTGAAGTTCAATTGATGATTTACCGTTGCCATAGATATAAAAGCATAACAGAAGCACAACTAACAATTTCATTTGGAATGAACTCAGTTTTTCTGTGTGCGTGAAGTTAAGACATATTAATACTGTTACTGGGACTTACTAGCATTTTTTGCTTGCTTCACCAAAATTTGTTTTTGTAGGGCAAATTCATCTGTGGTCATTAATTACTTAGGTTAATCAGCATTTAACCCAGCATTTCCATATTAACTAGTTGATACCTCTCTGGCCAGGTGAAACTCTAATGCTCCAGCAACTGACGCCTCTTAAATTGCTTTAGAAAGGAAGCCCTTAGGTCAAATAGTAACAAACAATTGTAATTTTCATGGGGATGCTATATAATTTTTTGATGCAAATAAGATGATTGTGCATACTTAATGAATAAATTGACACTCAAGTCAAGTCTGATCAAGTCTGCATTGCATGGGCGATTTGAACAAAAGTGCCCTAATTACTGGTACCTGGATTGTTGTATAAACTGATAAGGATTTTTCAAGAGATTCCATTTCTTTGGTCATACCAAAAGACTTCAGGTATTTAAAAAACGTTTCCTTCATTCAAAATATAAAATGCAGTTTTAAGATTCGAACAGACTCTCAAGCAAATATAATCCCTGAGGTCTGTTTCTTTTTTTAAAAAATACTTGTATATGATCACTTGACTGAAGTTAAGAGCATAGTGCGGAAGCTGTGAGTTAAAGAATTTTAATGTGTTTCCAAAAAGGAAAAAAGGGATGTATTAAGCATGGTATATTTTTTGCTACTGTGTTACTAAGTTTTTGCATTTGTTTTTGATGATATCTATACTTATACATAAAATACCTCAACAGTGCTGAGCAGATAGTGATTTCTTGGATAGAGTTGAGATTGATATTGTAAGAAGTCAACTGGGTGTCATTTAATGTTTGTAGAAGAGTTTTTCCTTGACTGCTGAATTCCTGTTTCATGGTTCAGTAGGTCACAGTGACTGTCTCGGCACATATACACTTAGGAATGGAAGAGGACCCTAAAACGTTTGGGGGGTTTAGTGTTATTTATATGTTTGCTTGTGTTCTTAAATTAATTGCTTAGTTTTGGTCAGGTTTTTTTTTTTTCTTGTCAACTTTGTTTTGGGAACCCGACTACTGTGGGTGAATGCTTGATTATGTATATTATTGGAATAAAGCAAATTGCAGGCTTAATTAAAGAAGTGCTTTAACTGATTATAGCACTTAGTGACTTTTATCACAGGGTAAAAATACTTTGTGTTAACTTCATCCAAAATGCTCTCTTTCTGAAGAAAAGTATTTGACAGAGCAATTTTACTGAAAATATGCAAAGATCAAAAAAGCTGGCTTAAACAAATAATAATTTAAAAAAAAGAGCAGGCACTCTGCTGTCATTTTCACTGTCAGTTGAATTTCATGATCCTGTAATTTAGTATGAGGCAAAGGTAGATATATCATTTGGTCAAAACTTTCACACAATTCTAAGCAGCTGACTTCGCAGGACTACAAGAACCCTTTCTGAATTGGGCCCAGCAAAAATGGACGTTGGAAATTGTTTTTATGAACATGACTGTTAGGTAGTTAAACAGAGTCAGGGCTGTGTCATTGCTTTTTCTTCAGAGTTTCTGTTATAAATTATTGCTTTATTGTGGCTTAATGTTGTACTTGTTTGCAATACCAGTCGACCGCTTCTTTATTTCCTGAAAGAAATTGTATTTCTCAGCTCTGCTCTGTTCATTGTAATTGTTTTCCTTGGTACCCATGCTACAGCTTCTTGGTGTTAAGGTCATGCATTCAGTCGTGTTTCATATTTTTTTCCAAGTGCATATAGCTTCGGCTACGCTGCATTACATTTGGCAACATAATAACTATGTGTTCTCTTTACAAGATGTGGAGACTCCCATAACTGTTCACTGTCCTGGTGTCGTGTGATGACATTTTGTCTTTAAGTGGTATTACCCGTTTTCCTGTGTGTCTTGCATTACATGGATGTTGTTTAATTCATGTCTTTACAGGATTCTAAGAGGGCTGCTTTTCCTTTGAGTTTCATGGAAACCAAAGAAAGCATGGGAGACTGAGACTGCAAGACTTATTTTTTTTGTTTGTTTTAGTTTGTTCTAGAATGAATCATTATTCACAATAATAAGAATAAAAATTGTTTAAGCAATGTGATAACTTTAGAAAACACTGCATTCTGTAAGGATGCAAGTTAAAATAGGTGATGGCTTGTAAAGCTCTGCTTTTATCATTCCTTCCATCAAATGAGTTTTTGATGTACACATTGTCAATATTTGTATCAGATCATTCTACAGAAATGACTGAGATTTTTAATTTCTGTGATTTTTTTTTTTAATCATAAAGATACATATTTTTAACTAGCTCTTGCTCTTCATCCTTCCCCATATAAAAGACATGGCTTACTAGAGGGTTTACAGGTTATAACATGAGGGAGACTTGCTTCTAAAGCTTTTGGACATATGCTTGAATTTCCCCGGTACAATGCAAATAAAAGCACTAAGCTGAAAGCTTTTAAATGTAGATGAAGTCATGCCTCTTCCTTTGAGGCATTCTTCCCAGTTAGCAGTAAGACGTGGTCTGGCCCTTAATAAGCAAAGAAACATGCTTCATCATTTCTGGTAAATCTTACAAGTTGTTGTAATTTTTTGACACCAGTACAGTTAAATATTTATTTTTTGTAAGAAAGCCAGTCTGTGCCTTCCACAGTTTATTGAAACAAAATTTGGATTTGTTAAAATGTTTCTGGGTTTGGGGTGGCTATGCATTTTCTAAATTTTTTTATTTTCCTTTGCCTACAGTTCTAGTTATTGATGTGCACTTTTTAGGAAGACATATGCTACAGCTTTTTTATGGCTCTCTATTATCTTTATTAATGCTTCTTTTTTTCCTGTCATAGAAAAAGTCAAAAGCCTTTGGAATTACAGCAGCAACAACATACCATAGCTGTTGTGTAATCTGTTGGCTTTATCTGAATCAGTCAGCACTTCCCAACAGAATGTGAACACTTATTCTAAAACTTGTTTTCCAGTATGGTAATTTATATATGTAAGCTTCAAATAATTAGGTTGTACTAGGATGCAAACCTCCACAAAAGGTGTCTCCACTTCAAGAGACTGTGTAAGGCAAATGTCCCAATAAGGAAATCTATTTTATAAAGTGAGAACCTTTAATAAGGGGTGGGGGGGGAGTTCTGCTTATTACTCCAAAGACTGTCACAAAGTAATTATCATTTTATCTGATGCTTAAAATGCTGACTCGCTTTACAAGTGTTAATAAAAGTCATAGATGATGAATGGTATTGCCAGTTCTGGGTTAACGGGCAAAAATTCAAATGGGTCACCAGATGTATTTAGCTGTGATGCTGAGTAAACATGTGCTGATAATATATGCTTTTAAAAATTAATTAATCTGGGACACTAATGTTGTTTGTAACCATGATTTCACAACTACTAAGCTGCTGCAAATTCTTCCTGGTGATACAGGGATATTTGCACTCATAAATGTTATGAAATCCTGTGTATATTCGGTGACAGTAAATGATGTGAGAAACTTTTAGCAAATTTATGTTGATTAATTTAAGACCAATTTAACTTCCAGTTTGAGTAATTTTACGTCATCACTAAAATTCATCACTAAAATTATTTTTTGTTTTATTATGAAACCTCAGTTTAAGAAAATAATTTTCTGACTTGAATTATATTCTTTTATCTACATGTTCTTGAAAATCTTCTATCAACACATCAGTCTTGTGTAAAAAGCATTAATGCTTTCTGTGACAGTAAAGATTAAAATGTGCAGTGTGATAATTATTAATTGTGATGCTCATTTCTAATCTTCTAATGGCAGCCATCTGTGATGTCTGAGGTTATGGTAGGAAGGTGGGAGTGGGATTTTTAGGTGGGAGTGAAGAAGTTGCTGTCCTTATTAAATTGTTGGCAGGTTGGTTTTTGTTGATTTGATATGTTTTTTTCCTTGACTGCCTGTCCTGAAAACGATTTTAAATGAACACTGAGTTGACAAAACCACAATATTAATGAGCTGTGCTTGAAGTTAGCCTTAAAAACTCTGGGTCCCAGAGTTCAGCTATTATAAAACACAGCACGATGAATTGTGAGCTGGATTCTGATGTGTCACCATTTCTGAGATGCACTCTTTCTTCTTCCCTCTTTCTACACTTAACAGCTATTTCAGGTATTCTTTGAAGTAAGTATCTATTACTGTTGGCATTTCAGTACCGTATGATTGTACATGTAGCATGACTGTTAATCCTTTTCTGCTCTGAATCTAAATGCATCAGTAAGGTAACCAGCTCACGGGAATACCCCTTGGGTTTTGTTAGTTAATAGTTTGGGATTTTTTCATGTTACCATAGTGCATATTCAGCACCCTCCCTCCCTCCCCCATCTCTCTCACTCTCTGTCCACACTGCCCGTAAAGTCAGAAATAAAGCAAGTCATTTCAGATGCAACACCAGAATTTGGAACTCTTCAAATTTACGTCAGCCAGAAAATTATAGCTTTGCAGATGGAAAGCTTTCAGAAGGAAATGGAAAGATGAACCACAGGAGATGTGGTACAGGGGTCAAAGCAACAAGACTGAGGCAGAACTTCTCAGTTACTAATCCAGGTCCTGCTTCTGTCTTGTATTTATCCTTAACAAGTAAAATTTTGTGCCTGAACTTCAGATTTATCAAAGTGGAAAAGCAGTGAACTTATTGTAACAGATCATTTCGAGAATTAGTATTAACTCAAATAGGTTTTAAGTGTATAGTAACTACACAAAATAAACTAAGACAACTGCTTTTTATAATTCGTGATTTTTAAATGTCGTCATCATTGAAACAATTGCATTTGGTGCTTTGATGTTACATTCCAACAAGTTAAATTGATGGGAGAGATCTTCTGTCTTTAGGAACCCGAGTTTTGTTTGAAGTGTGTACTTTAAGCATTCCTGCTAGAACATTATTGCTTGACCACAGTTACTGAGCTCTTTTTAAATCACCAGTGTTACAAACCACTCAGTACTGCAGAGATAAACGGGACAGGGCTAAATCCACCCCCACCCTACTATCCGTGGGCAGGTGGATGGGTTTGCATTTTCTGCTCGGAGTGTCAGCACTAGTAATGGATACCATTATGGATACCAGCATGCTGCTGGGATCCTGCAGTACTTCTAGGATTTACCGAGGGAAAAGCTGTAACAGGAGTTAGCTCAGCTCCTTGAAACAGTCTTTTAGAGCCCTGCCTGTCTTCACCCCCATTCCCCGTGGGAAGATTAGGCACAAACAAGGGAGTGCAGCTTGCCCACTGATGATCCCAGCCAAGTGTGTTTACTTTGTACAAGGCAAATACAGTTATCACTGCCATATCCTTCAATTGAGGAGTTTGCAGAAGTTCTGATTCTCTGAATGAGTCAGTTGCTTCAGCTCTGTGTAAGTTTGTAAACCGTAATTTAATGATAAGAGTTGTCTGAGGTTTCTTTAAGCTATTTCTATAGATAAGTCTTATGATTTTTTTATTCTGTATGTAACATCATAATGTGTAGGTTCAAGGTGGATCTCTTTTATGGACTCTTTATGGGGGGAGCACTTGGGAAAATAGGTGCTGTTCTGGTATCTGATTCACCTGAGGTGGTGCTGGTGCTGCTGTCTTGACCAGAACTGGTCATAACTGTGCAGGGATCCAATTTATACAAACTTTCTTTTAACTTCAATTAGTTAGTATTGTTGGTATGACAGAAAATGGCACTGAGCCAACAATAACACATCATGTTACTCAGAGGAGACTGGTTAGTCGTAAATGTCATTTTCCCATAACATTTGCAGGAACTGGATGTTCTCTAAAACAATTTTAACACACATTTTATATAAAAATAAATGTCTGGGGCCACATTTTCATCCACGGGCAAAATAGGCACTGTGCCTATCTCTTACGCCGACCATGCCCTTATTTATATATTATCAGTCATCAGCAGGGGTAAAATTTAGAACTTTCCATACTGCCATGCGCACTTGGTCTTTTGAGCTGAAGGCATCCTCCCCTCGGCTGCCAGCCCTGGATAAGCTGCTCGGTCATACAGTGACCACTTGCTTCTAGACAGGTGGAACTTGGCTGCAAGCTTTATTGTGCCCTGCTCCGTGCACAAGACAGGAATTTATGTGCTGAAATTTTGATCAGAACCACCTAGGTTAAACATTGTTAAATGAAGGTACTTTAGTCCTGAATGGGACTGTCAGGGAAGACTGAGAGTTTGCCATCCTTTGGAGGAATTGGTGCTAATTAAAAACAATTAAACATTTGTCAGGAATTACGTAGGTGGTATCACTGCTTTGCAGGAGGATTCAAATTCCTTCTTGAGGGTCTTGTCCTGTTCATACCCATAAAATCTTTATTATATACATACATCCTTAAGACAAAATCCTAATCCCTTTTTCTGGTGTGCTTATTGCCTGAAGTAGATCTGTGTGTGCGTATAATAAACTCTGAGTGTTTGGGTGGCACTTCATTCCTTCTTTTTTGGCAGAAAACATAAATTTTAATTATTACTGCAAAATTAGCTTGAGGTAATTTCACTTCGAGGTAATTGAGCAGAAATTTCACTTTGAAGCTAAATCTTTTTCCCATAAACCTGATAATGTGAAGGAGTCCATGTTCTCTATGATGGGTTTGGCCAGCACTTCCTCTCTGGAGGACACAGGTGAGAGAGATGGGAGCAATGCATTGCAGCATGTTTGACTAGCTAAAGTTGGCTTTGAAGCTACAAATGATGAACAGTCCTGCTAGTTTCCTGTTTTGTACTGTGTGACCTTCAGAAATTGTATCAGAACTATTCCTGATGCATTACAAATTGTTTCTGCGTGCGATTCTAGGTGTTGAACCTCTGCAGTTATGACAACTTTGCTACCAGGGAGATGGTTCACTTTCTTGCTACCTGTTCTAATGTTGCTGAAGGTTTAGAAGTTGCATTTTCTCTTGACTCAGCAGGCCTCTGGCCATGCTGGCCTTGGAGTACTTGATGAATCATCTCATGGTGCAAAGTCAATGCACCTTTTGTTTAAAGCATGTTAATGCTTAATGTAAGTGCTCTTTTTCAGGATTTAAGTTTACATGGTTCCTCCAAACTGATCCTTTTCAAAGAGGACAAACACATTGTTTTAGACTACGGGATAGGAAACTACACTGGAGACCTAAAGATGATATAGTCTGAGAATTTATTTCATGGTTATGGTTCTAACCAAGGTTTAATTTATAGATTTAATTGACATATTTTAATAGCAAAGAATAGTTTAAGTAGCCTCTTCACCTGTGACAAATTGTTTAACAGAACACCTTTTACTTTCAGATCTATTGATTATAATGTGTTGAAGTAATATTTTTCCATTTTTGTGCAGCTTAGGGATTTCACTGTGTTAAAGAGCCTGCTTAAGAGTAAAAGAAATTGGGTTCTTTAGTCATATGTCCACTCTAAGTGCCAGTAACAATGTTTGGGGTGGTTGTGGTGTTTTGGTTTTATTAGCTACTTGCATGTGTGTTCAGCAGCTGGAGTAACGTGCTTTCTTTGGAAAATAAATGGTTCTCTATTTCTTAGGGAAAAAACCCTAAATTGTTGGGATGAAAAAAGTGGATTTAACTAGTTCTAGCTATTCTGTGACCAATGATTTCTCGAACTCTTTTAAAATTGGTCTGAGCAGTCTTCCTAAAGCCAAGAGAGATACTTACTTTTTCCATCTTTAGTTGTTTTCCAGTGTTCTTTGCCTTTCAAAAACTGTCATACAAAAAGGCTTTTTTTAGGAAAGAGGAGCGTCATGTGCATGTATGCTTCCCTTTCCCCTTCATATGAATGACTCCAAGTGTTCCCTGTTCTTCAAAGAATTGTTAATTCAGTTGAACATTCTGTGCCTTGTTATTGTACCCCAAATTGATTTATAACTCAGTATAATTATGTGACATTTGGCTACATGCCCTATTTGATCTCTTTTTTTGCCTCTTGGCTGATGGTCTGTGATGTTCAGGTTATATTTTCTTATTTCAGATGTCACTGAAAAGGAAGGAGCTGTAGCATGCTTTCATGTACAGTATGTTTGTGATGTAATACATTCTATCTTTTATCATTAATTTATAACGTGGTTTCAAATGTTGAAAATAAAGAGATAGTTATCTCTAGACAGAAATTGAAAGTTTGGTTAACTGCATTAGTCTAGATATATAAGAGAGTCATTTACAAGTTATAAAATGTTACTATGGCAATTTCTGATTCCTCCCACCCAGCTAGTCCTGATTGGAGCAGGGAAATATTCTATTTACAGAGATGACAGTAATCATACAGAGATGTAAGTGAAGTGGTGGGAACAAAGCAAGGGCAAGCAGACACCTTGCAAAGTGGCTGCTCCTTTGTATACCCAGTTACATTTTCTTCCCTCCTCCTTTATAGGGGTTTGCAAAGTATGTAAGCTTGAAGATTCCTGTCAGCTGTTGTCTGCTGCTTTCCCAAAAGGGAACCAATGTGTGCATCTCCTACTGTGAGCCTGAATGTTCTGCACTGGTTGGTGTTGTCCCTGCACTACCCTTGTAGGCAGCTCTTTGTCTTGAGCTGACCTATATTGATTGAACCTGTTCTTGCTGACTTCAGAGGCTTTTTGACCCCCTGCTCTGCTTACTCATATGTATACAAATGAACATGCCCGTTTATATATTAGATATGTTTTTAGAAACACAGATTTTAGAAGTTTTCACGCTGCCAGGGTTCACGGTGGCCATTTCATTGAAGGCAATTGGGTATTTAATTTGGGAATGATAATGGGCTGCTAGCGAAAAGACTCTTCGCTTTACATGAGAGAGTATATGGTACTGTTGTGCAAGGTGAAAAAATGTTTCAGCTTTGAGCATTAACAGATTGCATTTTTTCCCCCCACCTTCCTTCATCCAAGTTAGTGTGTTCAGCGTTGGATTTCAGATATTTAGATTAGGGGTTGGCTGCCCCAAATGTGGAGATGTTACACCCTCAGGTTCAAGTGACCAAAATTTAAAAAGTAAGTGAGGCATATATAAATAACTTCCCTTTATCTAGGTATGGATATGTAGCAGAATGGCTGTATTGACATGCAGAATGTGCTTGATGGGGGCAGGGGGAAAGCATTTTGACATTGAAACCAAAAACAACTGTGGCATTTATTAGGCTTCTTCTGAGAAACCTCTGTGTAGCTTAGGAGAATAGAATCATGTTTGGGAATGTGATGGCTGTCATTAGTTTTGGGTAGGCCAAGCTTGAAAGTAATAAACCTTCCTAATTTTCTTCATAATTAGACTCAATGACTGATAGTTATGTAAATTGTACCAAAAATGATTAAATCCATAAAAAGTTGACAGAATTCGGTCAGCTTAAACTTAACTCTTAGATGGTTTTGTCTGTGTTCTGAAATCCATTATGTAATCAAAATACAAGTTTTATGAGTGCTTTACTTCCATTTTTTGTGGGAGGCGGGAGTGTTTCATGCTAGTAGCAACATGCTGCTTCATTTCAGTTTTAAAATTTTTTCCTCATTCTGTTATGCTCTCATTGCAATGGTTGCTATGCAAACACTAGATAAGCTTTGTGTCTCTGATAAAAAAGGACAAAGTTTTAAATCAGCTCTCTGCAATGAATTTGAAGGAAAATGCTTTGAATATTAGGTTTAAGGCAGATCTTTAAGAGCTCTATCATTTCTTTCAAGTGCAATTGTTGTGTTCCTTCCCAGGCCTTTTGGAAATCTGTAAAGGATAATGAAGCCTGATGCATTGTTTCACATCATTGAAATTTATGCAAGATTAGTGTTTTTTCTTGTCAGGAGTATTTTTTTTCCTATCCGTGTTTTCAGTCATGTTCACTGGAGCCTCATCTACCCTACCTGACATACGTCTGCAAAGGTTTGTTGAACCTCGGGTGTGAGCAGTGAGGTGGCTGTGGGCTTTGGTTTCTCAGATTCTCTGGGCACGCAGTGTGAAGCAAAATGGCTCCAGTTCTGCTTCTTTACCTGAGCAGCCGCTCTGTGGTGGTCACCTGCCCAGTGTGAGGCTGTAGTAGTCAAGGAGTTGTATATCATCATTGTCATATGAATAATGAACTGTAGCAGCAAGGGTGACTTCTTCAACAGGCAGAAAGTGCATGCATTTGCACTTGCAAATGACCAAGGTTACAGGGCTTTTGAGTTGCGCTGAATTGCTGTCTGGCAAGCTTAGTGTGACCTTTCACCCCAAAGTTTCCATATTGTTATGAAGGGAGGGTTATACAATGCTGTTGCTAGGTGTTTGCTCAGCTAGCATTCCCTTATTGCATGAACATTCACCTCGCCCTTGTCACCTCAGGTCTGTTGTTCTGGTGAAGAGGCAGCGCTTTGGGAGATGTTTTTTGTGCAGTTTTTAACTGGCAGCTGCAGACTACCTCAGAAAATCTTCAAACATATTTTCCTAGAATTTGTAAACACTTGAGAAAAGTGAGCAATGAATGCCTGAGCGTGCTGCATTGCTCCATCAGTGTGAGTGCGGTCAATGAACTTCCAGAAACAACATGGTGCACTGGACATGAAGTCAAAGTGCATTTATTTTATCTGGCTGGCAAAAAACACAGTAAACCTCAAAATCAGTATAATGTACTGAGAGGTGTTAAGAGTCAAAATGCCGATTACTTGACTTAAATCACAAGACTGGGCAGTATATTCAGAATTTTTCAGCAGTGTCTCTTAGCTTCTCAGAGGCAAGTAATACAGTTAGTGAATGGCTGAACTAACTAAGCTTTTTTTCATCAAAAAGCTCAACCTGAACCTCAAGGGTGCCATGGCAGAATCCATTCAATATGAGTAAAACAGACCTAAGCAATTAAAACTTATTGATAAGGAATAGTTTCTAAGTTCAAATCACCTTGATGACAGGCTGACGTATTAAGGGAGACTATTCATGAGACAGTACTAAAGTTTTATGTGATGGTTTTTAAAGATATGGCTTCCTACATAGTAAACTCCTTAGGATTCTCTGACTTAAATATTGTAATTGCTGTTTTAATTAACTGTATTCAGGTAGTACCACATCCAGGATTTGAGAAAAGCTGCTTGCTGGAGAGGTCCAGAGGAGCAGTGGTTGCTCACTTGCCCATGCCAAACTACACATGGTAAAGAATTTTTCCTGAAGAAAAATACCAGTCTTTTAAGAACTGCCACAGAGGAGATACTCACTGGGAGTAAAACCAGGCTGTTTTTTTTAATCCCATGACAATAGCAAATTTGGTAATTCATCATAGTATTAGATAAATAATATGAAAATGCTGTTACTCAGCACAAATGAAGAAATAATTTGATTTTACTAGTACCGATGGGGAACAAAAACTAAGTTTAAGCTAGATTCCATGGTCTGCTGTATTAAATCTCTAAAAATTCTGCTGTCAGCAGATGTTTGTCAGTGGAGGAAAGGGAAGTGACGGGAAAGGAACAAAGGGTCAGTGCAGTTTAGTAGGAAGTTGACTTTCATTTTTGGAGGATATATTTGTTCTTAAAATGTTTTCACATTGGATTATGAGAAATTACTATAAAAAGAAATTTGAATTAAGAAATACAGTTAAGACTGCATTATGTGATAATTAATTCCTTTCACTGTCTCCCTTTACTGTTAATTAACACAAACTTACATTTTAATCTCTTAAATTTAGGAATGCCTATCAATTAATACTCAATACTGTTAAGAACAAAGGAGTCTGATACTGGGGTGGGGGGCATACGGGGAAGGGGGCACACACAACAATGGTGAGACAGTTTAATCATTATACCTCCGTCTAATTATTTTGGAGTTTTACCAGTATAAGTGAGAGCAAACTTACAGAGCAAACTCTGTAAGTATCAAATGAAGAATGTTTTCCCTTTCAATCTAAGGAACACAGATTAGGGGAAATAAGAGTTCTGGCTTTTGATAGATGTTATGATTTGTATTAGGCTAGCAGTATCTGCAGTACAGATGGTCCCTTAAATACTGCTATAGCAGTAATTAATGATAAAAGCTGCCCTTCTCCGTTGGATTTGGAGGAGCTGAAATAGCCTCTTACATAGGGGTAGGCTTTTTTCTTTTTCTACTTACTGACTAACAAATTTGTATGTTTATTGTATTTGTAGCATTTCTATTACTATTTTTTCTTCAGCATACTGTAGTCCTTCAGTTCAGTCCCTTCTACTCAGACACACTTTTTGAGGACTGTTACTTAAAGTTTGTAATACATCTTTTCATAAAGTAGCTAACTTTTCCGCTTTTTAACTTGACATTGGATATCTATGAAACTAAGTAATTGTTCCAAAACTGCTAGGAAATAGGTTTCAAGTCTGCAGATAGGACAGAACAGCGAGCAGAAAACTTTGTAAGGAGTTTAGGATACTGATCTGGGGTGTTGATTTTCTGCTATAAAATTATACTTGTTCTTGTTGCTAGGATTCTTTTCATTCTGTATATACTATGCAGTGTCCTTTCCCTGATTCTACAGCAAGGCAGACTCGAGGGATCAACAGAGGTGTAAACTTTGCTTGTTACAAGAAAGATCGTGCTGGAAACATGGATGTGACTTTTATCTAAATGACAAGGTTAATTATACACAAATACGTGAATTATCTTTGAAATGAAATGTCTGTCTATATATTTATATTTTTAGAAGCATGTAGAAAATAACTGCATAATATTTTCTTATTTTTTAAAGCCAAGAAAAGTTACGAAAATATTCACACATGTTATTTTGACTTAGCCTCTAAATCTGTGTATGCATGATACTACAACAATGCATATGATTGTATCAGCTTTGATTTTTCTTAAGTATATGCTTGAACAAGGATTTTGCAGGATTTAAAACATCAAATAAAGGGGAAAAGAGCCCTTTCTGCTGTCCTAACATTTAATGCTGATTTAATTTCATATTAAGGAAAATGAAAACATACAATAAAAACATGTTTCAAGAAGAGTATGAGTTTAAAGTCTTAAGGAGTATAACTTTCCTAATATTTTAAATTGCACATAAGACTTTGGAGAGCAGTGCTTAGTAGTTGGAATCTGCAAGTAGGACAGTACAATTGTCTTAATTGCAGTTGTTCCTATAAACAAGGATTTGACAGGGTTTGGTCCTTAATCGAGGGAGAGGACCGTGTAATTTTGTGTGCTATGCAGGTGTGAGTTATAAACACTCTGAGGTCTAATCTTTCAAGGTGCTTAGTGCCTTGTCGGAACTGTTTTTCCTTCTCTGTTTTCTGGAGTTAATAAGTGCAGTACTGTTGAGCATCTTGCAGAATAAGCCTTGAAGAGACCAGTGGATTTTCTGATTTTTTTAAAGCCTTGTCATGTGTTTGACCAGGATTTAAAGTTTTTTTCATCAAAATCTGACAGTTCTGTTCTCTTGTGATTTGACACTTGCACACAAGACACAGAAGAGGGAAGCAGTGTGTAGGAGTTGAAAAGTTTGTTAGTAATTAAACTAGTTACAATTGTGTTTTTTTCAGGCATAGCAAAATCTTATTGCAGAGTAATGTTTGTGGCAATTTATACATCACTCTGTAAACTACAGTAGAAGTTGTTCAAAAGTATAGTAAATGCTTAGAGACATATGTGCATACATGTCTACTAATATATAGCATATGCATGTAAATGCAGCATAAAGAGAGGCAGTAGCTCTACCTAATATATTACAATACTGTTGGACTCTTTCCACAGCTTTAAATGCAGTCCTGATTTTATCCGACCATTTGGAAAGTGTGTGTAATTCATAACTCCCTCCTTCCTTAACATTAAATTAATTCCTCGCCTGTTGGCTCTGTAGGAATTGTTTAAAGTACAGTTTTTAATGTTTGCAGTAGCCACCCTGTATCTGAGTAACCAGACATCTTCTAGACCTCCTGGTGCTGTTTTGGGGTATTTCATCGTTTCTCAGTCCTCACCCCCTTTTTTTTTTTTTTTTTTTTTT
>VZRE01010086.1:269237-300540 GCA_013396775.1 Cephalopterus ornatus
GGAAGCAACTTTTTTAGAAAGCATCTCAATAGGAAAAAGCAAGAAGCGCCAGTGCTTGCCAGAAGAAGCTTGCTTCCCACCCTCTCCCTTACCTTGCGCTCCTGGACTATAGAAGTCCTGGGTCAGCTATTGCTCCATGGTGCGGGGCGCTGAGCTGTAGCATCAGGGATGTGAGCATTCCAGCAGTCCCACTAAACAATGAGAGATAGGCTCTTTGCATGCCCCAAGCCTATGGAGCATTACGTCATTGCCTTGCCATATAAGGCGCGCCGTGTTGTGCAGACTCGTCGTGTCTGACTCGTGTACTTCAGTGATAGCCAGGGCTTGGAAAGCTTGTTAATGTGTCCTGGCTCCAGCTGACGCTCAGGACTGTGTGAAAAATTTCATTTGTCTCCCAGTTCATGGCCAAGAAGAATGTGCGGAAGGTTTGGGTTAGGGCAGTTCCTTTCTATTGCTGATAATAAAGTCGTTAGCAGTTGTTAGCTGATTAGGTACAATGTTTGCCGCTCAGACTCGCAGCCTAGAATTTGAGAGGGGAAAAAATTAAATTCCAGGTCATCTTCTTTAATTAGTTGTTCTAAGGCAGTTTTTCTGGTTTTCTTTCCCTTTTTTTTTTTTTTTTTTATATGACAAAAAAAAAGTGACTTTAGCTGAACTCCTCTGAGGGGGATATGAACTTGGAGCCTTCCTTTTTTTTTCCTTCTGTAAAGAGTCGGGGTCCTTGGAGGATAGTATTTTATTTCCTGATGATGTAACTACAAAACAATTCTCTAAGTGATGATGGGAAGGCCAGATGAAATCTGATTTTTTTTTTTTTTCTCTTCAGTGTTTTTTCTACAAAACCCTTTCCTTTTTCGTATGTTTGTGTTTCAGCTAACACAATTAAGCAGTCCAACCAACTATTTTTAGTAAGGAGGTCTTAAAGAAATGAGTCGTTTGTTTTAATATTTAGGAAAGAGGCAGGAAGCCAAAAAGTAGGATTTAGATTGAAGAGCTTAAAATGTATCTCTCGTATTCCCTGTCCTTTAGTGCACACTCTAAATAAACACTGGGAAAACAAGGAAGAAATACTTGAAATGGGCACAACATTTGTTGTTGAAATTCCACTAAGGGTAAACGGGAGTCAAAGGAATAAACTCTTTTATGTTAATGGGTAAATTAGACCATTGAAAGGCATTTTACACTGTTAAAGTGTATAATGTTAAAGTAGGTGCATCCACAATTCATTTATTTGCTGCACTTGAATTTTAGTCTTCAGATAAACTTCGGTATAACTTAAGCTGTCCTACTGCCTGCCTTTTGTAAGTTATGCCCTACTTGAACATAATGCTGACGTAAGGCAATTTACTGACTTGGGGGTGTTGTCTGTGGATATGAAGACAAATGGTGATTAAAATGTTTGCATTTCATTAACAAGACAGACATCTTTTAGCTACTTTGCACATATTTACCCTGAGTGTAGCCAGAAAATTATTCTTTAGCCGGATAATTCCGGGCAACCCTTCCCACTGCTCCTGGGTAAAGACTTCCTCAGAACTGTGCTGCATATGTGTATGGTGATCCCGCTGGGTCCCCTTTGTACATTTCTGTGGAAGTTGGGATTTGAGTGCTTGATCAAAAACTTCCGAGCCTTTTTAACAGTGCAATACTGTGTACTAATCCTTCCAAAATTGTTTTGGAGATAGAGAAATGTCTTATTTGAAGGTAGGAATGGCCAGACCGGGATAATATTTTGTTTGCTATTCTAGGAAGATTTAATAATCGAATCCAAACAAAACCAAAATAACCTTTAGCCCAAATTGGCCTATTCAGTCACTTGGCTAATGATTTTGGAAACTAACATTTTGTCTAGTTTTTCTCAAAACTATTATGTCAATGTGTATCATTTGAATAACATAAAAGGTCATCCAAGTGCCCTTGGTAAGGGAAATATCTTCAGCTACAAACTCACCCTTCCTACTGGGACTCTCTTTTGAGGCAGGAAACTGCAGGTGCAAGGTCCTGCCTTAGGGCAGGCTGTGGAGGTACTGCTGCATTCAGTTCTAATTTGCAGGAGGGGCATCAGGTAAGTTACTCCGTGGAAGGGAGCTAGGAGTTAGATGTGGATGCATTCTTTGTTTACATATATGTGTGTTTATGCAAACATACGAATGCTTAGAGTGAAAACTACTGTTTCTGTATTTTACTTGTGGGTTTTTTTTTATTTCCTTCGCTTTGCAATTGTTTTGTTTTTCTGCATCTTCCCCTTCACCTGCACACACCCTATTTCTGTAGTCTGTATGAAAATTGCCTGCATTTTTGTCCTCCCACATGAAACAGTTGTTTTATGCCATAAGCAGCTTTGAAGAAGAGGACTTCTTGAAAGCTAGTGATCAGAAATCCATCTTTGTAGTCCAGTTCTGTTCTGGAGTTGCAAGTAACGCAGCTTAGATAGTGCTGGTGATAAGTTTATTGGCAGTCTGGGAGCAGGGAGTAGGGAGTGCAAGTCCTCCTGTTTATAAGTCTATGTTTGCATCTGGCGATGGCCTAAGTATGAACTTCTAGTTTCTTAATTAATTCTCCTCTGCAATACACAAGTGCACATCTGTGACCTTCTGCAGACCAGCTTTATCAAAGAGCATCAGCTGAGTGTGTAATGACCTGACTTCCTTCTCTTGTACTGTCACAACTTAAAGGACAGAGTACAGTATTTTATTCCAAGTCCTGTTAAGGCATATATGATTAAAAATTCCAAGTTTTGGATTACTATAACACGAAAAACTTATTTATATTTGAGGTATAAATAGAGTTGCAGAGAAGCCTTCATTTACTGCTTTTTCACAGTGTCTTTCAGTATCTGTAGGTGGAATGCTGGCACTGGTGAACTGTACCAAAGAGAAAAAAAAAAAGCCTTTGAGCAGGCAGCTATGCCTGCCTCATTCTCCATTGCTCCCTGAAAATGAATTCTGTTTCCTTAGTTACTAGGCATAGTTGTGCACATAATTGGTGCATTTGCATGTATTGTGACAGAAAAAGAAACTGAATTTGTAGAAATTAGAGACCAAATGAAAATCTTGTTAGGTCGTTTGGTTCATCTCCTGATAATATTGGGCTGCTCTCTGCAGCCTGCTTGCACTGACTTCTATCTAGTCTCTCTGGTTATCATTTTGTGTTGTTATTTGTGCCTACATTCCCTCAGAATTTTTCTTGAAAAAATAGAAGCTGGAAAGATGGAAGGGTGTACGAGGCAGGAAAAAGAGGGGATAAATAAGCTAAAAGACTTTGAGGCGATTGTTTAGACTTTATCTTAAACTATCTGAATTCCTCCCATTACTTCCATGGTTAAACTACGTCTCTTTCCTTTTTCTTCCCATGGCAATTCATAGCAGCAGTTCCAGTGTCCTTAAACCCGTAACCTCTCTATTACAGCATTTGACCCCTTCCTTTGGCCATTTTGCATCTAAGATAAATAAAGGAAATTAGAACTTGGGCCTCAGTTCAACAAAGCACTTAAAACGTAGCCCTGTGTATTTTTGTTGAAAAAGGAAAGGACTTCAGCAGAACCTTGATTCTAATGATATATTGAAATGCTTGGCTAAATCAGGCTCTTGGTCTTATTTACCTCATGTAGATATTGTTGAAGCTTGGCTTTTGAAAGTCTCCCTGGGCTCCAAATCTTTAGGCTACTTTTATATTCCCAAAATAGAAATGTAAAGAGGTACAAATGCTGTCAATGATTTTATTAGAATTTTACATTGCTTAAAACTTTGCTTTTTTAGAGGTGGTCTGCTTAAGTTTTGCATGTGATACCCGACGAACTGAAACATGCAGGATTGACAAGTTGAATTTTAATGCCTTGCATAAATGGGATCTGATATTTAATGTTTTAATAACTCATTTGACTTCAACAGTTTTTCTCCACTATGTTCTCAGCCTTGTCTCTGAAGTCTGTGGGAGTTTTGACATAACTCAGTGGAAGAAAGCTCACTCTAATTATTTCTTCATCCTTCAAAAATTTTCTATCCAATTTATTATTTCTTCTAGCATTGTGTTTGGTGGTCTCTTAGATTTCATCAGTAAAGTGTTTTAGTGTTATTTATCCTGATGTATAGATTAGTGTCTGAATATTACAATAAGGAAATGTGGAGGCTATTATGGCTCAGTGACAGTCTGAAATGCATTGACAACTCATAAATGCTTGTGGAAGGCAAGGGGCAGAAGCAGTGGAAAGTTCTAAAGATAACATTCTTCAGATTCATGTGTCTTTTACTATGGACCATAGACAGAAAGAGATTCATATCTTCATTACTGTGTGTTTTTAATTTTTTTTGGCAGCAGGAAGAAATATTTTTCCGAACTCTCCTATTGTTTGTAGATTCCATTATTCTCCTTTTTTTTGGCAGATACAAATAGAATTCCTAGCCAAATATTAGGGATAATTAGATCCCTTTATGTTGTTCACTGTGTTGGGAAACTGATGACTGCATCTCTCAACTACTAATGACTTCTAAGGAGAACTTGCAAGTGTTTCATATCTGTTTATGAGATGGTTTCCTTTTGCACAAGGGATTATGACAAGTTTTTATGAAAAGGACATATTTTGCATGGCAGAGCTTACCCAAGATTAATAGAATTTAATTTTTATGCCTTCCTCTATTCTCTATAAACCATATATAATCTTTTCTCTGTAATGAAATGAGATACTGTTCTTTAGTTTACAAAAACTCTGTAGAATAGTGTCATTTAAGAAGGAGTTTGGGATTGAATGTTTGGTTTGTTTGTGATGGGTTCTGTAGTGAGGGTTTTTTTATAACCCCCACCTCTCCCACCCACAAGTGTGCCTGTCTAATTGTGCTGTTTCTGAAGGCATGACAGTCATGTCAGTATTAATGCAATAGCACAAATGAGTTGTAATCATCTGAAGACTGTTGCGATAAGGTACCTTGGAAGGTTCTAAGTTCCGTGTCTGTGGACACGCTTGGAAGTAGAACATACTTTAAATGTCTGTCTTTATTTATTAGACCTCAGAAAAAATGTGTGATGCTGTGTAATTAGTTGCCTACTTTCCTTCATCTATCTCCTTTGAAATTCATTCAAAGCAAGATTCTTTCTGTAGAACTTCAGGGCAGCTGTGTGACTGAAAAATTTTGAGCTTCACGTCTGATTCCACATGAAACCCCATCTTCAGATCTTTTTTACGTGTTAACCTAAGCTGTGAATTCAAACATTTTATTAAGTGATCAAACACCTTTCTGAACAGTTCAATTCTTGTTTGAATAAAAACTCAATGTTTGAGTCAAGTTGACTCAGCGTTTTGCATAGAAATGACTTGAACGTGGTGCCAGTGGAGGATGCTCCTTTCAAAGCTTTGATGATATGAAGTGAAAAAGTAGATCGAGTTAATGCAGGTTCATTCAGATCCTGCGTATCATTCACCATCTCTTCCCTTACGCTTTTCCCGTCGTGGCTCTTTCTTCCCTTGCTGCTGAGTGATGCTGTTCCACCAGTGGCTTGGAGCGCGAAGCCCAGCACACAGGGAAAAGGGATTTGGCATTCAGTGCATTTCTTGCAGGTTGCAAGTTCTGCAGCTGCTTCATGAGGCTGTTGCCTGCTTTGAGAGCACAGGCTTGTCAGGCACGCACTGAGGGGACTGCGGTCTCAAATGCAGCACAGGAGCTGTAAGAAGGCTTGTTGAAGCCATGGGTATTATACGAAGAGGAGTACAAAGTTGTCATAGTTTTTTTTTTTTCCTTTCTAGTGGTTAAGGAGAGAGAATCCGGAATTAAAACAAATCTTGAGTCCTACATTTCATTGTTATAATTGTGTTGAGCAGGCTTCTCTTGCCTGCTACAGATTAACCCAGTGAAAATGTAGCTGTTAAAAAGCTTGTCTGAAAGGTAGTAAGGTTGTAAGAGAATGACTGTGGATTCTAAGGAAGGCAAACTTTGCAAGAAGAGAAAACAATTTTTTGTTGGGCTGCCTGCAGTAGTGGAGTAGAACACAAGCATGTTCTTTGGGCCAGAGGCACTTCTTTGGGTCTCTAGATGCTGCATTTAGGTTACAAAACCTATGTGATAACAGACATATTTTCTGCTTTCATAAATCCCTCCTGCCTTAGGATTCCTTCTAAGGAATACATTTAAAAAAGCTTTTCTTATTCTCTGTAACTTCAATAGCTATACACTAGTCCCTGTTTAAAGTACAGTGCTTCAAGTTATTGGTGATTTCAATACCTGGTCAAGGAATATGGATTGAAATAATGCAGAGGCAAATGTATCCTATACAGGCTGTTTTAGATTGCAGATTCCTAGAGATGTAATGTAACTTGTAAAACTTTGATCCCTTTGGGATTCAAAATTGCTGAGCTATCTGATAGATTCATAGTTTAGCAATATGACTTAGTTTTGCGGTTCAATTCTCTGGTCTGGAAAAGTATTTACAGAATTTCTTGATCTTCTGGTGTGTAGTCATATGTAGTTCTTTGTGTTAGCCTTGCCCATAGCAGGTACTGTTCAGGGAGTCTCTTGGGCTTGGGGAAATGTATTTAACAGACTCAGACACTCCACAGCTCCAGAGTCTGCAACAAAAGTTTCACAAAACCCCTGAGTGAGGAAGGGGAACAAATGCAAAAGGGTATTAATTTGGTATTTTTATGGCAGCTTGCATGAGACATGTCAGCCTCGAGAACCATTACCTTCAACTCAGCAATGCTGTAGTTGTGACATATCTGGGAACGCTCTTATTGATCTCATGTCTCTGGGTGTTATGTCAACAGGATGGACTATTACTAAGAAAGTCTTTTAAGAGATGAACTCAATGCTTGAATAACCTACAGTTTGCTTCATGCTTGAAAATTGAACTCAAGCACAAAGAAAATGGTTTATAGAAATTATCTTCCAGCACCTGAAGGAAAGACAAAATTTCCTTTCTAGTCACGGAAATCCTATGCTCTTTAAACAGTCTTCCCTGCAGCCTTTCCCACTACCTTTTTTAGTGAAGTTTTTTAGTTGTTGAGTACTCTGGTTTTAATCTGTTTTGTACAATTACCTATTTTTAGTCATAAGGATGAAATTTTTCTTCCTTTTAACATCATTTCCCATTGATAACTTCGGTGGAAGCATTCTGACAGAGCATAAATTCTGGCTTCCATTTGCCCTGGTCAGTGAACTCAGGAGCTCATAATATGAAGAGTAATATTAATCAGATGAAAGATAGCTACAGTCCATACAAATTGTATTTATAAAGTGTGTGATCGTGATGAACCGTGTAGAATTGATTAAATACTGTGATGTATTGGGTTCTTTCTTTTAGTGATACGATTTCATATAAATGAAATCTGAGGTGGCATCTTTTGCTACAAAAATCTTATAGTACATTTGATAATTGCTAATAATTTATCTTATAAGCAGACTATATTGTTACTGAAGAAAAAAGTTAAGCTGATTTCTTAGATGGATAAACACAAAATACCATAGACCTTAGTACTCTTAGGTGACTCTACAGAACAAATATTTAAGCATTGTAAATTTGTTAACCTGTGGATTGTTCGCCATCACCTCCCGCCCCGTCTCCTTCCCAATAAATACATAACTGTATGTATAGGTAAATATTTGTACAAAACTCTAGCCAGTAGCAAGGACTTGCAGCCTTTTTGTGGAAAATGACACCACTTATTATTTACTTTAACTTTTAAAACAATACATAATGAAATGTCTCCATTCAGTGTATAATAAATAGAGGCCTAGAACTAGAAAGTTGCAAAAGAACAGGTATTTTCTGAATTCCTAATGTGTGTTGTATTGGTTAAATGAAATCTAGTTGTGCATGACCTCGTAGTTTGAATCAAGTTGGCTTTTCCTGCTCTAAGATGTCTGTGTTTTGGGACACATGAAGTTTGTTAGTTCTTTGCATTTCTGTTTTATTGTTTTTCTAGGTTTATTTGTTTTTATTTCAAATTTCCATAGTAGATGGGCAGAGGCTATTCTCACGTAAAATGAATCAGTCCTTGACATTACTGCTGGGTAAAGAGGAGCGAGCATTTGTGAATCCAGCACTACCAAACTAGGAGTTATTTTGCTAGAAGCCTACAGTGTGTCCAGAGTGACATGAGGTTATACAGGGCTTGACAAGAACAAAGACTTTGAGAGCTATAAAACGCCTTTGACCTTGGGGCTTGGCAACATAAGTGGAACCTTAACTTTTGGCTGTCTGTGTGTATCTAAATCAAAGCAAGTCATGCCCAAAAGATGTTGCTAACTATATTTTGCTCAGTGGTCAGTGTGGTGGATGGTTACAGTTCTTGAAGCAGTTCTGGTAGGCATAGATATCCCTGGAGCAGAAATATTCATAGCTCAGAGGCTTGTGGAGAAACCCTTGTTGGTGGCTTTGCTTGTGGAGGCAGTGTCTGAGTGGGAGTGAGTACTGAAGAGCCTCCAGATCTTTCAAGAATGACTCTGAAAAGTTTGCATATACAATTGTACACAAAGGAGTTGTGGATACTTCTGAACTTTTAGGGATGATGGTTCAAATGGATTTTGATTTCTTCCACCTAGTTACTTTTTAGAAGTGACTGAGGGCTGTTTGTGATACCTGAGCTTTAAATGCTGCACTGGTGCATGTTCCACACGTGTTGATGTCACAGAGTTCAGGCCGTTTAACCAAACTTTGTCTCATTACTTTTGCTTCAGTATTGTGGAAAATGCTTTTTTGGAAGCATCTTCTCTGTTTTAGGTGCTTCTCAAAAGCAGGAAAGTTGCCCATTTTTGGTAGTGAATTCCTACAGGCTTCACAGAATAGTATTAATGTAATTAATATGAAAAGAAGATGAGAAATCATGTTTGTGGATCCTTTTGCAAGTATAACAATTCATTTCTTTTCTTAACTGCAGTATGGCAGAGAGACCAAATCACCTTGTGGAGTTTTTTGTTTGGGTTTTTTTTTTTTTTCTTCTTCACCAGAAAAAGAGGCTTACATTTGTCAGGTTAGGTTCCAGTTTGTCGTGTTGAAAGAAGAAAATTCGTTAGTGAATTATTGGAAGGTGGAAGAAGGACCATGTGAAGATGCCAATGTCCAGTGGAGTGAGCAGGAAGGAAAGGTTAGAGGCATTTTTAGCATTTGTACTGGAATGCAAGGAGGCTTATTGATTGCGCTGTTGTTCCCCTTAGGGAGGTCAGTGGGAAAGGGAAGAGGTCCAGAATCAGGAAGTAATCCACACAGAGTCACAAATGCATGCTTTTCACTTTGACATTAATCTGAGTTTGGGAAGGAAACTGGCTGTCCTGCGTTTCTGCATGGACTTATCTTAGAAATTTCTTATTTCAGATAGGGCCAACTTATTACTGTCAGTTCCATGGCACTGAACATAGTGAAAGCGGTCACCTCTTTCACAATGAAGGAAAATGTTCACTTTGTCTTCTAGTAGAGCTCTAGGTTTGATTTTTTTTTCTTTTTTTTTTGATCTGTCTTCATTCTTCTGACCCTGACATTGTTCTATCTCTCTCTTCATAGTAATTTCTTAATTGAAAGTGATTTTACTGAGCTGATAATAGAATCTTATTGTTTTGTTGTGTGATTTTTCTGGTGAATATTTGAATATTTTATTTTTGGTAAACTTTTTTTCTCTTTTAAAAAACACTTCTTCACCGACCTGAAATATGAAAGCTGCTGTATGTAAAACCCCATCAGGTGACAGTCCTTTTAAAAGTGTGTGAATGTTTTATGACATTCATAGGCTGCTACTGTTTCTACTTTGATGAACAATGAACATAAAGGGAATGTGTTCATGTGCAATAGCTGAATGGAAATCCTAAGTTAAACACTTTCATAACTCTTAAGCTGTGGATGCATGGATACAAGTTGGATTTCCATGTATAACTTTTCTCTTAGGAATTGGACAGATCTGATGCCTTTTCATCATATACGTTACTTAAAGAAACATTTTTTGCTTTTGTATTCATAGATATAAATTGGGAGAGGGTTTTGTTCCATTTTTTGAGAACCTGGTAAATTTAAATGAAGTTGGGTTGTTCTGAGTGGTTTTTTGTGTTACTAGTTTGGAAGAAAATTGTGATTCTGTCAGAAATTGTGATGGTGTCAGAAAGTTTGCAGAAGCTATAGAGCAAGTAAACCATAAAGGGAGACACAGCTCTCCAGCAATTGAGTGGTTCAGACTGAAAAGTGCTTGGGCTTCTGAATTCTCCGGTTCACAGTGGGCATGCTCAGATATTTTGTTGCTTCCAAAGTAATATTACGTCATCTTAATTGCAAAGTCACTATGCTATAGCTGTCTTTACATCCAAAAGAGCTCTCAAGTGGGATATAAAATATCTGCATTACATAATCAGAACAAAGCCTTTATTGGTTGATTGTACCCTTAGGGTGGGACGCTGAATGGTGGTTGCATATGGAACATGTAATCTTGCAGAATTAACCATTTCCTAACCATCCTATCAACAACTATGAAGGGAAGTAATAGCCAGGGGATAGGATTCGCTTGGGAAGAGTGGAACTAAAGAAAATAAGATTTTAAATTGGTTATAGGAGTTCATCTTTCTGTAAATGCACTTAAATGTATTGAAACAAACAGAAAGAACGAGAAGAGTTTTATGGATATGTTTATAGACTGATTTGCTGAACTTTCATGTGGCATAATTACTGTTGTTAACGAATTCAAAGAAGGTAGACCAATTTCCACTCAGACTGTGTTTTTAATTTATTGGAAAATGATCTGCTTAAAAGTACTGGAAAGAAATTTTTTTGGTTATGGAGTATTAAATTTGTCTTTTTAAGCTAATTTAAACACTTTTTAGAGTTATTCATTTGTTAAAGGCCATATGTGCAAAATTATTGTTATGTGTCTGGTGATTTTAATTGGTCCAGTTCAGAACTGATCTGGTTTTTAGTGAGACCTTTTTTTGTGAAAGGTATAATATGGGTTTTATAATTCTCAAGCTACATGAAAGTGATACCGAAGTTTGGTCTTTTATTGATTGTCGTGATATTTTGTGTGATCTCAGTCTAGTTTTAATGAACCTGGATTTCATAAACCTCATATTAAGTTAAATAAATAGGTAAGTCCCTACTCTGTGGGAAATGAGATCACATTAAAAAAAAGCCCAGACAAACCAACCCCCCCACATAAAAAATTCTGAGCTTTATGTTATGATGATCTACATGTCATTTCCTGTGTTGTCTTAATGCAATTTTCATACATGGCTTCAGGGTACAATTGCACCAAATTTTCAAATTAAAACTGCTAGTCAGCCTTTCGGTAGGTGTAATTTTTAGACTGGAAGGTGTTTTTCAGTGAAAATACTGACTGAAACCCAAGGCCAATGGGTTTTTTTCCCTCTCTTCCCTCTTGCACTTCTCCCAGACTAAATTCGGTACCAGTAGGAGTAATCCATCAATATTGACTTCGCTTTTGAGATATACTTGTTGAGGTGTGGGAACTTGCTGGCAACTTTTTTTGTTATTGTGCCTGTCCCAACATATCCTTAGAAATAATAAATTTGATTTGGTAATTTCATAGAATACCCCCAGTTCTTCTCCAGACCGATTTCAGATGGTCAGTGCTCCCATAAAAATCTTGAAACAAGATACTGATTTTGGAAGTGTTGGCCTCAAATTACTCGCCTGGATCCTTCCAAGAACCACTGGGACAAAGGAGTGTGTGAATACTGAAGACCCTCAGGTGAAAAGCAAGGCATGTGCTGAAAAGACAAAAACAAGAGCACATGTAGTGATATAGGTGTTCTTTGAGGTCCAGTGGTCTGGAACTGTGAAGTATGTGCCCAGGCTGACCCTGGGAAGCAGGAGTTGCAGGGGAGAGAGACTGCAAACCGCTGGTAAACTGAGCAGTGAGTTTACAAGAAAAGAATGTTGGATCACCAGTGTTGATGCTTGGGTAAGCGATTCACAAAAGAGTCTTCCATCTGGAAACTGAAAGGAGAGAAAGTTTATTTAAGGTGGCCTTTTAAAAAAAAAATTAAAAATCGCTTCTCTGGTGCGTGGCTGCAGCTATATATTTTGCAGCATGAGTCATAGATGGCTTTATAGTTCTACATCCCCTTGCATAGGAGGAATAAACTTTGGAGAAGAGGAAGTTAAGAGAAAACAGAAGTGTGAACAACTGCTAATGGTGCTCTCGCTGGCTCCATTCAGTCTGCCATTTCATCCTACTTGAAGGGGGTAATTCAGAGATTCCTTTCTTGGCACATAAGTGGCAACATATGTTTGAAACAGTGAGTGGAAACTGTAGGAAAAAAATGACAGGCATATGGCAACAGGAGGGCAAGGAAAAATTTGTTGCCCTAACGTTAGCCACATAATTGGTACACTTAACTTCGGAGCGACTGATTTATTTAAAGACAAAAATTTGCGCTCCATTTATTCAGGTTTTCTATACGTAGCCTACATCTTGCAGTGCCTTGATAATGTCTCTGCTCTCTGAGGGGGTGGAAGGTGATATAAGAGGTTCAGAGCCTCAGCAGAGGAATAGAGGGGTAAATCTGGATGCAGATACACAAACCTACCTTCGTTCATATTCTCACTTTAAAAGAGAATTGAAAACCTCCTTTATTTTAATATTCAGTTTTGTGCTTTCTTTTTTGCCATGTTGAGTTAGCAAGCATGTTTATGGCTTACTGTTACCTAGGATTTACTGCTTATTGAAAAGAATAGCTGTCCTGGAAACAGGCATCATCTGAAACAGTGTTTCCAGGGAGAAGTACATGCTGAGGTAACCTGCTGACTTAAGAGTTTCTACCCACGCATACATCTGTGCACACTTGTAAGCAAAATGCGTAATCTGAAACTGTATGTGATGTGGAGGGAATGTGGGTAGCTCTCTCTGTGTCCTCAGTTAATTTTGTACCCCGAGTTACATAATTAATTTCAAGGGAGAGAGTTGTTGGGAAGGTCAAGATCAAACCTGGTCCTGTAAAGCTTCTGTTGACATGCACAATGTGTGTTTAGGAACATACTTTGGCCTGAAGCTGGGAACTCTTCAATCCAAATAATGTATTCTCGAAAAAATACTTAGGAGCAAAGCAGCCTGTTTTCTTTCTATTGAGAAATAGTTAATCAAAACCCTGGGAGAACGTCTCCCACCACATTTGCCTTCAGAAGTGTGGCGTCTTTTTCGCGAGAGTGGTGGGGCCCTTGGAGAACTGCAACTTGGCAACCGATTGGTTGTGTTATGGCTCTTATTCTGTGGGGATCTTAGTCCTCACGTGGAAAAGGAAAATCAACTAAACAATGTTTTAATTTTAACTCTTCTGTCTGACCTCTTTTGGGTCTGGGATTTTATGGTCTAGTGATTTAATTTTGAGATAGTAAGTCTTATGTGAGATTATAAAGAAATACTCGTAAATTGATTGCATTATGCCAACAAATGTGTTATTTTGGGAAGGTGAAGCTTTACCAAGCTTAAATTCAGAAAGTATGCAGTGTTAAACTTCTAAAAATAGATAAAAAGACAGCTGTAGCTTTTTTTAAACAAAAAATGAAAACAAAACAGCTTCCATAGTACTCTTCGTTAACAAGTAACACACTGAAAACTTGAGAAATCTGAGCTAGTTTCTTTATCAGAGTAAGTGACATCACAAATACTGTCAGCAAAAGGAATGAAAAGAAATATTTTGAAAGAAATCCTATTTATGTTATTTTGGTTGTCACCCGTGTTAGCAAAAAGCCAGGAAATGGCATCTGGAAATTGTAGAAATCTGTGGAATTAGTTAGGGGTTTTTTTCTTCCATTGTAGCTGGGGAGGGGAACCTGTACAACAAGATTTATTAATGTACTACTTGTTTTGGAGGAAAGAGGAGACATTTTCAAAGAAGTTTCAGGAAAATTATTAAAAATATTCTATTTGGTGTCTTCTGTATATTTTATTTTACTTTAATGTAAATGCGTTCAGTTGTCCCAGAATTTGTTTGGGTGGGGGTTGTTTTTTTCTGTTTTGTTTTGTTTTGTTTTAGGAACTTGACTGGTGGAATCACTTCCATGCGTGCAGAATCCTGTGACTAATTATGTGTGGACTACAATGATGCAGGTCAGAAGGGACAAGGACTTGTATCCTTGTTGTGGGGCCCTGCTTCCTAATTATGAATCAGCTTGTAGAGTTCTGTTTGTGTTTCAGTTTCTGAGCGAGCAATGGCCAAGGAAATAACTACATTTTGTATCATAAACACTTCAGCTGATGGGAGTTTTTTTCCTTGAATTGGCCGTCACACCAGCATAAAATGCTGTGGGGACTTGTAATGTTTGAGGTAGAGCTTTTTGCCTCAGTACCTTGGTTACAACACACAAACTACTGCCCATTGTCCAGTGTCGGGAGAGAGTCGGTGTATGGTCACTGTAACTGTAGTCTCAAGGTGTGACATCTTTACGTTGGGGGAAACTCCACGTAGTTTTTACAGCCTTTTTAAGCAGCATGGTTGCAGCATGTCTGTGTGCCCTGACTGGCACTGATCTTGTAGAAGGGCAGATTTCAGATGGACACATGCGGGCTGCTTACTGGGCATGGAACACACGTGCACGAGTAGTTATTTCTTGAGGAATGCTGGCAACCTTTTCAGCAGGGGGGCAGGGAAGGGACCTCTTGTTTCCCATTCTGTGAGTTGCAATCTCTGTCTGATGCTCAGTTTTCAGCAGACTGCTTTTTTTGTAGACTAAACTTCAAATTTGACAGTGGTGCAGACAAAATTACTGTCTTTGTCCTGTGTTAAACTTGTATTTGCCAGGTTTCCATAAAGGCACTGAGAGAAACCCTTTCTGATCCTGGTCTAGCCTTGGCTTCTCAGCACTAGTGTTGTACGGCATTGATCAGAAGTGTAGCTGTCTCCTTCATTTGCAAAGCTGCTGATCTGAAATCCCATTAAATTTGCCATGCAGAATTTGAAGTAAAGCAATCTCTTCATGCATCTTTCCCGTCCTTCCTTAACAAAACCTTCTTCTTCGTTCACTTGATGCATCTTTCTACAGGACATGGGAAGATATCTGAAGATCTATAATATTATAAGGATGACCACCAACAATTTAGCTGATTCTAAAAACATTGGCATGATTAATCATGCCTTCTGTGTCCTACCTGTGCTGCCACATGGCAGTGGGTATGAGCTGTTTTGAGGAGAGTCACTAACTGACTGTGATTTGGCCATGACTGTCATGGTTGCCTTTTCTGATGCTGAGAAGATGGGATGTTCTCTCAGCTGTGACTTCTAAATGGGTAGATTTGAGCTCTTCTTAAGAACTTAGAATTCTTTAAATCCTCTTGTCAACTGTCATTTGAATTGTTTTTTCAGGCTTAAATATAAACTGTGTTGGTTTGCTGTACTGGGATGAGTTTTTTCCCTGGGTCTTGGGGATCAGCATACTTGTTTACTTCCCCATCCTGTCCGGATTGCTGATGCTGTTGTAGATTGTTTTCCATGTTGAAATTTTGCCTAGAGATGATTAAGACTTGCATATTCCGCAGAGCTCTCTGAATAAACTAAAGAGACAACAAATCTAATGCTTTGGGGGCTTTATTGCAAATTATAATTTCAAGTTTGTAAATATTCTAAGAGGAGGATGCAACATGAGTAGAGTAGAGATCTGTTGTAAATATTTGGTTCTTAAAGTCTAGAATGTCTTCTGATGCTATTTTATACCATTTCCTTTGAAGCAGAATGTTTGTATGTTTTTAAAAGATGTAAACTCCTAGGATGTTAGCTAATTAGTGTGGAGAAATTAAAGTTTGTAAAAATAGCCTACCCATACACTAATGAAATAAATATTTCAACTATGTAAACAGATGACAGTAATTGAAACCTAAGGCACTTTTTGAGATTATGGTCACCAGGTCAGGAATTTTACATTTCTGATTGATTCCTTCCCTTCTGGGAATAAGTATTGCAAATTCCATTCTCTTTGCTCCCTTCCAGGAATCCAAAATATCTTAGTTTAATTTTTTTGTTGATTTAATTGTATTTAGGGTACCAACAACAGCCATTGCTATTTTACAGTGACTTGAAAGTAGAGAATAAAAAGATCTTGTAAACAATGTTAGGACACATATTCTAGCATAAGGTCAGGACTCTTGAGATAGGATGCCTAACAAAAGAGTAGGAGGTAAACTGTAAGGTATGCAGGGACAGAATAATTTGTTCTCTAATAATGTCGTATTTTGATTTCTAATGGGAGATACATTTAATTTCAAAATAATAATTTTCCCTTTTTTTCCATGCACGCTGCTGAATCCTCAGAAACAACTGTTAACCAATTCCGTGCCTCTGTTTTGCATCAACAGGCTCAGCAGAATTTCCTAAATCTTTGGGTTAGAAATTTCTGGGAAAAGTGTCGTAACATCATCATCAATAAAAGAAACAAGCTTTTTGATGTACTTTTAATTTTGGAGTTATCATGTTTTTATGTTCATAGAGGCTCTCTGTCTCCATAATGTAAAGCAAACTAAAGAACAGCTCCTGAACTGCCTTCACTCTCCATTCATGATGCATTGTGTGTGACGCATTTGATTGTGTCCTCTCTTAATATATGAAACAAGAAATTGTGCAAAGAGAGTAGACGAGTGAATGTATAAATATGTCTGAAAATTTCACTGAATATGGACATTTCAGCCGAAAGATGGAATTCAACAAAGAACATCAGATGTGTAAAACAGTAAAATAAAATGTATCTCAATACACATATGTACAAAAATGTGAGCATGTATATACGTGTACATATGTATTTTTATGGACCTGTGTTCGTCTAATGCATTAATGTCAGATTCCCAGAAATGTGGTGATGAGAGAGGACCATTTTAGCTCATGTCAAGACAATGTGCTTTAGTAATTTCCCCATCCCTGGAGAGCTTATTAAACACTAAACAAAACGTCTCAGAATATAACTGATTGAGTGTTTTAAATTATGCACTTTTGTTTGGCTCTTGGCCAGCTCCTCATTGCGGAGGGCTGTGGCAAACAAAACCTGTAATTTACACTGACAGCATCACGCAGTTCACTCTGCAAGCTTCTCAACTCAGAACTTTTATAAAGTAAACATTCAAACAAAGCTCAGGTTCTTAATGTAAATACATTTTGTAATTCTAAACTTAGCCAAACAGTTTAGAGTCAAATAGTGGTTGTATTTTTTTCCCTTTCCCGTGAAAATGTCATTATATATTTTTCCTTTTCTTTGCTGATAAATAGGGATATCCCAACATGAATAATGAGAAAAGACAGCAGTAATCAAAGAACGTTTTTTCTTTCTCATGTTTCTTTTTTGGGTTTTTTTAACCATGTGGGTTTAGCATGAATTTCCTAACCATTTTATCATTTACTAGCAAGTGTATCCCAGTGAGGATTGACACGAATTCTGCCACACATCACGTACCTGCTTATCACGTTCCGTTTGCTCCAAACTCAGAAGTGCAGAATGGAAGTTAGTGGACTTCTATGAAAAGTATAGTTTTCAGATATTTCTGTGATTTTTCTGTTTGCCTTTTTTTCCCCTCCGATTTCCTGAATTCATTTTCTTCCAAAAGAGTGTTTCCTGAAGAACTGAAATGTGAGGTCTAATTGTGCTGCTGGAAGTAGAATGATAAGAAACCTGAATGGGCAGGTGCAGTGGATGTGAAACAGATAACCTGGGTCAGTCAGTGGCCAATACCTGCACATGAGGGAGCAGTAGAAGGAACTGTGCTGCAAGTGTGTTATAAATTAACAGCCCGGTACAGATCTATCCTTCAAATTGCCTGTTCCAAGAGAGGTTACAGAAAGGAGTAGCGACTTAGCTGAGTTATCTACAAGTCATCACTTTTGGAGTGGGATTTTAGTCCATGTGAAGATGTCTATCTTCAGTTACTTGAATGGAGTTGTCATGAGTACATTTCCATGGACAACACTTGGATCTCAGGTGCCACCTCCAAAACAGAGGCATATCTGAGCAAAGTCCCTGCTTTAGATATCTATAAGCTGAATCACACCTTTAATGTCAGACATGGAACAGAGTTTACCTTTTGTTTCCAAACATAATTTACAGCTACAGTGGAAAGCAGAGAGGGGAACATGAGCCCTAGGAAGACAGAATTTGCTCCATGTTAGGCTTACTAAAAGGTAATATAGCTATTATAAGATTGTCTGGATACCTCATGTAAGAGTGGAGAAACAGAAACATTACCTGAAAAGAAAGTGAAGTTAGGATTCTTTTTGGGCTGCAACCAAAAATACATGTTTTGCCATAATGACTGCAAAAATATGTACTCTTTATAGACTTGATGATAAGAACAGAAAAGGAAATTAAACGGAATGATTTCAATACTAAGAACTGATGTATCTGAGGATAGATGGATAAAATAGAATGTATGTAAAAAAAAAAAAGAAACCAATGCATAGAATGTCTGCTTAGAATGTACTTTATGAAGAGCTTATGAATTCCTCTTGCATGTAGTTGTATGTACTCTCTTGTTTTATGTATTTGTTCTGAATGCAATGGCAGTGATAAAGGCTTGACACCAGTAATGACTTAGTGTTCTGCCACTGTTCGATTTTACGCTTGAGGAAAGTGAGAAGTTTTTGTCAAATAAGAAAGGACTTCCTAAGTGTTACACAGCAAATAATCAGCTTTTTTCTTGCCTGCTGTAATTATAACAGCTGAACAGACAAGATAATATGAGGAGAAGTTTCTTAAAGAATTGAGGTAGAGCTCTGGATGCTACAAGAAAGTGATGCTCAAATAGTTCACGATGTTTTTTTTCTGCATTCCTGATCTCAGGGTCATCTTGTATTAGTATTCAAGTATTCCTGTGTTCTGATTCTTGAAGATATTTCAGTGTCTTAAGTATTCATCATATACAGTTTGCATAATTGCTTTTTTATTTGCGTGGATTCAGTTGAAGAGCTCTTGCAGCATGTTCCCTCCAGCATTTTTTAAGATAAATGTAATTGAAGATATTTTTAGTATTTTTCTTTTAAAAACAAACAGCCTCTCCCTTTCTTCTTGGAGGTAGGAGAGCTCGGCTCTATTAGGAATAATTTTTAAAAGCCGAACTGTTCCCATGAGCTCAGCATCTTTATTCTTCTTCCCATTATTTTTATGAACTGCTGCATGCCTTAATGCCTTGGGAAGTCTGGCTGTGGTTCTCTTAAGAGTATGAAGGCTGGATGCCTAAGCTCTTTTGAAACTAGTACTTATTTCTTTAAAATTTGACTGAGTATTTCATTACAGATATTTTCAAGAGACTTATGCATGAGTTCCTGTGATCTCGTTCTTGGATTTTTAGAAAGAAAAGGAAAAAAGTGAAGGTTGTGATGTTCTACAGCTATCTAAATATTCAGCTTTTCCAGTGGCAAATCAAGCTTCTGATATTACTTCTTAATTTGTGTGCAGTAAGGATGGATAGCTCTTTCTGTAAGGTTTGTAAAACCAGCATTATTTACTGCGGAAAAAAGCTGTTTGTGTAGTAGTGAAACAAAACGAGTTATGGAAGTTTGGTTCACGACTGGATTTTTTTATTGTCCAAGAATGTGCAAGGTACTAGGGCTTTCCACCCTGTTAGGATGAATACAAAGTTTTCCTGCAATGTCCTCTTATTGGGGTCAAATTGGACTCTTGCTTAATATCCTGGACACTAAAAGATACCTGTTTTCAAGAGCCCTGTAGGCATTTAATAATTTTACAAGGCTTTGTTTCTTTCTTGCATTTTAGTTGAAATTAGATTAGGGATGAGAAAGTGGGATGATGGTGGGTAGCTGCACAGCCCAAGAAACTCAATTAAAAATTGGGCTTAGTTAATATCTATTTCAAGCAATTGTAAGCAAATAGTCAGACCTTTCTGGGGTTTTTATTATGCACATCAAAGTGCATGAAAAATATATCCCTGCTGGGAGAGGGTAAATGAACTGCTCTAAGCTCAGTCTTACTTCAGCTCAGATAGCAGAATAAGGAGGATAGAACAGCAGAGTGTTATTTAAGGACGGGTGGGGAAGGAGAGCAGACTTGGCACATGATTCTGCTTTCCTCTCCACTGGCTGGAGTGTTCTGTGTTTGCCAGATATATGCCAGTTCTCTTCATTACTATAGTTTCTTCTCTTGTTAAAAAGTAGTGCTGCCTCCCATTTCCCTGTCTGCTTTATGGGAGGAGTTACCCATCTGCTCATAGTTCATCAGGTTCTCAAGCAAGTTCTTTTAGAATACTTAAATACCATTTAGTCCTAGTAAAGTGCTAATAAGCTTGTTGCTTTGTGTTGTGTAAATTTGATTTAAAGCTTTTTCTATTAGCAGATCAGTTTCAGATGGCCTCACAGACTCTTTCTCCATAGTCTAATGTGAAAACCTCCTTGACTTCCAAAATATTGGAATCTGATGCTGTCAGTCAGGGAAGAATAGAATGAAAAAGAACTAAGGTTGTGACAAATGAACCAAATTAAGTTTATACTTTAGTGTTCAGAGGAGAAGAATGTCCAGATTCTGATTCCTGCCCTGGTAGTCTAGCATTTATATGATTATCTGTTTATATAGGTACTTCAACTCACAGAAAGTGATATGCTTTTGCACAGTTGAATATATTTATCTTATTTCACTCCTCTTTTTCTGCTTTCCTTTTTTTTTCTTTGTAACAGCTGTACAGCTCCTACATCAGCATAATATGTTCTCTAATTCTGTTTTAAATACTGTATCAATAGTATAATCATATTCCCCTGAATGTTTTCTTCTCACATTCTTTAGAAGCATAGAATCATATTCTATCCATGTCTACATTTACAATCGGACAGACTAATTTTTGTGTTGGATTCTTGGACCTGGAACTGAATGGGAGTCCTCGCACCCTTGTTCTTTGGCTGTTTGGTTTGTAGCTGGTTTTTTTGGTGGTTTTGTTTTGGTTTTTTGTTTATTTGTTTGGTTTGATTTGGTGTTTATTTTTTAAATTCTGCTTGTTTGAAATGCTCTCTGGTTAGAAAGAGCTTTGCTATTTCCTATCAAACTTCATTAGCTACTTAAATGCTTTATTTCCAAGAATACAGAGTTATAATGATTTCATTCCTAATTGATGTGTCATCCTGAACTGTGCATGCATTTGCACTTGCCAACTTTCTGCTAAGTTTAAACAGTCTTATTCTGAATTTTAAGCTTAAATACCAGCAGCCTATTTTTGTTTTATTTTAGGTAAAGTTTGTGCATCCTATTCCAGAAGTCTTTCCATAGTCTGATAAAACTGAACTCTCTCTTCCTGCATCACTTTCTCAACAACTTTCTGAAATACAACTGTACTGCCTTAACCTGTACTTTGGTACTAGAATTATTTTAAACATGTAACCATGGAGACAGTCTTGTTGGCAGGTGGCTGAAAAGCTAATTTTTTTTCATCGAGCACTTCGCGAATTCTTTTATATGTTGCTGGTTTTATCATGAACAGCTCCTTCTCAGTTTTCTCCAAGAAATAAATATCTGCCTGATATCATAAAACCAACTCTCTTTGCATTTAGTAATCAGAATACCCAAGGACAAGTTTGTGTATAATGTTTTGAGACTCAGATCTTTGCATATGTTAGTGTTAAACTACACATTTTAATGAAATGCTGGCAGTGAAACTTGATATTATATGAAATTACCTTAACTTTAAGGTTGGTTACGGACAAGAAATTTAGACCAGACTGTTCTTAAAACTTGATAATTCTTATAAGCATCTATGGAAAACAGGCTCATAGATAATCATATAAAAATGTATTTTATGAAACTAGTAAAAGCTCCGTTTGGAATGCCTTCTTTTCTTTCTTTGCATTGGAATGCCTGCTTTTCTTACTTTGCATCTGAAGTTAATACAGAGCTAAAGAAGGTGGAAATTCATAGAGATCAGGATCTTGAATCTGTAAGTTACATTCCTTTGATAAAAGTCCATGCTGTTGAATATCTGCAATTGCAAGAAATGATGCATTCCAAAATGGTATTATAAACTTCCTTGCCCTTTGGTAAACTGAGAGATTAGGAAGTTAAATCAGCTCAGTATTTATGCCCTTCTGTAGGTTTAGTACTGTATATCTCAATAATCCTTTATTTCTAGGCCAAATACTGCACTCAGGGAGACCTAAAGCACAGACAGATGATAACAGTGGTTTTCACTGTCTGTTCTGTAGGGTTGAACTGTATAAACTCAGAGTTTGTACATTGCTTCTTCAGCCACAGTGTTGGCTGTTAAATTGTGTTCAGAGACCCTGAGAAAAATGGGTTCTGAACCAAAGATGATCTGTACAGGGCTGATATTTCATTAAGAGTTGTTGATGACTAGCAATTTATAACATGGATTTATGGATATGGTGCTGTATTACAATGGTGAAGCTTTGATAAGCGTGTTTACAAGATCCTTTGAGTCTTAAAACAGTGGTTTTCATTAAGTTTATTTATAACCTATAGTTTTTATTGGCTATTTTTAAGTCTAGCCTATAAGGATTTTGAAGAAACTTAGAGATATAAAAAGTTAAGTAACTTTATCCAGTGATTGTGTTTATCCAAATATGTCCTCAAGCTTCTCAATTTCCCTTTTAGAAAGCCAGTTAGGGACAGTCTGACTCATTATCCTGTCTGACAGAATACAAGGACATCCAGAGTTTAGCTGGCAAGACTGTTGAAAAAAGGGGAGAATTTTAGGATTTCAGTGAGTGAGTCTTGCTTCTCAGTTCCTCAGTTGGATGTAAGATGAAGTTTTGAAATGAGAAGCGTGAAATATTGTCTAAACATTTAATAAACGATGTCTTAATTTCCTGATGACTTAAATTCAAATTGTAGGATCTGAACATTCCTAAAAGTCGTCTTCATAGTCGTAAATTTATATGTCAGAATAAGGTTTACAGTGCTAAGAACTTCCTGATAACCCTGACATTTTTAGCATACAAATCAAATTGAAGGGAGATGAGGGTGCATGATCTCCATTTCCATTTTTCTTTTACTTTCTTTTCCACAAAATTATCTGGGTTTGTTCAGGCTGTGAGGAGGGAGGCTAGTGTGGTGTGAGTGAGATGGTAACTGAAATGGAAGGACAGTTCAAGAAAAACAGGGGTTTATACCCTGATAATGTTTGTGGGATATGTGTCTTTCCCTAGGGATTTGAAAGTACTATGAAAGTATTGTGCTGGGGCAAAGGAATTTCCCAGTAGCATGTAAAAGACAAGACTTTGATGGCTTTTAAAAGTCAAGAGCTCTGTTTTAAGCTGCAGGTTTTTAATCAGCTCTTGTAGTTTCAGGCAAAATGTGTGACTGGAAAGATATTGGCAAGGAAGTAAATAAGGCAAAGAGCAGTTTTAGTGGCACTCTTTTGCAATGCCATAACTTGGATGTTGCCTCTGCTGAGGCTGCTCGAAGTATCTTGGGCAGAGAATGAGAGCAGACCTGTGCAAGGTGTATATATCTCATCAAGCTTACGTACATATTTGAAAACAACCATGTTTCTGGATTCGGTGAGTTTCCCTTCTCCAACACTCTTGGCAAAGGTAGAGTCTGGGAGAAGATAACTGATGCTAGGCCAAACCTGGCCGACATAAATCAGTTAGATGTCTGGATAGTTGCAGTGTTATTGTCCCTTGGGACCTTTTATTGCTCTCCTTCAAAATAGGAAATTAAAGTTTTCTGTGGCAGAATACTTCCCCTGTCCTCTTTTGGTCACAACTGTTGGATTTGATATTTATCTGCTTGTAAACTAATGTTGCTGATGATCAAGTTATGGTTTGAGAGTCTTTAGTGCTGGAGCCGTCTGTTGTCAGTGTGCCAGTACAAGATCTAGCTTTTACTGGTCATGTTTCACAGCATAAACTTTTCTGTGGGAGTGTGAAGGGACTGGTTAATTCTCTGCTGCTCAGTCTTTGGAGTTCCTTCAAATCATGCCTCATGGGGGCCATGGTGTTGGATTTTTATCCCAAGGGCTGCGCAGTTGTGACCTACTGCGGAAGGGGAGTAGGCAGTTCTCCCTTCAGAATGGTCCTGAAGCAGCAGACCTTGCTACAGCCCACTCAAACTCTCATCTTAGAGTTTTAGGTGCTGTGGATCTCTGCTGGGTCTGTCTGTGACCAAAATGGGTTCTTTTTCAGCCTTAGCCAAGTATCTAGTTATCTTTCAATAGAGAAAGGAAGCACTGTATTGAGCTGTTAAAGAGAATAAATTACTGAACAGATATCAAAGTATAGTTTTATTTATGACAATGCAACTTTTATAGAACATTTCTACAGGGATTGAGACCTTTGTGCATTTTGGACATTTGAAATAAGAAGCAAAATTGTCACCAGCATGTTTGGAGAACAACCCTCTGTTGCCAAGGGAGAGACTAGATGGTCTAATGGTTTTTCTTCTGACTACTCCCATTTACTACTCTGAGTCACCCACCTGACCTGCTCCCCTCCACCCCCCCAATAGGGGTCTGAAGCACAAATTTTAAAACTGAAAGTTCATATGTCCTTCTTGAACTTTTGGTTAATTTCTAAATTTATACATATTCTCTGGGTTTTTTCCAATATTCTTAGCAGAGGAGTTCAAGTATTGAACTTACCTTTTCAATGTGCTCCCACTCTTGGTCTTCAGGCACTAAACAGATTGTGTTACCTTATCCAAATGTGTGGTGTTTTCCTGAAAGGCTGTACAATGTGCATCTCAGGCTCAAGAAACAAAATAATGTACTTCCATGAAAATCAAAATTATCTTGTAAGAAGGTTTCGATGTTTATTTTTACCAATTTTTTCAAGTAATCTCTGTTCTCAACAGGTTTAGTGCTCCTGATTTTTCTTATTTATTCTCTGTCCAAAATGACTGTCTCGGCATGGAGACTGAGGCTGTGACATTTTTCTTAAAGTTCTTTTATACATGTATATAATGCTCAGAGATTTTCTAGCTGGGCATAAATGCACTGAAACTCACAGCATGCCATGGGAAACTTGGTTGAGTTTAGATCTCAAGTCTTTGTAGCTGATGTGTGACCTTCATTCTCATGGCCATTTTTCTCTTGCCTGTTCTTAAGATACAAAACTAATTATAGCACATGCAAGTCACTTAAATTTTTCTTCCACGAGAAAGATCTTCATTGAGATTTCTCCTCCTCCACATTCAGATAGGAGTACAACTTTTCCCATAGCTATGGTTTGTCCTGGAAAATTATGGTGGTGTCAAATTTTCTATCTTAGAGAACGATTTATAGATTTTTCTGTCTGTCTGATGTTGTGTGTTTTCTTTTCAAACTCCAGTTACAAAACCCTGTGCCAATTTCTCCTTCTCTCACAGCCCCACCCTGCAATGAATCAGAAGTGCACAGTGTCTTTTTTGGTCACAGGTCTTGGTACAGTCATCTGCTTCTATTGTTGCTTATGATTAAACTCGTTCTGCTGTGCCACACATGGAGTGGTGCACTCAGTCTTATTTGGAAATGTAAATTGGTGACTAGAGCGAGGCCCTGTTACTGAGGGCAGTTCCACACCATGAGCATATCTGGCCAATGCTTCATGCTGGTCACTGGTTAGGTGTTGATTTACAAGAGCCATAAATATTCTAAGGCTTGCCAGCTTAGCAAGATCATCTTTCCCTTGGAGCTCTGACACTGGGGTTAAAAGTGCTGACCAGAGCTACCGCCAGGGTGGCTCTCCACAGTTGTCCCTTTCAGGAGAATTTGTGTCCTTTTGCAGGGAGGGCATATGGCAATGAGCAGCTCTTTCCCCACTCATCAGGGCAGCAGTGCAGGAGAACATCTTTTGACTAAGGTTATTCATTGTGTCCTCTCCATCCTCAAAGTGTGCAGTGGTAGTATTGCTTGGTAATCGTGATAGCGTGCCTGAAGCAGTAAACACACGATATGTGCTCAGAATTAAAAAAAAAACCAACTAAATATGAGTCTCACTTCTCTGTGTCATTCCACCAGTGTCAGTGGAGTTGCATGAGAAGTGGTTATCATCTAGATCTTGCATCTGCGTGCTCATTACAGTAGGTGGAATAATTTAGAATTGCACCATGGATCCAGAGAATTTCTCAGTTATATTAACACTGAGTTGAAAGCCCTGTTTCTATTTCTATTTGTTCTTAATGGAATGTGACCTTGTTTAACAGTTTTGGGGTCTTTAACCCTAAATTCTATTTATTTGCTCTAAGATAAGTTATTTTTGTCTTCCACCATGCACAGAGACTGTTGTAAGAATCTTTGAATCCTTGAATTTTGACAAGGATTTGATTTCACAACATCTGTTGAAAGTTATGTAGTGCAACAGTACATAGTTTTTCACATACAAGCATGAAGTAATTAATCTGTGTACATCACTTCCTTGAGTGTGCCTTCGTGCCTCAGTCGTATTATTAGTGGGGCTGTCCCATTGGAGTGTATTGTAGAATAAGAATGCTAATATTTTGCTTGTGGTGGGTCTTTCTTATTCACCTACAGAACACTAGATACCCATGAAAAAGGTCAAATGTACAGAGATCTGGCATCCATTTCACAGCTTGCAAGACATAGTCTCTGGCATATGTAATACATATAACTCATTGCCAGAAAGCTAAAAGGAAATGATTGCATTTGAGTACAATGCAATCTACAACAATAGTTCAGTGTGCATGAAATTAAAAACCGCTGGTAACACATGTACAATAAATAAGTCGACAGTGTTTAGTTTTACTGCAGCTTTCTATAGAGATAAGTTCCTGCTTCTTATATTTAATTGGTTCATTGAAAAAAATAAAAATATTAATTATACTCACTCTTGTAGAATATTGAATTTTCCAGAGCTGCAATAAATTGTTATTCCAACATGTAAATGTGTTTGAATTAAAGTATAGCAATGTTATACTGGCAACACACTAACACACTTCATCTTTTAGCTAAGGTCGCTCCTCTCCTTGATGCCCTGTCCCAATTTTCAAGCACTGCTCACTTGACCTACTGTGTGTAGCAGTTAATTTCATCTGACACTTAAAAAAACCCCCAAAACACTTTACCTAGAGTGCTCAATTTCGTGAAATCTCCTTTCTTACTTATTCAATACCTGAGCAGTATAATTTTGGTACACTTTTAGTGTGATGTTTAGTCCATGTAATAACATTTCCTTAGAGAGTAAGAATATACTGTGAGGGCACACGAGTACATGGCCTTAATGCAGTATGGAGTGTGCATTCAGTGAAGATATATAGAAGGGTGAAACAGCTAATGTGGAAATGATATAAAAGTTGAAGTGAGGGCCTGGAAAAGGATTTAGTTATTTGGAAGTACAGAAAGATAAGTTTGGTTTATTTGTGTGTGTGGATTTTTTTGTTTGTTGTTTTTTTGGTTTGGTTTTTTTCAACATTTATTTTTCTTGGAGGTGCTATGAAGAAGAATTTGTGAGGCTTAAATCTAGACAGGCTCAGGTAAAAATGTGCCTAGGGACAACAGGCTGAGTGACAAGTGGTATGTCTTTGTTACCCCAGTTTTATGAACCGAGTTATTAGAGAATTGTAAGGATGAAGCCAAGGGCAGAGAGTTAAAAGACTGAGTTCCCTTCTGGTCTCATGGAGTTGGGGATGATGACAGGTTGCTCACATGGTGAGATTTGTTGTTTTGGTGGTGGTTGAAGTAGGCTTGAGTCATCATCATAAAGATAATGTCTGCCTTTGAGTTTCCATGAGGGAAAGCACAGAGAGTGAATGGGCAAAGAAAAGACCTGAAGAATAAGACCTATGGAGTCCTATGAACAGAGCAGAGGTGGACAGTGCCAAGTTTCCAATTCAGAGTACACTGAAACACCCAGAGAAATGTGTCCAGCTGGAATCACAGAAACTCTGTGTGGGTAAGATGGCAAGGAAGTGCTGAAAGCTCATTTATGTCCAAGACAGCTGAAAGATCAGAGACAGTGAAGATGGATTGTGTTCAGAGCTTTGCCAGAAGAGACATTATTAAGCTCTTATTGAGAGCGGTTTTGGTTAAACATGGCACAGAAGCCAAACCAGAATGATGCCTACAATGAAACTGAGGGAAAAGGTCTTTTGATGAAGATGCCTAATACTGCGTAAGGACTGCAGGCAGCCAGCAGAATCACTGACCCTTGGGTATCTTCAGTAGTCAGCTGGACAAGGATCTGAGCAACCTGATCTGGCTGGGAAGTTAGCCCTGCACTCAACAGGTTGTGCTGGAGATCTCCAGAGATCACTTCCAACCTGTATCACTCAACAGGTTGTCACATTAACTGACTGACCTTGAGGGTGGCAGCAGCTGGGCAAAAAGCACAGCGCTTTGTGGTGTTTTGTTAGATGAGAAAGACTACAGGTGTGAGACTTCTGCAGATTAGGTTTCATTTTTTTGTGCTTGGTGAATGCCAGCCCCTCAGATGGGTATAATTATTACTTTTATCTTAACACTGAGAAGGCCCTTTACTTGATGTGTTAAGAACACATCTGTGTTCTGTCATCTGATCAAGTGGAATGGGTAGGTGAGTGGCTTAAGGTTTTTTCACTTGCTTAAAGCGCAGGGCATAAGTTTGCATTTAGGAAATGTTAGGATTTTCTTGTATGTAAACAACTGTATGTTTTTCTTCTTTGGACTAGGTTCTCTGTATGACCTTTGCGAGTGTAAATTCAGAGCTAAAACAAAAACTTACGGCTTTCCTTCCTATAGAAAAGGACCCTCGTATTGGTAGATGATCCTTAAACTTGAGATCTTATTAATTGCTTCTATACCAACCTGCAAAGTTTTGTGCTAATATTTGAATTCTGAGAGCAACATTTACCATAACTGCCTTTAAAAAAATCTATTTACATTGCTTATTACCAAACTGCTATTTTTCCCTGTCTTATTGAATAACATTGTTATTTAACCCATGTATCTTCATAATAAAGCTTTACCCCTTGTATAGCTGAGTCTGTTTAGTATATAGAAAGTTTCAAGATGGAACACACCTATACGTTGGAAGATTTCTTCCTTTCATGCAGGTATTTGTGATTGATTTATTTGCATCATACCTTCATTTTCTTCAGTAATTAGAAAATGGGGAATAACTGTGCTTACATAATATTTAAAGCTCTTTGAGATTTGCAGTGGAAAAGGACTGTGTAAGCGCTAAACATTTTACTACTATGCTGTTTTGTTTCTTTTTTTTGGTGTGGGGTAGAGAGTACAGTGTAAATGCGTAAATACTTGCCATGTGTTTTCCAATCAGGAACATACATATCTGGAAAACCTTCTAGTTTCAGATTTTACCCTCGTGAAACATTTTTTAAAACAGCAGCTTGTATTATTTAACTGTGCTGCAAAAATATGGAATGTGGGTTAGTATTTTTGGACAAATGGGTGCATCCTCAGGGAAGATACAATGGAATCTGCATTACAAAACTTACAAAGTAAGTTTTCCTCCTAGTCCTTAAATCCTGCTCTCCATCTTCCCACTCCATGAAATGCAAGCACTTCTAAACAAGGTCAGTGGCTTTTATGCTACAGTTCTTCGTGTGCACCCTGTAATGTGAGTATCTAGCTTCTGGATTTTTTTTTTTTTTGATTTTATTATTATGTTCCTATGAGCTTTAGTGCCTATTTCTTTAGGTTCCAACAATGCAACAAATATTTCCCTTCTGGACTCTAATTGACTTCATCTAGTACACTGCCATGCACAAGTGGTTTGTCTTAGTGTTCCTGTCTGATCTGCACACATACAGAGTATAATTCACATTGAAGTGCAGGAAGGACCTGTCCAGTTGTTGTCCACTGGTCTCCTTTTCTCCACAGAACCTTTTTTTTATCTGCTAGAGGCTTGTCAGTGTCTCTCTGCGTTAAAAGTACATATGACTGAAGATTGAATCAATATAGTGATGGTAGCATGATTTCATCATTTGTTTACTGGTAAATGTCTCTTGTAAGTAATGACACTGTTCAGTTTGAAGACCAGTCTCTATCTTGAAACTACAGCAAGACTATGGAGGATTAGTTTTGGCTGGCAACAGGAAAAATGCTTAAAATGCCTAAAGGGTTAAACTTAAATGCTAATCTGGTTCTCACACCTTGAAAGCTGTCACTAGTCCTGTCAAAAGCTTAAACTCCCAAATCTGACAATGTACGATCGCTGAGGACAAAGAGTCTTGTTGCCTTATTATGATGTCAAAGTGAGTCTCGATTGTTTAAGGTGAAGAGTTTTTACTGAGTCATGGAAGACTCTTAATATTTTACACAATCCAAAGATTAACTTTTAATTAGAAATGTCATCGATGAAGGGTGTAAGGCAGCAGAAGGGCCCTAGGGGTGGAGGGTTGCCTAGTTTATGTAAAACATGATCATCTGATAAGTTCATCACTAAAATTTTCATTTAAGAATTCCTCAGTTCTGTTCTTCCTGAGCCCATATACAAGAAAGAGGAAATGCTTTCTTTCTGCCTTATTTGTGAATATATCCAGAACAGTACGTAGGAGTTGGATCTGTCTAATAGTTTCTTTATTCTTGCTATTAGCAGTAGTTTTCAGAACTTCATCATCAGTGTCTCATAACAGCTAAGTTTTTTTCGTTTTGATCACATAGTATTCATGTACCTTCTTTGGCTTGCATACGTTCTGTACTCTTGAAGGATATCTTTAGCATATACTGTAGCCTTGCTCTTTGATAAAAGCAAGATACTTTTTAAACTAATTGAAGTTCAGGATTTTGCATTGAATCTGAAATACTGTTAAGAATACTATATATCCATCACACATCCAATAGAGAATATTGTTTCTGACTGAAAACAGAAAGTAAATTCATTGATAAATACTTACTGCTTTTCTGCTCCCCCTCCCCCCTTTTTTTTTTTTTTGTTAATTGAATTGGGAGTAAGCAAAGATTCATTGGTCATTGCTTTATGTGTGAAACTTTTGGTAGAGTTCTATTTGTTCCTAGTCCAAATGCAAAATTCACATCCTGAGGAAATTTAAATTGGACAAAGGTTTTAGAAGTGGAAGAATAGGTCACTTTGCTGTGTCAGGCAGGCTAATGTAGAAAGAGCTGTGCCTTAACTTGCAGAGTGTTTTTTTGGTTGTGGGTTTTTTTGTTGGGGTGTGTTTTTTTTTTTTTTTTTTTTTTTTTTGGTTATGGCAGGCAATTGCATGGAGATCTTGATGGCGACATTACTTGGCAAACATTTTGGAATCAGCTCAACATGTGACATCACACCCCCTTAAACTTTTCCACATAAAATACGTCCTCCAAAAAAAAAAAAATTACAAAAATTGAGACTTAATCTGAAATCTATTATTACATCCTCTAAGGTCTCATTAGACACCTCGGTATTTCTCCCTCTTCTCACCATTTTCCAGGCAGCTAGACTAAATGTTGCAGATGATAGTGGTAAATGTTTTATAGTCTGCTTGGAAAAGGGGGGTGGAGGGGGGGAGGGAG
>VZRE01010087.1:0-65955 GCA_013396775.1 Cephalopterus ornatus
GCCTCTCCCCATAGATCTTGTGTTCCAGTAAAAATGAAAGATCTTATCTCTCGATTCTAAAAAATAGAAACCACACTTCCTTCCTCATGACCACAACTCTCCTACTTTTTTGAAATTTAATCATGTTCCCCAGATGCTGAGGAAGCAACTACCTACTAAGTAACACTGGGATTTATAACAACAAAATAAGCATGAAAAATTATTTAACTCATGGATTATTAATTAAATCTAATAATGGTCCAATAACAATTGAGGTTCTCATCATGAAACTGAAACCAAAATTTCTGAAGTCCTAGCTCATTCCTGATTCAGCCAGTGATTAGATATACCAGTGTTTTATTAAAGGTATTCTTTTCTCTTTTAGGGGAAAAAAACCAAAACAAAACAAAAAACAAACCACAAAACCAAAGCAACCCCCCGCCCTCCCAAACCCCCAAAAAAACCAAACAAAAAAAGACAAACAAAACAGAAGTAGAAACCCAGCATCTTTTTCATGACAAAATTCTGCATGAAAAGTGAGAGTTTGAGAGTTGAGGTCTTGTTTTATCTCATTGCTTTAAGGAACACAAATATTGAACTTAAAATAGTAGTGTCAGAATCACATCATTTGGAAGGGACATCCAGAAAGCATCATGTTCAAAGTAGCTTAACCCGTGTCCTTGAATGTCCCAAGGTTAAAGGTTCCACCATATCTCTGCTCAACATGCACTAATTGTTATCAATTGTATCAAACTCACAAATATGAAAAATAAGAAAATGGAAGATAATTTGTATACGACAGCAGCTAAAAGAAAGTTCTGGAAAAATATGTTTTCTTGGTACTTTGTATTTTAGAAAAACCACAGTAGAAAAGTCATTTATATTTAAATTATATTTACTATTAAAGTTTTATTCATAATTCAGAATGAAAATATTTCTAGATCAATAAGCATCACATTAAGAATAGATATATATAAAAAAATTAACTATCATAAAATAGTCTAAAAATATAGAATTAGGTAGTAATACTTGGGATGGAGGTAGTTGAAATCTCTTTCGAATTCATAACTTTTTCAATATAAGTTATAGTAATATTTATTCAAAATATGAAAGAACGGTACATTTTCATCCAATTTTTGCTTAAAAAACTCCAAAGACCAGTAGTTTAGTAAAAGAAAAATGCAACTGTCTTTAAGCATAGAATTTAGCTTCAGATTCAGATATCTACATTCTTGTGATAACAACAAAGCTTACAAGGTGTAAACCACTGTCTAAGCTCCCTTAATAGTCAATGAACATGTAACCAGTACAGTCAGTGGAGTTTAGGGATCTATTCATCTCTTCTTAAAATAGATACCTGCTTTAAGAAAGCTGAATAGCTTTCTATCTCCATGGACTCTATTGACTAGGTGTCTATTGACTGTAACAGGAGCTTAGATACCCAGTCCATGTGTAATCACTTATGTTGTAATCACTTACATTGTAGATACCTAAATTTAGCAGAATGACTCAGTTGCCCAAACACAGGTTCCTGATATCACTACAGTGATTTCCTCTCATATGCTTCTGGGTCAGCTACAGCATAGTACACAATAGTATAATGGCACTAGAATTTTATGTTCAAGCAGCTTTAGGTGCCCGACCCAGGAAGTGAATCCAACTGCGTGTTTTTCTGAGTTGTTAGCAAAGTTCAAGTATAGACCAGCTGATGCGCATGAAGGCACCAGGACCTGGAGATGTCCACAATCTGGCACAGTGACTGGGTAAGGGCCTTGGCGTCCTATGGGATTAAAGCAGTGGGATTATTCATGTGGTACATAATGTGGAGATACACACTCTGGAGAGTGCAGGTGTGTGCACTCTCCACCAGTGAACCTCAGTGCTGATCAACAAGTGGTGGGGGATCAAGCTGGTTTTCTCTGTAACGTGTACTCAGAACTGCTTCTGGTTGGACCAGTAGAAATGATCTGCAGCAGCTGCACCCGTCTGACCAAGGCAGCAGGAACCAGGAACTCAGAGTGCGCTGGAGTCAGCTCTGAGCAGACTGGGAAGCAGAACTCCTCCGGATCTTGAAGTCCAGTGGAGTTAGCTGCTCTTTTACATGGAGTAGAGATAAGAGGAAAGTGTAAACTTTGGAAGACTGATAAATACATGACATTGTGTCCTTCGATGAAACCAAAATTAAGGCAAATAAAAAAAAATTATTTAGTTCTTTTATTTTGAATTTTTTTAAAATTTATCTCTCACCATCAAAGCCCAGTGTAGGACATGTTGTTTAAGATTCAATGACAATATTTAAATCCCATTTTTTCATAACCCTTTGGTCTTACATTTGTATTTTTTATAACCTGGTCTTTTTTCATAACTCACATTGTCCATAGTCATACCTTTTTTCCCTTGATGGACTGCTAGTATCTGAGAACCACTGCCAAATTCAGTAAGCTAGAAATATAGACATATGTAGTCACAGCAGTCTCCAGCAAGTGGTGTTATCTCCTTCAGTTTTATGACCCACCAGTTTAACTATAACCATCATGACAACCTGTCTGCAACACAAAATTTCCTTAAGAAATTTTTTTAATTCCCAAACACTACCCAAAAATGAATGTCTCCAGTCCTTAACCCTATTTTAAAATTTTACTATTTCTCCAGTGTTCTGTTACTGTTTTTCCTCTGTATCTATTTTCTATATACCTCATTGCAATAGGTAGGAGCCATCTGTGTTACAAAAATTGCTGTGTCGTACATAAACACAGTGGAAAAGAGCCATCTCAGAATGAATAAATGAAAAATAGGTGCTGTTCCTTCCCAAGGAATATAATGCCTTCAGCAGAATGTGCTTTTTGATATTTAACATAGACTGCTAAATGTAAGTAGGTCAGCTTCTGTGTATACAAGATTTTTCTGCTAATTCCTGTGCATATACTAACAGCTTAAAGATGCTAAGTCTGTCCTGTGTTTTCCTGTTTTTTGCTGTGCCTTTTGGTGATAAAATTCATGAAAATATATTTCTGGTGAGCTTGGGAAAAAGCAACTTTTTGTTCCAACTATCTAATTTTCTAGCAGTAGCAGGGAGCTGTATCTTTTAATTAGAATTTGTACACAGCACCAGATTTATCTATTAGCAGTCATCTCATTAGTTTATAGATCCCATGTTCTTCACTTTACCTCATTTTATGAAGAACTGATTAAACAAGTCATCAGCAACTCCTTCACTAACGTGAACATCAGATAAAGAAATGCTGAATGACATTTCTCTCTTTTTGGGAATACCTTTATTTTTTAATAATGCTACAGTGAGGCTACTTAGGTGTTTCAGACTAAATACCAAACACTACCAAAGGAACAAAACAAAATGACACCCAACAAAAAAGCCCCAAACCTAAAAAATCCAGAATTGAGCAAGTGCATAATAACCAGTCTTTTTGACCAAGGCATTACTCAATTATTTGATTGAATTAATGCACTTAGCAGTACAAGCTGTGTTCTTTAAGATGTTTAGCTGTCTTTTAAGTGTCACCTTACTTTTGAATTCCCACACCATCCTAGTTTCTTATTTGTAGAGATTTACAGCATTAAGTGCTTTCCCCAATAAGTCTTTGATATATATTCAAATTCTCCACTTCAGTTTAACCTACTTTCTTTTATTGAGGAAGACTGCCTATTTTCTCCTGACCACTGCCAGTGTAATATTCATGTAACTCCAGTGATTTCCATTGGTTTACCTTGGCCCTGTACTGATACTGTAGATGAGAAAGGAAATACTAGAGAAAATGAGATTAATACAATAAATCCTTAGTATAAAATTTATTCATTTTTTATTCCAGATATAAAAAAGGTAAGATTTATGAGATATGGATTTATATAAGCATCAGAGTCACCCAACTATCTGTGTCTGAAGGAAAGATAGAAACAGGACACGCTCTGCGTCAGTGTTTTCCATGAGGTATGAGTGTCGTATCGTATTCTAAGCATTTGAATGTGTGGGAGTATAAGCCAGTAGACCAAGTTAAATGAGAAAATACAATGAAACAAAATTGCAAAGTTCTTTCTAAATTAACTGAAATTTAAAACAATTCAGGATTTTTTTCTGTATAAATTTACAAAACCAAGTTATTCTAATGTTATAGAAATTACTGCTCATATATCCAATTTATGAATATAACATTACTTCCCTTTTATCTCTAGGAATTACTTTTTTCCTTTGCCCTTTTTAGACAAAAAAATATGGACAAGAACTGCAGGGCTTAGTGTCATATCAGATTCAATTTTAAAGTTTCATCAGAGCCAGGGATTCTAAAATTCATAGTCTTCTGTGCCTTGAGTATTGTTCCATAACATAGTTATAATATATTGCCTCTTTTCCCACCAATTTTTCAAGGTATTTACCATCAGAATAAATATTGTGTTCCTGGGATCCTAAAAGCACAAAGGACAGATTTGCACTAATTTAGAATGCTCTTGCCATCTGCTAATCTGTTAGAATTTGGACTGATCAGGTGAAATGATTCCAACAGGGTATTTCAGATATCTTCTTCTTCCTTCATAAAATAAACTGTTTACTTGCCCCTTTACATCTCTTGACTCACTTGATCTTATTAATTTTCATTGGATTGAGAAAACAAAAAATAAATACTCAAGCAGGAAGGATCAGAGTAATCCACCTTTTTTATGAGAAAAGAGTGGAAGGAAAATGAAAATAAAAAAGAATTCTTACAGAGAGTGTGAGAAGTATTGGGCAGACTGGTCCTTAGCAGCCAATTAAGAGAGGCAACTCCTAGAAGGAATATAAGGGGGCAGGCATATATTTATTATCAAACACAGTTCTGAGGTACTAACCTCCTCCATTTCCCCATAGATGACTAGGAACCCAAAGCTGAGTTACCTGAAGGTAACAGCCTATGCTGGGACTACAAGAAGATTGCACCAAGTGTGTCACCTATCAGCATTGTTTTCTTAGAAAAAGGCACACTGGCAAAAGCAGAAAAAAACCTCAGAATGCAGGTTTTACTCTAATGTCATGGCTCCAACATTGACTGATTAGCCGATCTTTGTAGCCTCTCAGCTCTGAATTAAATTAGCTGGAGTAGGAGTGTGTCCTATGGAAATGTCTCGACACAGATTCTGTGGTCTAATGTTCTTCCCAAGCATTCATGGCCCATTCATTGATGGTCACTTGACTAAATGGACCTTTGATCTGGACTCGTAGAGACATTCTTAAATTCCTATATAGCTTGGCCTAGAGACTAATTAGTCATGGTAAATGGCATGATCTCAGATAATTATGTGAGACTGCTGCTACTCAAATTATCCCAAAACTGCCACCTGACATCTTCCTTCTTTGCTTAGTAGAGAACATGCCTGGGAAGCTTTCAAGGAAAGGGAGTTGAAATTCAAAGAGTGATGAATGTTTAATCTGATTGGTTTGTTTAGAGATTCTGTATATGCATTGCACATCACCCTTGTGGAAAGGATGTAATTAAACAGCAGAGAGAAAAGCTGCTTGTCCCAATCCTAGCTGCTCCATTCTGATTTAAACAGATATTAATTTAATGTAGTTGAGCAATGGTTTAACCCCAGACACCAACTAAGTATCATACAGCATTTTGTTCGCTCCTCGCTTTTTCCCCAGCGAGATGGGGAGGATAATCAGAAAAAAAGGAAAAATCCTCATAGGCTGAAATAAGAATAGTTTAAAAATTGAAACAAACTTATAATTTGAAGTTTATGGTATTGAATTTAAAAAAGACTGGGTCAGATCAATGGGCATGGGCAATAATTGGTAGAGGGCATATTTGTAAAGTAATCTTTTATTTTAATTGTCTCACTCATGAGATCATGGATTTGTCTTTTAAGAAATCACTGTTTTAATTTCCGTTCTAATAATACACACCTTAGGAGATATAAAATCTGTTTCTTGAGTTTTTTGTGCACGAGTCAAGAAAATGTGTGGATAATTCAGTCCTAAAGCTCTTACCAACCCAGTGTCTCGCACCAGAAAGATACAATAAATTTGTCTTAAATCCATACCCTGACTCTATTGTTGTATAGTTGTTCAAAATCTTAAATGTGCCAGTGCTGGAGCATGTTGTTAAGACATCCAGAAAGCTTGGTTAGCAATAAAAAAAGAATGGCTACAAGCAAAACAGCTGAAGCATGACTGCTCTAGTGGATACATCGGTGTTGTGGGTTTACCCCAGGAGGTAACTCAGCCCCACGTAACCATTTGCTCACTTTCCTGGAGAGAACTGGAAGGGTAAAAGTGAGAAAACTCATGGGTTAACATTAAGACAGTTTAATATACAAAAGCAAAAGCAGTGCACACAAGCAAAACAAAACAAGGAATTCATTCACCATTTCCCACTGGCGGGCAGGTGTTCCAGCCATTTCTGGGAAAGGAGGTCTTCATTATGCCATAACCCCAAACAGCCCTTATTCCTCGTGCTTTCCTCACCTTCTAGTGCTGAGCATGATGCCATATGGTACGTGATGTCCCTCTGGTTGGCTGGAGTCAGCAGTCCTGGCTGTGTCCCTCCCCAGCCCCTTGTGCCCCCAGCCTCCTCACTGGCTGGGCAGTGTGAGAAACAGAGGAGGCAATGGCTAAAATATGAGTGTATTATTAGCACTCTTTTGGTCACAAATCCAAAATGCAGCACTGTACGAACTTCTATAAAGAAAATTAACTCTGTTCCAGCCAGAACCAGTACAGTCAAGTATTCAGGCACATATCAGTCCAGAATAAGGGAAAGTATATTTATCTGTGGACTCCACTTAAAGTCTCCCCAAAAATATATTCCCATCTCCCCTGATAAAACTAGGTAAGCTTTTTATTTTTTTGTTTCAGCATCACACATACAGCACAGAAAAAAAACAAACCCTGATCAGCAGGCAAAGGTCTATCTCATGAAAGATCCCACAGAGCCAGAAGAAGGGCTATGTGCAAAGCTGGCTTGGGGACCATTGTCATAACAGCTCTCACTTTACTTTGAACACCTCTGTGGGCTTCACTCTTCTGTGGAGACTCAGATTTCTCTTGACCTGGCCCAGACTGAGACCTCTCCCATGACCCAGGTGGAAAAATTGCATGTAGGAAAGGTGACATAACAGCCCTTTGGAAACCTCTCTGGGCTGAGACTCTTATTTTTCAGTGCCCTGAGTTCACTAACAGGCCTTAATTGTTCTGAGCAACTTGATCTGGACCCCCCACCATAGCACCCTGTACCCATTGGCCTGGGAGCTGCATTGAAGATCAGACCTGAAGCTTGCCCCTTGCCTAAGCCATGTTATATGTATGTACCTGTGTGTGCATGCATTATTTTTAGCTATATATAAACTATAACACTCAACAAATAAAACCAATATCCTAATTTCATGGTGCTACCACACAGAAAGCTACTTAAATATATTATAAACCTATTTTTAACTTCACTTAATGACAACATTAAATCTCAAAATCTTGAAGAGATTGTCCTGGACCTTTGTAACATCTCAGAGTGACTTTTCAAAGCCTTTTTTTTTTTTTTTTTTCATTATCGGGGGAAAAAAAGAAGAGGCTGAATAGACTAAGCAAAGGAAGAATGGCTTATATATAGTCCTTTAGATTTGCTAGTACAAATAATGTTGCCATGGTAGTCTCTTATGTTTGTACAGAGACCGCTGTGAAAAGTAAAGGGGCAATCAAAGCGCAATTTTTATTTTGTTGACAATTTTCTATTTTTTATTTCTCTTTTTCTCATTGGAAACAAAACTTTGCTTCATAACTTAATTGCAAAACCCCTAATGATTGTTTTGAGACCACACAGAGCATGTTTCAAGAACTTTTTTACAGGGAGTTGGCTACTCGGATAGAAAACTAGCCAGGAAGCCAGGCAATTGGAGCAGTCTGCCAGGTGGAAAGCAGGGTAGCTGGACAGCCATGACAGCCATGAAGTCCAGTGAGATGGGCGGGCTGCCCTTCCACCGACCATGATGCCAACTGGCGTGAAAGAGGTAGAAGGGAAACCTCTCTGCCTGCCTGGTTTCCATTAAATAATGCAAAAGAACCAGCTTGTTTTCAAGGAAAACATAATTTTTGTGGAACCAGAATCCTCAGATGTGAAATTATTTTAAAATTTGTTCAGCCAGGAGCCCAGGCAGGGCCAGAGGAGGTGTGGGAACTGGTCTGGGGGTCCCTCCAGGAACATCAGGGCAAACAGGACACAGGGCTGAGCAGAGACATATCTATAGTGTAGCCCAAGCCAGAAGTGGTTGTCCCCTCTAGGGCTTACACAGAGCTCACAGAAAAAAAAAAGACAGAGAATGCCTGAGTGGGGTTTCCAGGTAAGGCCGAAAATGGCAGCTAAAGCAAGTTAATGCACTCACAATCATTATATCTAGATAAAGGTAAATTGTCATTTGTGAAATCACGTGTGAATTCCAGAATGGGGTGATTTGTTTGCATATTTTTACCATCTGTATCTATTATGCATTAAACATCAAAGTCAAATAGGAAGAGAAAGGATTTAGAAAGCTTAAATATAATGTGGAGTTTGGTAAATCCAATAGTAATAAATATATTATCTCTGCAACTAAAAATGCAGAGTGCTCTGTTTGCGTACAACCCATATTTTCCATCCACAAAACAACATTACATAATGGTGTACGTTTCAGACTATAAACTGTAAAATTGAATTTTAAAATCTATGGAAAAAAAAAGTCTATCTTTGAAGACAACTTGGTGCTGTAGCATATCTTTCTAATAATGAACTAGTCTCTCTAAGAGAGTACTTGCTTGTATGCATAATATTAAGCTGCTAAAGATTATGAGTGTGCTTAGGGCATTTTGTTGACTTCAGTTACTCTAAATACCATTAAGAATATGGGCTACATTTCCAAGTATTATAAACTGTCATGAAGAAGTATTATGAGTCACCAAACTTAACAATTCCAATGCAAACTAACTTCTTACTGAAGTCAGCAGGATATAAATGGATGCTTACATTGACTTAACTTTACCTCCATCTGTTTCACTGAACAAGAACTAATATAAGTGTATGCTTGAAACTGGGTGCTTCATTGAATCAAAGCCTGGAAAGTTCCTTTGACTTCAGTGTGAATGACTGAGATTTTGATTTGCAGCGAAATTTGCTTCACAAAAAGTAGTTGTAAGCACCTTTATTACACAGATGCAGCAGGATTCTCTTCCTTCCCTCTGTCTCCTTCTACCCCCTTTTTTTTTCCAAATAAAGTTTAATTTTACTTTTTCAGATCTTTAGCCTCTTCTCATTTAAATCTGCCATTTATCTTATGGAAAAAAAATGGTGGAAGCTCTACATGCGCAAACTTTACTTTCACAGATATGCAAGGCTCAGTTTGAACATACTGCACTTCTTTCAGCTACTTATTACTATTGATACCAGAGTAAAAAATGAAAGGTTGCGGAAAGGCAATGTTGAGGGAGAAGACAGAGCCCCAACATTCTCACACAATTCAAGAAGTTGCACACACATCACTTAAGACTTTAACTGCTGGTACTTGAGTCCCTTCCAATGAGGCAGTAGGTGCCCCCTCTGGCTCCATGCTCACACACACACACACACACACACACACACACACACACTCAGGTGTGCTTCCTCTTGATTCAGGCTCAACTCTAGATTTCTTGCAGCAGAGTCTCAAGTGACAGATTTGTAAAAAAATTTAATAATGTGGTACAGCAGTAGGTCATCTTGAGTTGGTTGTCTCCAGAGAGGGACCGAGAACAAAGAAATCCCTGGGTAAATATACCCTTGCAATTTATCCACCCATTCTTCAAGTGCTCTTCATACACCTTCTGCTGACATTTGTAGCCTCCTTAACTCTGGTTTGCACTTCTCCTGCACCTGCTCCAATGGCACAACATGGGAAACCAAAGAAGTCCTAGATTTGGAATAAACATTGCTTAGCAATGACTAAAACATCAATGTGTTATCAACATTTTTCTCATACTAAAGACAAAACACAGCACTGTATCAGTTACTAGGAAAAATGCTGAGAAAATTTACTCTATTGCAGCTGAAAGCATATCTAGCTGAAAGTCCCCGGCTTATGGCCTAAGGCTTCAACAAATATAGCTGCTCATACTAAGCAAGTAGAGCTAAGCAATCAGCATACTAAATCACACAATATTATAACAGTAAGTGACTCATTCTGTTTAAACCTTATTTATTTAAGCCAAACAACTAATATCTCTCAACAGGCAAAGCATTAGGAAATAGAGTTTTATTTAATAAGGATTTTTAAACTGGCTATGTATATGTTTCCCATAATGATTAAGTAGCAGAAATAACTGTCTGTAAACATCTGGCTGGTGGTGTTCCCTCCACCACCATGATTATTTAGACAATGTAGTGCTTTTTATTGAATTGTATTTTTTATCCATATCTTAAAGAACTTAGTGCCTGATCTACAGGGTTATGGAGGAACCTATAGATCCATTTAGGTAAGTTCCTGAGGCAATTTCCATATGCACCTATCTGGCTGATACCTCCTGAAATTCCACTAACTGCCTATCTGAATCTCTTAACATCTAAATACTGAGAAAAAAAAATCTAGCTGCTCCAGATCTGGGTAATTTTACAGTAATTTCCACTCTAAGCAGTGTGATAAGTGACAGACTTGCCAGGTCAGGTGGCAAGGTAAGATTCCTACAGCTATTAAGTTAGCTGCAGTCAAACATCAATCCCATGAATGACACTCCTACAGATGGTCTTCCTACTGTCCCGCTTCTGCTTCCTGGAAGTCATCTCACTTCAGTGCTTGGTTAAACAGAATTACCACTCTATTGGGTGTAGGTGGCAAAGGCTTTTGCAGAAGGGGGTCTGCTCTGTGAGAAGAGGGGGAGGGACTGCCAGTTCCCATTGGCTGCAATGGGCCCACCGCAGGACAGTTTTCCCATTTCTCTAGAAAAACATACTTAAGAAAGGGCAAAAAATGCTGGACAGGTGCAGGGGGAGGGAAAAAAAAATAGTGAGAAACTACAGTGTGAACACCAAAGTCAGAGAAGAAGGAGGAGGAGGTGCTCCAGGCACTGGAGCTAGCATTTCCCTGCAGCCTGTGAAGAGGACCATGGTGAAGCAGGTATTTCCCTGCAGCCCATAAGGAACTCCACTCTGGAGCAGATGGATATTTCCTGAAGGAACTGCAGTGTGGGTAGCACCCATGCTGGAAGAGATTTTTTTTCCCCGAAGGACTTCAGCTGGTGGGAGAAACCACACTGGAAACGGGAAAGTGTGAGAGGGAAGGAGTGTCAGAGAGAAAATGTTATGGGTTAACTTACCCCCACACATATTCCCTGTGCTGTTCAGGGGCAGGGCAGAGGAGTCTGGAGTGAAGAACTGAAGCTGAGTTTTAAAACACTGTTTTAGTGTTTGTCTTCATTTTTCATAACTCAAATTCATTTTAATTGGCAAGAAATTAAAGTATTGTTTGGCCCACAACATAACTGCTAAACAATCTTCCTGTTTTTGTTCCCTTGTCCCACTGAGGAGGGGGACTGAGTGTGCAGCTGGGTAGATATTTGGCCCTTCACCAGGACTAACCCACCATAACCAGGAAAATCACATTTAGTTAATGTCCTCTCTCTAGGAGAAAGAAAAAGGCTCCTACTTGGAGACTTGGTGGCATAATTTGGATCCTCTTTATTTTCTATGTTTGTAAAGAGTAAATCCATCTTCCTACTTTTCAAGAAAGACCAAACCTCTGTTCAGTACATCACTTGGACCCCTACCTACAATATTTTCCAAAAAAATCCGCTTTCTATGAGCCTGATATAAAGCCCATTCACATTTAATTTGGAAGGCCCTGAATAAAAGTCCAAATTCCAAACAGTTTTAAGAAAATGCAATTTCCAAATTTTCATCAGTAATGAGAATTTATAGAAACAACTTAATAGTGAATATAACTTTATACAAAAGATAATGCTGTATAGGGAAATCAAGCATTTTTTCTGTATCTTTAGTTAATGTTTTGTAATCAAAAAAAATCTGAGTTTCTATCAATGAGAATGAATTATCATTTTGTAAGTCTTGAACTTCTTCTTGACTATTGGATGGATTTCCAAAACTCTGAAAACCCCTGGTTTCCATCAAAGCTAGAGAGATTTCTACTGCCACTGGAAGTCTGTCCACATGAAAGATGTTACTTATTTAATACTTCATATTTTTCTACCGTATTTTATTTTTATGAACAGGGTGAATAAAAGCCTATACAAATAGCAGAAGGGTAAGGTGGTTTTTCATTTGTGTACAAAGCCATCAAAAAAAAAAAAGAGGAAATGCTAGTTTATCTCCTAGTCTTTTCAATCTTATCTGACACATTGTATCATATATTGTAGTTTTAAGATACAGTGAGAAAGAGTAAGAAATCAAACAATCCAAAGAAAAAGAAACACTGTTCTATTTAATGTGTAAATGGTGATGCATCACAGAGTGCAATATGCACTTGAAAAAAATTAATAAAGCTGATATAAATAAGTGGTTAGTTTAATAAGTCTAAAGGTTAAATTATTTATACATAAAGCAACCTGACTGAATTCATGCCACAGAAGGCATGAATTATTTCTCTGCTGTTTTGTAATTTTTGCAATTGCTGCTTTTTCTAGGTTTCCAGAGGTTTTTCATTATGAATATTCATATCTCTCCACAAATGCATGCAAACACTTTAGGAATACATTGTAAATGGTTTATGCTTAATATCTACCCTAAGATGACATTGAGGGAAAAATTGTACGTCACCAACCTGTTTGTCCTCCCTGTTGAGATGACTAGCTCTGTGAACAAGGAGAAAGCAGTGGATGTTGTTTCATCAAGGCCTTTGACATACTCCCTCAGAGTAACCTCATAGTTAAATTGGTCAAATAGGAACTCAGTAAATGGACAACTGAGTGGAGCTGAGTCAAAAATTGGCTTTCCCATTGGGATCAAAGGGTAATATCAGCACTACAAATTCCAGCTGGCAGCTGGTTATTGGTGATATCTCTCAGAAATCAAAACTGTGACTTTTTTAAGTCTGGACAAAAGGATCAGACAGATATGCAGGGCAGAGGTTGATATGCTGAAAGACAAGGCTGCTATTAAGAGGGACGTGACAAATGAGACTGGACAAATGGGCTGATGGGAACGTCAACTAGTTCAGAAGAGGTAAATGCAAAGTTATGCACTTGGGGAGGAATAACTCCATGTACCAGTACCTACTGCAGACTGGCTGACTGGAAAGTAGCTTTGTGGAAAAGGACCTGAGTCTTTTTCCACAGGAGTGGGGATTCTGATGGGCAGACTGTGAAACAGGGACATGTTTTACCTCAAATACGGACTGCAGTCATAGAATCATAGACTATCCTGAGGTGGAAGGGACCCACAAGGCTCATTGAGTCCAAGCTCTGGCCCAGCACAGGACAGCCCCAGAATCCCACCATGTGCCTGAGAGCATCGTCCAAACACTTCTTGAACTCTGTCAGGCTTGGCGCTGTGACCACTTCCCTGGGGAGCCTGTTCCACTGCCCAACCACTCTCAGGGGGAAGAATCTTCTACAACTGGAAGTTGTTGATGATTGGAGGAGTAGAGCAGGGTAGGACTCTTCTCAGAAGGGTGCAGTGAAATGATGACAGGGAGCAGACAAAAGCTGAACATGGGATATTCCCAATTCAAAAGTGGGGAAAATGGTTTTGAGAGAGGACTCCACCCTTGGAGTTAATCAAAAGGCTTGAGAAACCTGCTCAGATTGGACCTCCTTTGAAGAGTGGGTTGGACTCAACAGGCCTCTGGAGGACCTTTCCAGCCTGAGTTACTCTGTGGCTCTCTGTATCTAGACATCTAGGAGCCCAACTGGCTATTCAGAAGTCTGATCTGTGAGAGCCTAAATTACTGAATTTATCTTTTCACTGCTACAGTTAAGATCTGTGTTATTTCTACCTGAAGTCAAGGGAAACTAGTTAATTGAACATTCAAGACCAGGACTGAAAGTCTACAATACAAGAACTTATACATATGAAGTGTACAAAACAAACACAAAGTAAATTTTACTAGTGTTCCATATAGGACTTTATATGAGAATTGAGAAGCAGTAAAGAGTCAGGTTGTAGAGTATACTTTTAACTCCTCATTTCTTTTGGACAGGAAAGAGCCAGTGGATCAGAAAAAAGACTCGTGGGATTTATTTGATATGCATCTGAGACTTCTATGCAGTTACATATACATTCATGCAGTGAAATACAACCATTCTAGGATTCTATGATTTTTGGATAAAAGGAACTGTAATTTATGCCTTCTTCAAAACATTATTTGAGAATTAATTTACAAATGTGTAGGAAAAAAGTCTGATGTGTTTCACATATCAACTCAAAGGTGTTTGCATACCTCTTAGTTTTGAAAAAAATCCAACGGTACTGCTGGAAGTCGTTCATCCCAGGAATGCACAAGACAATTTCAGAATATCTGTGTGAATAAGAAGGGCTTCTACTGCAATTGATTTGAAAAATTTCTCATATTGCCAAGAATCCAAATGGGTCCCAAGCTAATCACTATGACTGTATATGAATGTCTCTGGAAACTTAAATGCAGGACTCTGGTTTATGTTGGACTCTCCTGCATAGTCAGGCCACACCCAGCAGTAACTCAGAATAAAAACCTTGGGAGTGCTCCTGGACCTCATGTCTACAGACTCGAATTATAAAATAGCATCAGTCCGACAGCTGCATCAATAAAATACCAACTCAATTGCATATGTACAGAGTGGAATTTCAAAGTGCTTGATAAGCCAGTCAAATAAATAAAAAATAAATCTCTCTAGGCATTTGTCACCAATAAGTATCATTTTCACAATTGAGTATTGGCATGCTGCCTCCTGGTGCCAACATTTGAAAAGAAAATATTGCTGCAGCAATAAGCTTTACTTCATTGTCCCCTGTTGGAGAGTATTGCTGAAGAAAACAGGATTCCTGCATTGATTTCAGTGAGTTGTAATGTGCCTCTTGTTAAATAATGACTGGCGATTTCTAAAGTCATCAGAAAATCAATTTTCATATAGATGGTATTAAGTGTGAAGTATGGCTACCTTATTCAGGTATTTGTTTGTTTGAAAGAAAGAGAAATTTAGAAACATTACTTTTTTTGTTCTTGTTTAAATCCTATAGTCTCCCGACTAAAAAAAAAAGTTCTTGTTGCTTGCGGTCCTGCCAGTATATGTATTTCAACTCAATACTTTCTACTGAATCACACCCCCTGTAGTTATGGAGTACTTGGATATATGCTCCAACAGAACAGAAGCCAAAGAATCTTCACGATTAGTCAATGGCAGAATAAACAGAACAGGGAAATCTTGTTCCTAAATAAACTAAGATACAGTTTAGGACTGGGATAACTGGGCTGGGGGAAAAGCTTTAAATTCTAAACAAGATTTCATTGTACTGGGGTAGGTAAGGGCTGCAGGGTTTAGGACAAACCATTTAATTAATCTTCTCTTAATAGAAAAAGATAAAAGAAGAGAGATAAGGATAGAGTTATGGTCTTTTTCAGGCCCTATGATCTGAACACAGGTGGGGTTTTTTTCAACATTTATGAAATTCTGTCCTAGATGAGGGATTGTGTGTGACCTCTAAGCAGCCAACTGCTAAGCAGCAATAGGACTAACATTTCATAAGAGCACTCAGAATGCTCTCAGTGCAGAAACCTGACTGTGATTCAAGAGGAGTGATTCACATACTGCCAGCGTAATGCACTGCTCCGATCACTGGTATCAGAGAGGCAGTGAAAGCTTAGACTATGTGGACAGATGAAAATGGCTGACACCTTTACAACAGGTGAGACTGATGCAGCCTATTTGCTGCTACAGGCTACCAACTTCTCCTTATCTTTGTTGCTGCCTCCTTTTGATACTGACATAGACATTCTTCCTTTGGACTGCAGCTGCCAACACAGTGCCCAGCCCAACACAGTGCCCAGCTCCTCTTGCTTCCCAGGTGAGAGGACAGAGGAGACAGGGAAGGAAGGGGAGAGCTGCTTCTGCTCCACTGGCTGTCCGGAGAACCACGAGGGCTGTTGGGAAAGTGAGAGCTGGACCGAGAGGCTCGTGCTGAAAGGAAATGCCAGTGAGAGGAAAGTGTGGTGATAGAGCATCCCCTGCCTACACACACACAAAATGACCTGTCATTTACCATTTCTACAGGCAAACAAGGAGAAAGAACAATCTGCAGATACACTGTTTTCTCTCACCAACTCTGATATTTTTCCAGCTACACTGGTAGTGAAGCAAAACAAGGCCCTGAAGAGTTAACTCAGAGTAACAGGCCTTGCTTTTAGCTAAGGAAAATAAAATCCAGGGAGTAGCTGGAGATGATCCCATGCACCGTAGGAATGCATACACACCTACCTAAAAGACATAGAGTAGAGAACATAGAAGATAAGGGGTGAAATAGGCGCTTGAGTCCAAAAGTCTTACAAAACCTGCCATGGAGCCAGCAGAATCGAGAGAAAGTTGAAAAGTTCACTGAAGATGAGGAGAGAAGATGACCCCTACTGAGGCCGAAGTAACAGGATCTCTCACCAAAATTCACCCCAAAAGAAAGACTCCGCCCCGACTCCGCCCCAACTCCACCTGTTATGAATATTATAATCTGATGTTGGAATTAAATGAATATACATGTAAAGATGTTGTAATCACGCACAGAAACTGTATGTGTATTTCTTGATTTGTACCAAGCACTTCGGAGCTCTTTGTCCAGCGCGAGCTGGGGGTTCCCCAACGTTGCTAAATAAATACCTTGCTGCTTAAAGACAAAACTCATCTCTAAGCAGTTATTCTGTGCTGTTTTCGGATTCAGTAGTCAAATACACAGAAATCAAAAACACCTGGTATTTTTTAGATCAGAGGACTCAGGCAAACACATTTTTTCCTCACACAGAAGCGTTTATGTTTTCATGTGAATCAAACAATTTCTTCTTTGCATGTTAGGCTGTTGTACTCTTTACTCCACTTGTAGAAACACTGTCATCCTTTTACCTCGGATGAAGTATTGTGATTCAATTGTTTTTCTCCTGAGTGAGAATTATTTTTGTCCTTTACATGAAGAATGCACAAGTTGGTGTCTTCGATCACCTCACAAACTGATAGTAGCAGCATTACTGCACCATCACAAACAGCAAGGAAATGCTGCTGTTTTGTATCTTAAAAATAAAGTTTGAACAAAACTTCAAAAAAAGAAAAAAGAACGAATTATGACAGAAATCCCTGTCATACAAAAAAAAACCCAAAAAAACAACCCACGCAAAATACATCCTGACATGACAATAAAAGAGATATTGTTTGAAAAAAATTTATTGACATTACAAATGTATTCACTGTGAATGGCTGGGTGTTAAAAGCAGAAGTATTACGAATATCTGAATTTTGCCCTTTCTCTTGAGCTTAATATTTCTTGTGGCTTTTTAGAATCCCTCCTTTTTAAATGCTCTCCAAGAGAAAGCATATGAGCAGGTTCCTACAGCCTTCAGATTTACTAAGACAGTTTATTATTTATAGCTGTATTTTCTGGTCTGACATTTCTGCATGGACAAAAAGTTAATTTCTATTGTCAATAATACTGCTGTATAATACATAGGCTATGAAGACACAGTTTAATTAATTTCTATTTTGAATTTCAACATGCAGATAGAAAATGAGTGCATTATTAAATTGAACTGTGTTTTTCTTCACAAATCCATAATTTCTTTTGTTATAACTATTTTCTGAGATTTGTTGATAATAGACCTAATGTATTGATAATTTAATAAATTTTAATATAAATTAATTTAACTTCTAAGGCTTCCCTGCTTTCTTTTGCCTAAATTTCTCTTCTTCCTACTTTATTCTTTCTAGTTTGACCTGACAAAAAATCAGCTGGACAAGAATGTTTTTCCAATTTATTTATTTGATTCTGGATCAGAACCTTTTTTTTCTTCAACCTCTTTACTCTTTCTTGTCTGATCTAATTTTCTCAAGGTCTCCATCCTTTTTTTTTTTTCCTTCAGCTGATAGTCTTCCTCTTTTCTGATATCCCTGTCATCTTAATATTTGTTTCCTTCATCTGGTGGTTTCATCTGATCTTCAAAACCCATCTTCACCACTGTTTCATGCTTCAAAGACACTTTAAAACCTGTCTTCTTCTAGGCATGCTGTTCTTCTGCTTCTTTCTTCTTTTTCTTATTTGATCCATCATTCATCTTCAAACACATAATTGTAAAGTTCTGCCATTTACATGAATGAATGAGGCAAGAATTTTTTGTAGGGTGGCTCTTCAGCTGGAGGTTTACTTTCTGGACCCATCACAGGGTTGTTGACACTGGGAAAATCTCTTCAGCTCCTGGTGCCTCTGCCCATTTCCTTCTACTCACTGCCAGGAATAACAGTTCCTGTCCTTTTAATATGGCTTCAATGGGAATAGAAGATGTAGAATTATAACACAGCCAGACACCACAGTAATAGGGTTATGTAGAACTCTTAGGTTGATGAGAAGTTTGTGGCATTTTATGCACACTTTGTATGGTCTTAGGTCAGCAAAGTGACACACCTGATATCTAGCGTATTACAGAGCAAAAGACTGCAAAGGATGTACTGCTAAATTCCAGAGGGTGCAAACAATAGCTGCTCATTTTTCTTCACCTTTTCCAGGTTATTAATAATACCAAAGATTTATTTCCAACTCTCAAAGAACCTCAGCACAATCATTAATTATCCCAACCAGGCTAGATGGGGAGATGACCCTACGAAAAGATTTACTTTATGATTGTCTACAGCTTGTTCTTCCTTCTATATTTCACAGGAGTTAGAGATCAAGATTCATTATAGTTTGAGAAACAAGAGCGTTTTTACGTTTGCTTTTAAATTACTGATACAAACCAATTATGCCTGTGTATTATTTTTGGGTTTTTTCGCCATCCTCTTCATAGTGCAAAGAAGGAAAAGTTTTGAAAACTTTGAAATTTGATTCTGCGTCTATATGAAGCTCCAAGCCCAAATATATCAGTCTCATTTCAGCATCATAATTCTATAATAACAATTTACAGTGTATTTAAGGCATCTTTTTCTCTTCTCCAATATATTTTTGTTGTTTCCTCTCTTATTTCATCAAATCACATTGTAGAAACCTTTTGTTTTTCAACTGATTTTAATTTTCATTTCACAAATACAATTTGATCATTTCAGAAGATGGAGAAAAAGGAAGATAAAAAGAAAAACAGTAATTAAACACTTCCTCAGTAATTATGACTGGGTAACACTTCAGTGTTATCCGTAAAGGTGGTTGAATTATTATTTTCTGCTTTGTTTTTTTTCTAAAAATCAAAAAAAACTTTGGAAATTTACCTGCAACTTTTCCTCAGGTAAATCTGTCTTTTTTTTGCTCTTCATAGATGCTGACATGGTAGGTTTGATGTTTAATGAAGAGGTATTTTTAGCCACCTAGGAAGAAGAAAAAAAAGATAAGTCATCAAGATACAGGCAACTTATAGGTTATTAAACCTCGGGGAATCAGGTGGTGCACCAGACTGCACAAAACTATTTGATAGGGAGTCATGGTTCTCAACGACACAGTCTCATACCTGCCAAGTTTGGAGTGAATGGTGAGGAGGAAAGAGGATGTAAGAGATGGTAACACTTTTCTGGGGAGAATGTGGTGGTGGTGTGGATGTTTCCAAGAGTGAAGGAGTTTTCCCATCAAAGGCTGGTCAGTGCACTGAGCTCTATGCCCCTATGATGAGCTCATCAGACTAACAAAGGGAATGAAATTAATCCTTTGTAAGTACTTAGTGTGGAAAGATCGTTTAAAACCACAGATAGTAAGAATAGGATAAGGAAATACTGAAACAAAGTTTCATTGGATCTGATTTTTTTTTCTAAATACAGAGATCAACTGGAGAAAATCAAAACTTCTTTACAGCATCTCTTCTAGCAATGCATATTATTATGAGGAAGGCAGCTCTATGATACTTGCAGGTTCTGTAGTACTTTCTGTGGAATTTTTTCCCACTTGGTGCAGGTAGAGCTTGAATTTGAAACTGCATTTGATAAAAAGAAATTTAGTGCACACTAGATAAGTGCAAGAACAAGAGGTGTGTTGTTGGAACCCGAAACTTAGCTAGCAGCAGAAGGACAGCTGACAGGATTAAACAGCAAACCAGGGACAGTGAGAGCTGGGGGAATCTTTTGTTTTGAAAGCCTAAAGCCTCATAAGACCTTTTGGTATTTATCTATGTTTATTCCTCCGGTCTCCTTCGGCAACAAATGGAAAGACCTTTTGGTGATGCTGTCAGACGTGCAGAAGCCCCTTTTGTTCTCTCTCCCCGGGTGTTTCCTCCCTACAGGAGAATATTAACTAGTTTGTGTAACTGTAACCAAGAATTGCGTAATCCTCTAATTACCATAAGCTGTCCCTTAATTAACATAACCTATCCTCCTCATTAATATGTCCCACCCACTGCATCCATATATTGCAAATCATGTGTTCAATAAAGGATTCAGGTTTTGCACCCCCAAAAGCCAGGACGGTATTGGTCTTTGGATCTTTGTGTTTTTAATCAAAAAACCCCAAAAAAGTAATTAAGCCTTAAGGAAGTAAGTAGACATATGATAGTTGTGTTTCTAGTTCTGCAAGGTACTTAAAAGGGAACCCTGTATTAGGTGAGATCTCCATAAAGAGTGACAGTTCCATAGTTATTACAGAAAACTATATTCATAAAAAGAACACATAAAGGTCTTGTAAAATAAGAAGAGATATGAAAATGTTTTGTAGTGGCTTCAAATGTAAATAAACAGTGAGAAAGCTATCAAGGCATGTTGCTTACATCAAAAGTACAGGCCAAATCTAATAGATGATTATGTATTGCTGGCATAGACAGTTTAGACTCCTAGACCGGGACGTTTAAGACAATCTGTAAAAAGGGACTTTATTTTTATTTTTACTCTGTCAGAAAGTACCTTCTGGAAGATCTTTTAGGTTTCTAGCTTACTGTTATTGGATATATTTTGCTAGTCATGATAAAATCAGTATAACAATTAACATGTAAAATGAAACTTAGTTTATTCAGACTATCTTTAAATAATTGCAAGTGAAATAAAGGTTTTACACATTATCTTCTTTCCCAATCCAACACTTCAGTTAAAAATAAAGTTCTAAAGGTAGAGTGCACAGAAGTACCTTCTGTAAAAGTGCAGAATGATTCCAGATAGGTATAGTTGTTATTTGTGAACATTTTGTTCAGTAGAAAAAATTAGTGAAAAAATGCTTCAAAGGAATTTTTCTATAGCAAAATATTAATGCCAAATACTGGATACCTGCAAAACTGTTAAAGATAAAATAACAAGTAACAGTAGTATAGGGATCTGTTGATTATTGACACTTCTATGGAAAAAAGTGTATACCTTTGATGAAGAAAGAATTATATATACATCTGTCTGTTATAGGAAGTAGTGTCATAGTGATTTGAAATCATTTGCCATAGGAAACAGCAGAATACTAGAAGAAAGGAAATCAACAGTAACTGATTCTGTTATTGTTCTTTAGACAGCCATAAAAACCCAACAGTGCTATAACTTGTGATATAAAGTGAAATCGTTTTGACACAGCAATAATGGAGACAATCATCTATCACAGCCTCAAAAGTATTTGAACAATGATGTGGGGAAATTTAAATAGTGAAGTCACATTCAATGATTGTATTTATACATTAATAGAATCATAAAATGGTTTGTGCTGGTTTTGGCTAGTGTAGAGTTAATTTTCTTCACAGCGGCTAGTATGGGGCTGTGATTAAGATTTATGTACAACACAGGTTTAATAATATAGAGATATTTTTGTTACTGTTGAGCAGGGCTTACACAGAGCCAAGGCCTTCTCTGCTTTTTGCACTTCTATGCTGGAAAGGAAGCTGGGAGTGCATGGGAGGCTGGGAGGAAACACAGCTGGGACAAGTGACCCCAACTGACCAAAGGTATATTCCAGACAGTATGATATTGTGCTCACTATATAAAGTGCGGGGAAGAAGGAGGAAGTGGGGGGACATTTACAGCGTTGGAATTTGTCTTCCCAAGTAATCATTACGTGTGATGGGGCCCTGCTCTCCTGGGAATCGCTGAACACTTGCCTGCCCACGGGAAGCAGTGAATTAATTCCTTGCTTTGCTTGCTTGTGAGAGCAGCTTTTGCTTTCCCTATTAACCTTTTTTTATCTCAAGCCATGAGTTTTCTGGCCTTGACCCTTCCAATTCTCCCCACCCCGATCCCCCTGGTGGGGGAGAGAGCAAGTGCGTGTGTGGTGCTTGGTTGCTGGCTGTGGTTAAACCACTGCAGACCTTTAAAGGTCATCTAGTCCAACCTCCCCTGCGACAAATGGGGTCATTGTCCACTACATCAGGTTTCTCAGAGCTCCGTCCAGCCTAATGTTTCCACTGGGAGTGCATCCACCACCTCTCTGGGCAATCTCTTCAGTGTTTTGCCATTCTCATTGTAAAAAAACTTCTTCCTTAAATCTAATCTAAACGTACCATCTTTCAGTATAAAACCATTACCCTTGTCCTACCACAACAGACCCTGCTAAAAAGTCTAACCTCACCTTTCTTATAGGCTCCTTTTACATACTGGAAGGCTGCAATAAGATCTCCCTGAAGCTTTCTGCTCTCCAGGATGAACAGCTCCAACTCTCTCAGCCTTTCATTGCTTCTAAGTATTTGGAATTTCACTCTATATATGTAGTTTGTAAGAGTACATTATATATAAACAATATAAAATACTAATGTTGGACCTGTTGAGGTGATTGGACAGTAGGAAATCCATCTGGTTCTCTCCTTATAAAGATTTCTTCTTGTCACATGTTTTTGTTTGCTTTTAGTTTAGTGGGATCCAGGTCTATTTGATTCACACTAAAACCTGGTAGCAAAAACACCTCCCTACCTCTACCTCAGGAGCAAATTGTGCTGAGCAAATTAATGGCTTATTTTGGGATTGTGACTATCTAAGCCATAAATTGTAGTTACTTCATGAAAAAAACGTGGTTTGGATATAAAAAGACTTGTATAGCACAAGCCTAATAGTACACAGTGATTTTTTTATAATGTTTGCTAATAAAGCTTTACAAGGTTCATAATAAAATGTAAAAGAGGAGGCAAATTTAAATTTTCCTACTTCATTTTCATCATCTGATAGAGGAAAATCTACCATCCCTATAGAACAATTACAGATGGTGGATTTGAGAGGGGTGGCTTATGTGTTGGTTTTTTTTCTTTCACTATGTAGGTTAACACTTATCAGCTCCACTAATTGCAGCAAATGGATTTGGTCTCAGAGGAAACTTCGCATTACATCTCAGTAGCAATGAGCTGTTTTCTAAGGCAGAGACTTATCTTGACGTAACAGTTTTAGACACCTGGGAAGGTGGAGAAGGAAGTGCAAAAAACCTCCAGAGACTGACAATGTAATATTGAAATACTAATTTCTTTATTTTTCTTCATACCATTATTTTGGGATCTCTCCAGCAATAGCCAGCTGCAATGTCATTGTGCCCTGCAATACTTCAATAACAGAAATATGGTACGTATTAAAAGTGTAACACAGGAAGAGTGGTATCTAGGCTAATATAAAGGTTCAGTAAAGAGTGAGTGAAATTTCAGACTTTCTTTATAAGTCTTCAGTCAGATGTATTTTTGTAGGTATAATTTCAGTATCTGGAAACTATGGTGTCAGTTAAGGGAAAAATTTATAGAAAGTGGGATAGTTCAGTTTGTAAACTGAAGCGTAGATACAAGATTGGATTGAAACCTAAGATGTTTTGTTATTGGTGCGTCCCAAGATTAGTTTCTCTCTCTTTCATCACTCATATACACAGATGTGAAACGTCAAAAAAGAATTAACTGTTGCATTCTCTGTCAGAACATGTTTGCAATGTTCTTACAAAAGTTATACACAAACTAAAGTCCTAATAGCTGCATCAAAAGGCTGGAGTTTTCACATTATAAATATAGTCAGTACCAAAGAGTTTTAAAACTATTTTCATAACTTGAAGTTATGGTAGAAGAAATCAGGAAGATTATACAAATAATATAATCAGGAGATTATACAAAAAAGATTTGGTGGATCTTTTATTAAGAGCAACATGGTTTAAACAGACAGTCATACCTTATTTGTGATGAATCCTGCAACACAGGTTTTTATGAAAAAAACTTTTTAATAATAATGATTGAGTGCATTTCCTTATTCACCAACAAAGTTCATCTTGAAAAATAATACAAATATTTTGGTACATACAGAAATTTTTCATCTATGTTTCTTAGACCTACATTGATCTGTAATAAAAGACCTAATACCCGCACTGCACACTTTTGATTGTCCATGTTCTGAGATCAGGCAGTATGCCTTATAAAATCATTGAAGAGTGTTTATTTACTAAGGAGAGTTTATTGAGCTAAGATCACAAGGCGGTTGTTACAACTTTAAACCATACAGCTGAAACAACATTATTGCTTCATAGTAGGCATTACTTTAGTTCTTGGCATCAGTAAAGTTTGAAATACTCATTAGGAACTGTTCATTGAGTTAGGCTTGTCTTTTATTTATTCTTTGCAAACAAGTAACTTCTTTCCAAATAAGGTTTATCCTCATCAATCTTCCATTAATGGCAATTGCACACATATTGTATATTATCTTATAGATTGGTAATCTCAAGAAAGTGAATACTTCCCTTGCTAGTGAATATTTGAAATCTGTTAATGGAACTCTGTGACAGATGACTTGCTATAGACATGATTTCTGTACTCTGATTAGGTAGAAAATTAGGATCAGTGCCTGGTGGTCAATATTTCAAGAGCGGCATGCAGGAGATGTAACTGTTTAAGACTTACAGAGAAAACTGAGCGTTTCAAACTGCATCATTCAGCAGTATTTCTAGTTCTCCTTTTCACAAGTAATGTTATGGCTATTATATTGTGTGTGATGTGGTCAAAAGGTAATTTTCAAGCCTATGAAGACAAGATAGTCTTGTTTTTCTGGTTTTTCTTTCTGGGCAGTAGGGACTCTTCAAATGGAAGGAAAGGACATCTTAAAAATACACCCTGAGTATCTCTGGGCTCATTTATGCTCTTATGCATCCCCCTGAAAGCACACAACAAATTTTAAATCACATCAGTAGCAAGCCCAGGTTCAACCTTCATTAACATCGACTACATTCAAAAGAGGGTACTGGAGGATATTCTGAGATGGACCACTCACCCTTGTCTCAACTTCACAAAACACCACTTACTTTCACTCTTCTTTCTGTTTTGATTTCCACAAGAAGGGTCATAGTTTATGGGGAAAAAAAATCAGCTTATGGAGGAATTCAATCCTTTTACAGGATTCTTTATTTAAAGACGCAGAAGACAAAAAAAAAAAACAAAAAAACCCAAAAAACAACAAACAAACCAAAAACCCCGAAACAAACAAACCCCAGAAAACAATCTCTAGCTTGAAATCTAAGCTGTATGCACTAGACATGATGTAAAAATTATCTTTGTTGGAAAAATAGATATCCTTTTAAATTAGCAAATCAAGTCCCTGTTCTCTTATCCGTTTATATAGATTTTATTTAAAAAAAAAAGAAAAAAAAGCTTTGTAAAACTTTTTTGATAGCCCAAGAGAGGGAGCTGGCTTAGCTGAAATGATGAATTATCATTTTATCAGTTGGTGAAGGCAATCTAAGCTGCTTTACATCAATTTTCAGCAGCCCTAAATTTCCTATTCTAACTCACCGTTTTATATTACAAGAAAAGCTGTTATGAGGACATAAGAAATGTGCATGTTAGGGAAAATACTCAGTTCTTGTCAGCTTCTTTGGTTTGCCCCACTTTCACAATTATTAAATTAGAGATGTCAGAGAGTAAATATTAGTCTATTCCTTTTATTCATTACATATGGAGCTGTGGACCATGCTTTTGCCTTTTTCAATCTGCCGTTACTGTGCCTGCTTTCCACAACTGCCTTGTAGCAGTAAGTTCTAGGAGTTCACTCCCTGATCTGTAAATAATTCCTTTTAACTGCTTGAATAGTAACTCTTATGGGTTTTGCTGAATGTCTGCGATCTCTAATTTGGTGTGCTTTTTTTAATGTTTTCATCTTAATCACCATTTTCTTGATTTTTATAAGCCTCAATGACATTAGTTTCAGTATTTGGGGAATCTCTATGTAATAAAGCTTCTTGACTCCTTAATAGTCTTCATGACCCTCATCTAATTCTTTTGCTACATTGCTTATCAATCAGACCAGAACTGCATATAGAACCTGTGATGTGGGTACACAAGGCTTTTATATTGCAATGAAATGACACTGTCTTAATTTCAAATCTTCCTGACGGGTCTTTCATCCATGTCTAAAATGTTTGTAGCTATTCCCAGAAGCTTCATGTGGATATTATAAACATGCTCTCTGACCTTCAGGAGAAAGTGATGTCATACAACACAGGAAGAAACAATAATGGTCACTGGAAAACTATACAGGTGTGGGGCATGGAATAAACTTCCAAATCTGTCTATTACGATAGTGTAATCAGTTTAATGATTAATGAACCTACAGAAACTTTAATTTAAAGAAAACAAAATTAACAGTAACACCATTGCAAGACAAGAGTAAACTGTTAAAAAATTTATTCTTTGGAAACGTGTAGCTGCCTCGTTATTGATAATATTGATCTTTCATGGCAAACTAATAGGGTTGGACTGTTAAAAAAAGTGCTCCTTACATAAATGGAAATTTTAATAAGAATATCTTGTCATTTTTTAGTATATTTACACTATTTTCAGCAGTGTCATTGAAAAGAACATGAATTCTGTCAAATAGTTTTGTGTATTATTATATTTTATTGTCAGCATTTTGTGGGAAATAATAGTCACAAAAATGTCTGCACCTTGAATGCAGGTAGTTTCTGCTCCTGTAGCTGTTTTGCAGAAGCCCTTTCAAAGCCCAGAATAGAGGTACCAGGATGGTGTTACACAAGACGGTGAAGAATCCAATGGTAGTAACACCCTTCAGCTTGTGCAAGTGTTGCCGGGAGCCAAACACAACATGAAGATATATGAGTCTGTTGCAGCTTGCTCTGAGGGCTGTGCAGACCTTCCCTTCAGGAGGGAAGAGCTTAGCTAGGTAACTGGGATTTAATATTTCCCCTTCGAACTTGAGCTTCAGTAATAATCTGTCATAGAAAGCACTTGGCTGAGCTAAACATGGACTAGGCATTACAACAGAATATGAGATATGGCTTAACGTGAAAGTTAAGTTTAAGCAGTAGTTCACATTGAGAATATGGTAGCCCCACATCCTTAAATTGCAAATGACCAGGATAGTAGTAGTTACCTCTGCTACAGTATATTGGTAAAGTTCACAAGACTTCATAAAACACTTCAGCTTTATTACACCAACAATATTTCACACTGGCTAATTTTGCCAATTTTATATACTTTTACAGCAAGAGTATGACCACTGTTAAGCAAAATTAATTCTAGTGTGTAGAACCAAGGATTCAGACTTCTACCATTTTTAAAGTGGATGTAGAAAAGGCTTAGATTTCCATTCTTAAATATATTTCTTACAAATTTTTCTACAGCTGAACACATGCAGCAGACAAAGAACAGCTATTTAAACTTTGAAGGCTAGTTCTGAGCAGACTAATAATTGATGCAGTAGATCCTTTGAGTGTGTTTTGAAAGAGTACAGCAGCTTTTGACAAACATGCTTTATGGGATTTCTAGGAAATTTTATGGAAGGAGACCACAGTTAATGTTTTATTGGAGAAGCTCATAAATTTCCCCTGTTTCAGCTTAGAGTACCTCAAAAAACTAAAATTTTACAGCAAAGATGGCAGATCTTGCTCAAGTGTTTAAAATCTCTCCTCAATGGCTGATCAAGCCTTATTGCATTTTAAAAAGACAGATCTTACATAACAAATTGCTGACTCTTCCTTCAGCTTTTGTAAATTATGTCTTGGGAATCTAACCCAAATCCAATAAGCATACCATTGCAGATTAATGTTTATCCTTTACAGAAAACAATAAAAATCTGAGCATAAAATTAGGGCTTCCTTGTGAAACTGTAGGATCTATATGAATTGTAGATTATAGTCAAGAATAACCTGAACAATCCTGAATGGTAAAAATAGCAGCACACTCTCCAGTATTTCTATTATTTGAGTTGGAACATAAGGACATTACTGCTGGAATATAGGCACCTTATTCCTCTGCAGCTTTCAAGCATAGTGTGACCTGCATGGGTGGATCTTTTCAAAGTATTGCTGAGCAAGCATTCACATCCAAAGTTTCTCACAAATTGCCCGCCTCTCTACTCAAGGTCATGCTCTCTTAAGACATTGATACTAAAACAAGCTTCCCAGGCGGTTTGCCCTGAACTGTTAACTGCACGTAGCCAGGCTGCTGTAACATCAGCCTGTCTCCTGACAGATTCCCTACAGAGGAATTTAGCATTACAGAGTGTGGCGTGGATCTGTTGTAAGAACGATTAGAAAGCCAGGACTTGTTAAGATTGCACGGTGGTCTCTTTCACCTGATGGATTAGAGAACTAGAATGTGATATGGCCTCATATAATATCAGGTTTCTGCTAATTTTACTCAGCAATGTGATGTTTTATTACCAGTACATATTTTACATTGTACCACATGTCAGTATTGGACTGATTTACAATTGTTTTAAAAAAACATGTTTACAATAAATTGACAACTCCCTTCTAAATACTCCAGGTTTTGGCTAAAGTTATTGTCTAATTTTTGGCTGATAGTTAGAACATTTTCAAGCCATAACTATTTGGGTTTGGGTTGGTTTGGGTTTTTTGATTTTCAAATTACTGACTTGTGTCAGATTTTCCAGCATAGGGAATAAAAGATACTCAGTGCTCTCACTTCTTGGTCAATTACAACCGGTTAACACATTCTAATAATGTTCTGATAAGAACTTCGCATTGCCATCTTTCACAATTCTCCTGAAATATTGAACCTACTATTTGATCATAATTTGTTATAACAGAAGTCGGTGGCTGAACTATCTTAAGAAACATCTTTTCACTTTCTTATAAATGATATCCACGAGGTTGCAGTTCATGTTGGAAAGCTAGAGCTTAAAGAACTGCATAACTGCTGCCTTTTTACTCTTTTGTGCAAGTCCATGGAGATCTTCTTTCCCTGAATTCACACTGGCGGTTTCCATAAGTTTTCTTGATAAGTTTTAAACTAATTCTTTCTTTAATTTTTTTTTTTTTTTGCTTGTGGTTATTTTATGTTACTTGTTTTGTTTCATTTGGTTTGCTTTGTTTTTATTTTTTAAGCCCTGCCTTGCTGAGTTGGACTGTTTAAATAAACTCTGAAAGGATGGAGCTATGGGTAAGCTGCTCTCATGCATTCTCTGCTAGAAAATAATCTGCTACATTTAAGTTTGAAATAATTCATATTATGTTCACATCATAAATATCTGATTTTTTTAAACAAAAATACCGTGCATTTTAGGAGCTGTTTATAGAGCATTTGCATTATTAGTGTCCCATCTGTTGCATAGCTAAAAGAGGAGGAAGAAGAATCCGTGCAAATGGCAAATAAACCCAGCATATTAATTTTCTATAGCCAAGTCTTGTTAATAATTAATCTTGCTGAATTCCTAACCTATTATGGTTTAAATAGAATGCAGATTGGACTCTTAATTGAGAGGAGAGAATGGATTATGAAGAGGCTTACAGAAATGAGAAAAAAAAGAAGGTAATATCTTAAATTCATCAGTGATTCTTTACTAGAAGGGATGAGCAGACAAATATGCTTATGCATCACAGAAAGTGATATTTTTAAAGAAGAGCAAAAGAGAATATATTGAAGAATGATAAGTCAAATAAATTGCTGCCCATCATAACTGGTTTCCTGGCCCTCAAACCAAGAGCACATTTGGTACTATGTCATTATCTACTTTAGAGGTTCTATCTGTCACTTAAAGACATAGGATGTGTGCTGAAAGAAGTTTGATTAGCTGAATATGTATTAAGTGATCTGCTACTAAGGTTTCTAGCTACCTGACATGGCAGTAATGAGAAGGTCATCACTCAGGTATAATTTGGGTCAGTAGATTATTGCTCAAATCAACAATATATTGTGACAAGTGAAAAAATAGATTTAGTTCAATTCCTTGTCAGCACAGATACTGTTTTTTGTCTGTTTAAGGTAGGACAGAAAAATCTTTACAGGAAAAATGTAAGCCTGAATGAGGCAGTAAGAACATCCGTTTCTGTATCATGCAAACCCTGTCATTAATTTACCAATCACCATATTTTACCTTATGATATAAAGAATGCTGCGATATAGTCACAATTACCTAGAGAACTTCTTTTTTTCCATAATCATCTAGGTGTAGCAGCAGAAAAACATTACTGATGCTTAATGGAGATTTAAATAAGTAAGTACTATGCTTACAGCTGCTGTTTAGTTCTTATGAAGCTATTATAGTAAAAGCAAAGAGAAATATTTTCCCTGGCTGTGATCTATTTTCAATTAGTAACCCACTCAAATTGTGGCACGCCTATAGAAATAATGTGTACTTTCAATATTGAAGCGGAAAATTTAGGGGCTGCTTTTAATTTTCCCCCTCTTTTTTACTTGGAATGCAATTCTTTCTGCTCCACGAATTCAGTCCGTTATGTAAATAAAATACTCGTACCAAGCACAACCTGAGAACCACTTTAGACGACAGTCTTAAACAAGCTGATGAATGTCAAGAAACTCTTGAAGAAAATACAGGAATATTGTGGTCAGAGCTAAATTGCATTGAGAATCAGTCTGAAAGAGCTGAAGAAGATCATGATCATGAAGCCTTCCTTAAAGATAATCTAAGACTATTCAGCTCCAGTCCAGACGCAATCTAAGCCAGTTACATTTTCCAGCAGATTGGCAGGAAATCCTCACACCCTAATTCCCCACTTTTTTTGAAAGCAATATCCCAACTGATCTGAAAAGCGGCTTCTGTTAGGTAAAGTGAGTTGGTTTGACCTAATGTGTAGTTCTTATACTGAAAAAATTACCTAGTCTGTACAATGAGAATTATTCACTGTGAAATCCACTCTTTGGGGGTTACAATTGTGCTCCAAAAAACCCCTTAATTATGCTTGTACTCTGGGCTTTCGAAGAACTTTCCTGTTTATATCATGTGATTACACATCCTGGTCATATTCAGAGCCCACAACAAGATGAAGCCTTGGAAGCATCTCTGTCCCTCCCATTCCGTTGTTTCCAATGTGTGAGCCTTGTCTCAGAGATTGGTGACCCTGTGAGGAAGCCCTCTGTCTGGCGGGTGGAGGAATTGATAAGTACAGTGAGGAAGCTGCTGGACTGAAAATTTCAGCTCTTTAGGTAAAGGGTCATTTCTATGTTAAATATTGGCTGAATGACTCAATGGCCTTTTTCCTTCTGCTCTTTCACTGTTTCATTATCTATCATTCTAGATTTACATTCATCAGTTCTCCCCACTGCATCCATTTTTTCTAAAAACTCTGTTACAGAATTTCATCACTGCTAAGATCTGTGTACCTGTTTCACTTTGGCAACATTTCACTTTCCTACTGTTACAAATGAAAATACATTATTCAGAAATACCCTTCCTATGCGACTGCATTCCAGGCCAGAGTAAATCCTACTAAGCAGAGGTTAAGTAATAAGTCATGAAGCTCTTCAGGCACTGAATTTGCCTTAAAGGGAAAAGGTTACTTGTGGCTCAAGTTTAACAAGCAAAGAAAATAATAAAGTATGCAGTAAAAAAACTGTCAAAACTTCAATTTTTTTTTTTAGCAATCAATTTTAAAAGGATTTAGCTATACTGCTGCAAGCTGTGTGCTTGCTATTAAATCAAACTGGCTATATTTTTTCAGTATAAGATAATTTAAGAGGAAACTTTCAGAAAGGTCTCGAAGACTTTGTTATTCACAGAATCACTGAATGGGTAAGGTTGAAAGGAACCACAGTGGGTCCCACCTCCCTGCTCAGGCAAGGTCATCTGAAAGCAAAAGGCACAGGATTGTGTCCAGATGGTTCTTGAATATCTCCAGTGAGGGAGACTTCACACCCTCTCTGGGCATTCTCTTCCAGTGCATGGTCACTCACACAATAAAGTTCTTCCTCATATTCAGGTGGAACTTACTGTGTTCCAGTTTCTGCTTCGTGCCTCTTGTCCTATTGCTTGGCACCACTGAGAAGAGCCTGGTCCATCTCCTTGGCACCCTGGAGATTTTCAAGAACTGTCTGGACACAATCCTATGCCACGTGCTTTCAGATGACACTGCTTGAGCAGGGAGGTTGGACCAGATGACCTACTGTGGTCCCTTCCAATATGACCCATTCTATGATTCTCTGATATGAGACAGCACAGATATTGACGGTGTCCATGTTAGGCCACAGAAGCACAATAGGGTTTAAGTCCCAGAGCATGACAAGAGCAAGACTCAGAAAGAGTTGAGAAACCTGAGGGCAGGAGGCTGCTGAATGAACTGAGGAGGCAGGAGACTTTATAACAATTTGTGTTCAGAGTGGTTGGAGGCAAAGAGCCATTTCTTACCATTTCTTACCTCTAGGATGAAGTTGAAAAAGCTCTCACTCATGGAAAGGGCAGAAGCCTCCAATACCAGATGACTTGCAAGGCCTTCATTATGCACCTGAAACTACATCTTTGAACTAACCTAAGCTATGCAAGACAAAGTGAGTTACAAGAAAAAACTCTGTTCCTTTCCACTGTTTAGTTAAAGTTGTAATCTATCAATTAAATCATGTTCTCATTAATTTTTTAATGTCTATCCTGTAAGGCTGAAGACCACAATGACAAATTTTATACATTTATTTTATGTCATGGGAGATCAAAGTTAAGATTTAAATGAATTTATTAATGCCTCTATTCAGTATTTTCTTCTAGAGAACAGAGTGTCAAATAAGTTATCGATGATGTGACATTGCAAGAAACAAGCTAATGAATGGTCCTTAATTAATTTTTATATATTCAGTCAGAAGCAAAACAGGTTGTGTCTGTCTTAAAAATAAGAAAAAACCTATAATTTTTTGGGCTCATCATTAATGAATAATTCAACATGACTTAAAGAAAACTGAATAGCAAAATTTAATTTGAAATAGACTCTTTTCAAGAGAGACAGGTATTTTATTGTGATATGTCTTCTGTTGCAAGAAATAACTTTTTCATTTACAAGCACGCTTGCTATCACTCCATGTTGAATAGCACTTAGAAGTGATGAAACTTCACCAGCTTTATCAGTTGATAAACTCTGAATTTGTTAGCACAGTTGAAAAAGGTAGGATAGAAACTCTTGTTGCAAATTTAAAGTTTCATATTTGTACCATTCCTGAACTTACTATTAATTACTACTTACTACTAGGAATACTTTATGAGTGTATAAATTTATGAGATATATGCATTATTTTAAAGCCTCTAAAATATATTTTGGTGATGGAAATTGCATGAAGAATAGATAATTTTTAAAAAAAAATGCTTACAAATAACTTACTTAGGTCCTTTTCCACCTCAAAAAATTTACAAAACTGACTCTTTTATGTTCAGCAAAATCTTTCTTGACAAAAAAAAGAATTAACCATTTTATCTAACGCAATTGTGTAGCAATTTTGCAGCAATTTTGCAATTATTATTAACGTGATTAAATATCTATTTTGTGAACCTAAGTCCCAGTTGTAAATGATAGAAATAATTAAAACCGATAGTGTCATCTTGTCATATAATGGAAATAAGTCTTATCATTCAGATAATGAGTGTGGTGAATATATTCAGTCCCACGTGGCCTGTGAAACTGGCACAACTGTACATGAAGGGGGAGTTAGCAGTACAAACAAATTTACCCACGCTCTCAGTATAGCTGATACAGAATTAGCATCAGAGGCAGAACTAACAGAGAAGGAAAGGCAAAGACTTTGAGAATAAACCAAGAAAATCCATGTAACATTTTCCTCTGTCCTTGGGCTCTATTTTTCAGCATTAGGAGCCATTTCCAGCAACGCAGGTTTAAGATGGAGCACTGAATCAGCAGCAAGAGAATGTTTCTTCTCCCATATACTCCATCATTTCCCATATGCAAGAGATATTGAAATTAAGGAATAATTTCAGTAGCTTTCACAATTTAATTGCTCTGATTTGAAATAAAATAAATAGAGCATGTTAGTGAAAAGAGATATAAGTAAGAAACCTAGACTGTCTCATTTGGAATGAAACTTATTTTAGAATGGAAAAAATATAAACTTTGTATGTGAAGAGGAAATATTCTTGGGTCTGTGTTACATTATATGCTTCTTATTTTGGGGTAGTCCAGTAGGTAAAGTAAGTTTCATCTTGGGAACTTATTTTTATTCGTAATTGGCTTTACATTTTTAAGGCATATATTTACAGATGAATGCAATGTCCCATTAGTCAGCATACTAAAACCAGGAAGGTCAAAGAATAGATATTGAACAAAATTACTACCTGCAAAAATGGATGGAAGTCATGTCAAAAATCAGAACATCAGCTACTCCCATGTCCTATCATAGGGCTTCATTAAATTAAACCAATACAAAGCTCAAAACTTGTCGGACTTAAGTTCCCACTCACACTGTTAGATCGTTATTATTCCTTATGTATTTCTGAGAAAGGATGAAAGTCATGTGCTGATATTTTTTTCTTAAGTGCTCTTCTTCGTAACAGAGCAATTCTGACACTATTAGCTTTTTCCTATGATGTCATCCCTCTCGCCTTTCCAGCATGTGCATCTGCGGAAGAAAAATATAGTTTTTTGGCTTAAACTCTTAAACTGTTGAGGAAAACTATCAGTGTGTGTCATTTAGAGCTTTTCTTTATTTGACAAATATTGCAACAAAATTATGTAGCAGCAAATGATAGGACTTCCTGGCAGGTCTAAGCTGATTCTTGGTGGGATTTATCAAATATCTGAGTGCAGTAACTCTAAACATTGTGAATACTTCTCATGCTTTTAAATCCTTCCAGAAACGAAATCTAAAACACAAAGAAATATCAGGAAAACAGTGAACTACAAGAAAAGAACATTTCCTTTCCCATAATTTGTAGATCTTAGATATAGTTTTCTCATAGCGTACAATAAGGAATCCTATCCATGTCAATATGCAACATTCAAACAAAAACTTCTGTGTTATCTAAGTGGTGCCAAATTAAAAGCAAATACAGCAGTGGCATTAACCATTGATATTGCATTATTATCTAGAGGCAATGTGACTGTCCAGTTGAAAACCACATATACACTGAAGCAGGACAAGATGGTGTCAGGAAAAATAGGACACCCTAGAAATCAAGTACAAATAGCACACTTAAGATTGCCAGATATATATAAAAGAAAACGGAGGTTTTCATATATAGCTTACAGTAGGGTGGGGTTCTAATTCTCCAATTTATAAATTGCTGTTTTCCATTGAGAAATATATAACAGAAATGGTGCTTGAGTTATGAATGTCATAGAGTTACACATAGAGAAATGCTGAGTAACTCCCATCCAGAGGAAGGATTTGAAAAAAAAATCATACATACTTTCATAAAAAGTTGTATTTTCCATGATGAAAGATAAAACTCTAAGATAAAAAGACCTCAAAATAGGGTAATGTAAAAAACAAACAAACAAACAAACAAAACCAAAAACACCAAGCCAAACAAAACCAAATGAAATGAAACCAAACCAAAACCAAAAACAAACAAACAAACAAAAATACAAACAAACAAAAAAAACCCATAACAACTTTTTTTAGGTGTTTCCTAGCTAATTCCAAAGTTACTCATTAAGAAAATTTTGTCAGTAGTTATCTCACGAATTACCATCTGGATTATAAACTGAGGCTTTTTGCAACCTCAGAATAACTTGATTGAAAATGCTTGTAGAAACTAACATCCAAAAGTACTTGTAAATCCTTGTCATGAAACTAAAGAAGAAAAATCTTGGTATCCTTCCGTGGTACATTCTAAACAAAGTCAAATGTTGAAATCACTGTTAAACAGGAGTGTTCTCTGTCCACCTATGTTGTCGTCTTCCAACATACAGCCTTGCCACTGACTGTCATTGGCAACTATTAAATCCTGTTTAGAGTCGAGGCACCTTCTGTTCCATGAGCAATGATGGAAAAGCCCGAAGCCTATTGAACACTGTCATAGCTGTCACTCCGTTTTCAAGGTAGAGGTTGTTCAATATGCATGCAGGTAGCTAATCCTGGCCTATGGCTCCACCAACAAGATAAACTACATGAGAAAAGTCAGGGTGCTACAGATAACAAAAGGAGAGTAATGAATGTACTTGTATACGTCCTGAACAATGGTATCACTAACAAGACAGAGACATAAAAACAGGACATAGTCAGTGAACAAAAGCGAACAATAACTAGGATTTTTTTCATCTAAGATAGTTGAACTAGGGTTTAGAAGATCTTTCTCCACAGAATCTCGTCTTATATAACAGTAGCTTAGACACTGTGTCGGCATCTGCATTAGCAAACCATGCTGAACAGAAATAATTGATCTGCAGAACTGGAGAACTGGTGCCAAGGATCTGATGCTCACATTATATGTGGTGAAACAAATGGACTCTGCACAGTAGTTTTTCATTCGGTTCACTTCTAAGCTAGTAGCATAAACTGAACATATTTGCATCTGGAGCATGTCTAGGTGGGTCCCTAGAATTTTCATTTTTGACTTCCAGATCTTGGAACACAGAGCTGTATCATACCCTGCGTTCAACTCACTTCCCTTGAAATAAACAATATGACATCCCTTCAGATTTTTGGAGGTCTACCTGGCCTCCAACTGCCACTGCAAAACATCCCAGGCTTCCTGTATCATCTGTGCTTCCTTTGTCAGAACTCATGAGGTTTTTTTCATGTACCCTCACGTGTCTCACAGTGGTACTGAAAACTTTCATAGGAATAACTGAATAAAGACATGGGTCTCTGTAAGCAGAATGGGGAAATAAGATGGAGAACAATTGTGTCTAGCTCACTCCTTTAAGATTTTGTTGCTTTCTAATATTTTATTGCCCTGGCTGTATGGCAGAGAAGTATTCCTCTAGGGCACTTCTACCTCTGACTACAATAATCCACCATTTTTACTAGCTGTGAAATAAAAACTATATGGACTCCTGAGAAAATACCGTGAAGTGATTTAGAAAATGGAAGTGTTTATTGAGAAATTTTAAAAAGCTAAAGTTTCCATACTCTAAGTATAGTCTATTTTCCTGTTTGGAGGCACATATTCAGATATTCACAAAGGTCTGTCAAAAGCTTCAGCATGTACCTGAATGACAGAGGAAAAGTACATTTTTCATTAGTGGGAAATCTAAGTCTAAATGCAAAACTGTCCCTCCCCTCCTTCCCTCTAAAAAAGCTGTCTTCATATTTAATAATATTGCCATCATGGATTCAGTACTAAACACATCCCAGCAAATATATATTTAAATGAGTTAATTTTTTTGTTTAATTATTACCCAGATAAGGTTTTCAATTTAATATATTGCCGAATATAAACAACATTAAAAAAATTAAAACCAGTTTTTCATAGTCAAGAATGGAATGTATATTGTATCTCAGGAGTCACAAACCAATTAAACAAAGAGAGAAGAAAACAAATAAGGATTCCATGTAACAAAGGACAGAAATAAAATCTCAATCAGGATAAAATAATGAGCAGAATCACAATTTACTTGTACTCATCTCTACCAAGTAAAAGAAAGTTGCCTACTGAGAATATAAATAAGACAAATCAAATACCTCAGGATGTATCTACAGAAATTTTATTCTTATCAGATAATGAACTTGAGTTTTGTGATGAGAATCCTAATGAATTAATTTGTAATGTAGATAGCAAAAACAAAGATAAAGCTACTCTGTTGGAAAGAGAGATTCCATTCTTTAATCAGAAATTAAAGTGACAGAAAAAAATATAATGAAAAGTGAGATACCTGACAATGAAAAGTCAGAAATCTACAACTTCGAAAGCAAACTTTGATAATATCAATACTGATATGCTAAAAGACAAATATAAAGAGTTATCCATTTGAACTTAAACTTAGTTCTCCAACTTAAAAGTAAAGCAAAGCATTTAGAATATGATCCTGAAAAATTTTACAAGAGTAACTTTCTGCACAAGTATATATTCAACCTCCTGAATTTTTTTGTACAAGACAATTTACATAACTACTGCTTCTGTCCAAAATCTCTCCTTGTTCCTCTGAAACCTGTCATGAATAACTAGTCATCAGATAAAACTCAATCAGACTAAAAAGTAGATCTTAGCCTTGTCTTGTGAAACCCTCAGCTCCCTTCTGTATCACTCTTGACAGCATCATCAAATCTACAGCCAGAGTCATATTTGACTGATTTTCTAACTTGCCACATTGATTTTCTCCCCATTTAATACACCTGAGATATAGCGTTTTCTAACTGTCTATATAATTATAAATGTTATCAAGCTCATATCATTTTACTTTTCACTATGGCAACATCTTCCATTATGGTCCACACAAAGCTGTTGTCCTTGTGACAGCTATTCAGAATACTTCAATATAATAATTTTTATAGGTCAAAATAACATTATTTCTCCTCTGGCAGTCTTTCTATTGCGTGGTCTTCTCCATCACATAAACAACTGTGTTAGGATAGCCTTGTCTAAGGGCCAAAATGTCACCCAGCTGCTCTCTTACTCGTCCTCCTCAACAGGACAGGGGAAGAAAATGTGATGAGAAATCTTGTTGGCCGAGATAAAGACAGAGAGATCACTTACCTGTTGCCTTCATGGGTGAAAAATACTCAACTTGGGGGAAATTTATTTATTTACTTATTTATTTATTGCAAATTAAAATAGATTTGGATAGTAAGGATGGTAAGGAACAGAGACAAATATCAAAAAAATACATTTCCCCATCCCTCCTTACCCTTTACTCTTTCACTCTCGGCTCCTCTACATTCCTCCCCCTCCTGTACATCACAAAGGGAATGAGGAACGGAGGGGTTATGGTGGACCATAACAATTCCTCTCCTTCTCATGCTTTTCCTCTGCTCCACCATGTGTCCTTCCCACGGGCTGCAGTCCCACATGATGCGTCTGATCCAGCATGGGCTCTCCCCACGGGGCTGCAGGGAAAACTCTTCTTCAGCACCTGTGTGTACAGTGGTTTATGACCTTTCTTAAATATATGTTTTTGCAGATGTGCCACTGAGTTGGCTGATGGGCTCAGCCCATGTGACATGTTGGGAGTCTGTTCATGGACATTTTTGTCCGGCACAGGGGCAGCTCATGACTCCTCCCCACAGGCCAACCCTTCAGCACTCCCGCTATCGACACCTTGGGACCTACACCCAGTGCAAATGTATAACTGCCCCTTCAAAAATCTTCACAGTCTGTTCTCTGCACACTTGGGCTCTTTCACTCAGGGATAGAAGTTTAATTCTCAGTAGCATTTTGTTCATATAATCAACTTCCATTTCTAACTGGGTAAATTTTTCATGCATTTTTAGCCCCTTTTGAATAAATAAGTTAAGACGGACCATAGGGGTTTTCTAGCAGTAAAATGGCAGCTACCTGACATCAAGGAGTAGTATTCCTTTCAGTGTAGGACAAAAAAGTAATTGCAATAGATCAAATTTAGGACAACAACAACCAAAAAAAAAAGCATAAAAAGTCTTGTAGTTAGTGCACCAGGATGGAAAAAAAAATTAAATATATTTGAACTTTAATATATTTAGTTATATTTACAAATTATACATGTCCTGTTAAATGACAATTAACTGTTCAACCTATGAAAAAAGCTATAAGAAAATACAGCGGTGCCAACTCACTTGATATTGATTATCTGTAAAAAAATCCTAATATAGAATCCTCATTCTTGATGTTGGCAGGCACCTAAATTGTTCTATTTTGTCACAGTAATGTTGCTTAATATTTTTTGAAGGAACATATTTACCCATTTCCTTTTTTATGGGCAATTTTTTTAGTTTATTATATTCACAGTCTTTAGAGTCAACTGAGATAAAATGGGTGTCTTCAAAAATACTCATTAAGGAAGGACAAGGAATTATTCCTGGTTTAGGTCATGAGTATATTCAGCAAAAAGCATTGTTGTGTAACAAGCCAAGGGAAAGGAAAAGGAAGGGCAAAGGAAAGGCAAAAGGAAAGGGAAGGAGAAAGGGAAGGAGAAAGGAAAAGAGAAAGGGAGAGGGAAAGGGAAGGAGAAAGGAAAAGAGAAAGCAGGGAAACCTCTCCAGGTCACTGGCCAACAAAATAACTCGTGCAGATTGCCCCAGCTCATCCTCATCTGTGCATAGTCTCCATTGTAGAAGCTGTTCCTCTGATAATTTTTTTATACCGTAACAATTTGCTTTCATCAGGACTGTTTTATTATAGTGATAGTGCTTATGAGGCTGTACTTTTATCAGGCACAGATGTTGCACACATCGATTGGCTGTTTAGCTTTCTGCATGTGCATTATCAGCAAATGTTTATTAGCTGCCTATATCACTATTTTCTACTAGAATTATCTATTAAGATTTATGTGTTTCCTAGCATACGATTACCAACCAAAAACTATGAAGCAAGGGCTGGAAAGGGAAAATTCACATTTCAATGGCAATCACCTCCTAAACATCCCAGCTTCGCAGATGAGATAATATTTCCTGAATTCTCCAGTGTGAGGCTGTGAGAATAGCAGCACTTTGGAATGAAAAAGTAAAAGGTACTGGAACAGCAGTCTGGAGTTGTGTATGTGCTAGGTTGCACATAAAATAAAAGGCAGACTGTAGTGTTACAAATGAAAGACAGCAGACTTAGAAATGTAAGCTTTATGAGGGCCAAAATGCTTTGTAACACCCACACTGGTGTGTGCTGGATACAAAAGTCACCCTCACTTTCCCTCAAAGCCCACTGCTCTAGTCTTGCACATAACAAGACAGAGTTCAGCAGCCAATCCTTTCATCAGATCCCAGTAAAGGTATCTCATTCATTATCTTTTCTTTCCTGAATAGGTGCCTCCCATAAAATGGTACATACTTTAACAACAAACCAAAACCCACAGTCATAGCTTTTACTGGAACTAAGTCAGTTACTCAAATGTGACCGTTCATTTGCAGCACAAACAGATAACTTCAAATGGCTCATGGATTAATTTACAGATACAGAAGACAAACGGGCTACATGTTGCTGGCTGTCTAGACAGGAATTAATTTTCTTCCTTGTAGTATTGCTGATGACTTCCTTGATACACCTCTGAATGGGATTCTTTAGGTACATAATTTTTAGGCATAAAAATTCATTCAAGTAAGCACATATCTAAAGTAATTGAGCTCAGAATTAACCCTAAAATGAATATAGCCCTGAAGTGAATGTAACCCTAATATGAATGTGTATGAAATAACTTTTATTGTTCCTGAATGTGGTTATTATGCAGACAGTGGGAATTTTCACAGAATCACAGGATATGCTGAGTCGCAAGGGACCCACAAGGATCATTGAGTCCAACCATTAGCCCTGCACAGGACCATCCCCAAGAGTCACATCATGTCCCTGAGAGTATCATCCAAAGGCTTCCTGAACTCTGTCAGGCTTGGTGCTGTGACCACTTCCCTGGGGAGCCTGCTCCAGTGCCCAACCACCCTCTGGGGGAAGAACCTTTTCCTAATATCCAACCTAACTCCCCCTCCCAACACAACTCCAGGCCATTCCCTCAGGTCCTGTTACTGGTCACCACAGAGAAGAGATCAGTGCCTGCCCCTCCTCTTCCCCTCACAAGGAAGTTGTAGACTGCAGTGAAGTCTCCCCTCAGTCTCCTTTTCTCCAGGCGGAACAGACCAAGTGCCCTCAGCTGCTCCTCATACGGCTTCCCTCAAGGCCTTTCTCTCAATTTATCTTGTAGATTTGGTGATTACTTATTATTATTCCAAAAGCATTTTTTATGTTGTTCCTCTGCTTAGGCACAATTACAAGAATTTTGACCTAGTGCTTAGGAAATACTTGTGTCAGCTGAATTCCGTTCCAATTATTTTCAGAAACTAAACATAGAAGGGGTAGCTAAGGGTAAAGTTTATACACATGAAAGCCTCTAACATGTACTCATGAAGGAATTCTTGAGTACTGAGTATCCACAATAGAGGGTAATTGAGTACCCACAATTTTACTAATTATTTTTCTTATATTCTTGGCAAATTTAAAAGAGCATTTCAAGTTCACAATTGTATCCTTCCTTTTTTAAATAGAAATTAAAAAAAAATTTTTCTTTTTCACTTGTTCACAAATGTTTCTTCGGGCCTTTAAACGTAGTAGCAGATACTTTATTTAAGGAGGATATTTATAGTTACGCAGTTAATTTAAAGAGTGAACAATGATTTGCCAAGATGAAATAAGTTGAATATTCTTGAGTTATTAATCTCAAAATAGCATGGTCTGATCAGAGTAGCCACAATGCACCCTGATACCTCAGCTTGTGATCTATCCCTATGCTTACTCTCTTACACAGGATTATTTTTTTTTTGGTGTTATTTATTTAGCCATTTGAATTGTATATGGCTGAGTCCCTCTTATTCATTCCTAGTGTGTACTGGGAGCACTGGTCTGTCTTTGCAGGTACCTAGAGAAAACTGTGAAAAGCCCTGGAGAGATTATCTGCATTTAAATAGAAAAATAGCAAAAAAACAACTTCCAGAGAAGTTTTTAGAAATCTCAAAGTTGCTGTGATAAACAGTGGACAGAAAGGCATTAAAACTAAAAGAATTTCTGAAGCCAATGAGACTAAAATGAAGTAACTGAGTTTTACTGTAATTAATTTTACAATAAAAGATTTTGTTCATATTAGACACTGCTTTACCTAATAACATTTCATCTTACATAATACTAATAAAATTTTAAAAATAATAATATATAGTCTTAAGATTTAACAAGTAGGTATAAAGCACCCTAATAATAATGTAATATAATCTTTACATTTTCATAAGCGTGTATAAGGCATTCATAAATCTAGGTCTGCACATGCTTTAGGGGTTTTTTTGATTGCTTATAAATGTGAAATAAAATGAAATAATCAAAAGAATTATGTGATTCTCTGCAGTTCAACAAAGGGGAGCCCACATGATGGGGAACCTTGTCCCCTACTTTCAATGCAGTAAGGGGCTACCTCATGCATTCATGCCTTATTTTCCTACCACTGGAATGAAATGCGCTGCCTTGTAAAGATCATCCCTACTACCGGCAGAGGCAAAACCTGAGAAGAGCTGGATACAATTACAGAAGTTCTGACTATGGCTGGCAAAGGCACATCAGCTTTCAGCACAAGTACAGAGTTCCTATACTGTTTCTTCTGTGAGAGCTGAAAAAAATATAAAATTATTTGGCTAGAGTTTTACAAGTCTGAAATAAACAATTTTAAACATAATGATGATTTTATGCATCAAGTGAGCCAGACGATATGCTTTGATCAATATAGTAATAGGACTATACCCCAAATATAACAACTGTATTCATGCTTTTGACAGAGGAGACAACAGTTCAAGTCACCTAATAAGAATGCCATGCTTTATGTATCCACCCCTTCCTCCTTTCCAGTGACATGCTACTGGAATATGTTCCTTTCTTAGTGCAGCCTGGCCTATTATCAACAAACTCTGTAATACACATGTTCATGGGTTGGTACTGATTGAGATTAATTAATAGTTCTTCTTACATAGATGTCTGGAATTATAACAAAAGGCTCAAAACCTACAATTAACGGTGGCAAGTAACCTATAATTTTTTCCAACTGCTCTACTAATTCTGATTATTATCCACCGCATATTTAATTTCTTGCCATTTTCTTTGACCTCTTCACAGCAGAGATGAAAATTTCTTTGTTGAGGTAACAGAAATGTGTGGTTTCTTTAGCACCAGGGACATGCCACATGAACTTCTCATAGTCAGTTTGTGGGTACTGCCCCACCAAGACATAGGCTATTAATCATACTTCACCAATTGTGTTGCACAAAATGTATTTAAATTTAGTGGCCCTAACATTCATAGCTGTCAAATGAAAAATGTATTTTAATCTCAAAGCTAGGACTGCAGAATTCAAGTTTAGACTGGTATATAACTTCACTTTCAATGTCTGTATGAACCATTCTGAAAAAAAATAGAAAATTTTTTATGTTGCATTTGCTGCAATTATTGTCTCTATGGACAGCATCGTGCGTTTTCCTGTAAGCATACACAGGTATAAAATCTCCTAAAATTTGAACTAGAGATCTCTAAGCTAAATCTGAACCATGACTGGCTTTGGAAGCTTGAGACTGGCAACCAGACTCACACACTTTGTGGTGTTTGAACTCCTGACACAATTTAAATAGTGTTTTTAAAGCAAAAGACTCCTCCGCTAGATTCCTTAAATATTGCTGTAACAATAACAATAATAGAAGGATGATAAGGGGGAGGAAGCTGAAAGCTGCTGGAGGGAAGGAGAAGTGTTATTTCCATAGCTGACACTTTAAATATGACAGTGCTAATGCATGTTTCTTAACAAAAATGTATCACTCGAGGCATTTAAAGAAGGCATTTAACCTACAAGTATGAGGAGCAATGCTAGAAGGTTCAGCAGATCTTTGCCAATCACTTTGTGATGCCCTTTTTCTGGAACAACGTGCAAGCAGTGAGGGAAGTGCTTTCTCAGCCCTAACCATCCCCTAGCGTGCATGTGGCAAGACAAGTCAGGATCCTCCTGTTAATATTTGAAATCTGCAAAATATTCAGAGGACACTGAAACAATAAACTTACATTTAGTTAAAACAGAAGTAAAAGGGATCAATAGACCCTTTCAATTTTATGTAGTCAGATAATCTGCATGTCACTCTCCAAAATATATTACACTAAAAAAATAGAAGGTTACGCTAGTTCTTCTCACCTCTGAAGGGAGATGAAACAATACATGACACTAACATTTGTCGACTAAAGCCCATTCAGTCTTTTTCAATCTTGTCAATCACAAAATAAAAGTATCCTGTTATGCTGTACCAGAAAGTGCTCCCAGGAGGTTAACTCTAGAGTTCAATGAAGATATGTGAAGTGCCACTTGAAAGTACACCCTTATATGTCTCAAAATTCTGTCTGTGGTCCTGAGCTTGCCAGAAATCCATAGAAACACACATATAAACTGAATTATACCAGCATAGCTCTTTATTCCTTAGCTAAAGTCTGTAGTCTGCATCACTAGGTATTGTTCCAGGGAATTATCATACATATTTTAGTCACACTACATAGTGGATCCCAGAGCAAAGATCCTCAGATACTTCTAGTGAAAGAGAAATGGCTTAGATCCCATTGCTGTATTCCTTCCTAACCCAAGGAGCAATGTGGATGAATGAAACACCATTCTTGATATGGTAGTTTGGAGCGTGGCCCCTGGGAGTCTCTTCACCGTCCTGCATGACTTTGAGCCACTCAGCTTGACCTCATGATGAGCTGGACTCCTCACCCACAATATAACCCACGCCCTTGGTGTGCAGGTTAAATCGTGTACCATATGCAGAATCATTGATGCAGCTCTCAAGAGTGTACTGTGATTTGTCCACAGATTGTCACAAACATAGGCACTCAGGAGCCAGTAGATTATTTCAGGATGCCCATATGCATGAGGGAAGTTATTGACAGTATGTTACTCAGGCATTGCAGACAGGGGACCTTCATCTTTATATAGTAATGAAATATGAGTCATTCTGATTCAGAAATATGGAATCAGAGTAATTTGTCTAAGAAAAACGTCTTTGAATACTTGTGAAAACAGCCAGTATAATTAGAACTTTAAAAATCGCGGGTGTAATATTTTTTTAATAAAGATGAATATTTCCATATCCAAACGATTAACTGCCTATACATGTGCTAAATTAAGCACACAAACACTGTTATATGAGCCATATGGTACATCTTCACACATAATCCTTCCTATCTCTGAGACAACTTTGTGTACACTTATTTGGAAGCTCAATAAGCATTCAGTTTTTTCCAGTTTATGTAGGAAGAACGGCTAAAACTAAAGTTCATTGATGTTAAACGCATCCTTTATGTTATTTGCAGACAATTTTGAATCTCATGACATGTCTGTCTTTCCTAGTGATTCTTAAATAAGACATGTTCTCCAGCGTGTCGCATGAACTCACGGAATTACATTGATGTCAACGGAGAGGTACTGAAAGGTGTATAAATAAGTGGGTTTGTGACGGCCATAATACAGGCAGTTCTGTCAAAAATAACATAATTTTGAAAAAGAAAGCCAAAATACTAGTGTGAATTGTTCAAATTATTCCTTTTCATATACACCTTCTACTGTTTTTCAAATTCTTCACAGTCTTCTTTATCACAACTAACTCAAACACTGGTAAATGTCATGAAGACTGTCAACCTTCTGTCAATATTTGCCAGGTGAAAGAAGATAATCTATCTTTGCTTTATATTTTGTCTCTTCCGTGGTTTTATGACTGTAGTTTTCTTCTCCACTTCCTAAATTTATTTAGTAAACTCCCTGGAGTTATTGGTAGGACTTTGCGAATGTTCATGTAAATTATATTATCTCATTTCTGATGGTTGGTTTTTTACGCAACCTTAGTATTTTAACAGATTTGGCAAGAGTTTGCTTAGAGAAAATGTATTGTGTATTATCATTTCACATTTTTCGTCACCAGTGTAAGGTCTGTAAGTTATAGCAACACCCAAATGACCAAAATATGCCACTCCCAGCTGCTTTTTGAGTATGTATGTTAGCTAGATTGTTTTTCCAACCTTTGTTAAATTCATGAGTCCTGAGAATTCTTTCCTTGTTCTGGATCTGAATTCATTTTTCTTAAGAAACCGCTCAGGATTGGAGTTTGAAATGCCAGTTATTGCACTACATTTCATCTCACATAAATACCTTCCTCCATATACATACATATCCTGCCAAACTTGCATAAAACCTAAATATTTTGATCTATATTTTAGAACACGAGGGCAATTTAGATATAAAAGGTAAATCCAGTCTGTGAAACACAATGCTCTCTTCACTGTAATGCCACCTCCAGAAATCAGCTTTCCATTTCCTTGTTGATCCAGAAGATATTTAGACTTTCTATGCAAAGTGAAACAACTTGGACAGGACACTGGAGTCTGGCTGGAGCTGGAGGATTTGGGTGGGCTTTAACTCCTCAGCCAGGACACAGATTTGGTGCTGGCAAATGCTCAGGTGACAAATGGACCAGTAAGGGTTATCTCTAGGCTGAGTACTGATCAGGCTTTCAGGAAAGATAGTCCAAGGAACTATGGGAGGGGTAGGTGAGGGTGTAGATCCTGATAGCAACAGGGCACAGCAGATGGTGCACTGTCAGGAATGAGACAGATGTTTCTTTGGGTCCTGTTAAGCATGAAGGAATTTTATTGGTAAAAATTGTGACACACATAAGACTTTTGGTCATCTGCAATGTTAGATGGTACCTAAAAAAAGGGAGTTGAATACAATTTTAAACAGAAATAAACATAAATAGGAGACAAGTGGGATTTAACTTTTTAAAATACAAAGGGGAATTTGGCCTCAAGTCTCTCTTCTTCTGGTACACAACAGATCAGTAAAACTCTCATACTTCCAACTTCTGACACACTTAAAGGATTTCTTGGGTGTTTCACCTGGCTTAATTTACATCTTACATTTTACTTGGCTTTGGGGAAATGGCAATTTTTGATGCTGTTGTCCTTCAAATGTTTCCACATTTCTGGGAAAACTATTACGAATTATAACAAAAGTTATAAAAACATGAGTGTAATATAAACAATATGAAGTGCATATGCATCAGTTATATTTACGATTTAAAGGTGTTGGAAGCCAGACTATAACATTTGAAAAGGTGATATATGTCATGGAAATTTTTAAAACTAACATATTGTACTTAGCAATACTGTGAACGAATATAATGAACTCTGTGATATGCTGTGAAAGATATTTATATGTTCTTGGATAAAGCCAGATATTCAGTAACACACCAATAACAGTTAACCGTTACTGGCAATAGTATGGTGGATTTATAAAATCTGAGAAGCAAAGATGAGATATCAATAAAGTAGGCTATAATTTATATACTACATGTAACCATTAAACAAAAAGGAAATAAGCTTGACAAGATGGACAAAGTAACCTGTTTGTTTTCTTTGAAAGTTCTGGCGCTTTATTGATTTCTTGGTAACAAGCATGTTCATTAGAAAATTAATACAATACTTTCTATTTCAAATTGCCTTCAAACACTATCAAACACTTGCTTTTTCAGAGAAAAGACAGTAAATTAGAGAAGACTAAAATGTTTTCTTCTATTCTCCTTTCAGACTTTACCTTGAATCACAAGCATACACTGCAGAGTCTGACATGCCTTGTCCACAATAGTGGACAAGTGTGTTCTAGCCCAGCACACAGTCTATATATTCTGTGAGTAGAGTGTTATTCCTGTAATTTAACATAGTACTAACTTGAAACAACCTCCGTATGCACTACTATGATAAGGATTTTTTATAATAATTTTATTATGCATTACTAAAAGGCCAGAAATTATGAATTCTGCAACTGTCCAAAATTAGAAAACTGATAGATAAGATCATTGTTATTAAATGACCTTACAACTTAAAACCTGGGTTTTGCCAATGGAACATATTGGAGAAAATATATGTTGTAACTAAAACAAAGGAGTATAGAATAGATACTATACTATAAGAAGCAACAAGAATTATTAGCAGAACTAAGGCTAACATTGTAACAGTGAAATCAAACACTAGCTTTAGCCATGGGTAGAATATATAATGTGTGAGTAAATGGAACTATGATATATCCATATCTTGCATTGGTAAACAGAATCAAGACTACCAAAGCACTCCACAACTGTGTTTATTCGCCATAATTCATGAAACATGATTTTATAAAAGTTATGCAATAACGATTAAAGTACTTGAAAGCATTCTACTGCAGTAAAATTTTCTAAAATATGTCTCTTTAATTTATCAAAGATTATCTAATTATGCAAATTATGCAGTTTTTCATTAACAAATTAACTTATATATTAATTTTAAAGAAAATATAAAAATTACATCATTGAAGAACTGGAAGAATAAACCAGAAAATTTTGACCAAAATTTAATTCTTTTAGCAAAAATTAAATTTAACCATTTCATCTCTGAAACTGACGATTCTCTGAAAAGTTTAAAACAATTTTTTTCCTTCTTAAAATGACTCATATTATCAAAAACTAGTTGAAATATAAAATCATCGGGAGTATTATCACTAGGAGATTATCTTGACTGTCACAGTGATAGTTCTTGGACTACCTATGGGTAGCCATGCTCTTGTCATCTATGATCATTTCTTTTAGTTTTCTATAAGTATTGCTAAAGAATGCATAGAACTGAGGCTCAACAAAATTCTGTAAAAACCAATTACATTGGTTTTTCAGGCAATCCAAGGTTGTCTTCCAATTCCTTGCTTAAAAAAATTCCTTACAAAAATAAATATACTCATGAGATTCATATCATCGTGAAAAGCTTATCTTCAATGTCTTTGGAGATTTAGACACTTTCTTATGTTTCTAATGAACATGCTTCTGTTCTATCCCTCTATTACAAACACCAAATCTCTTTCTTTCAGAAAATTCCTGAGCAGAACGTCTCTTAAATTAGGTTGGAAACACAAATGTAGAAACAATCTTCTCAATACAATTACCTGCCTTAACAAATTTGAAATGCTTGATCCAAGAAGCACACTGACATGATTACATTAAAGTTTTTCCCACACTTTCCACATTCTACTATGCGTATTTCTGAACCAAGGGATGACAGTCCTAAACTACTATAAGAATCCTATAGAATCACGCAGTTTAACAATCTGCAGGCTCACTGAGTGCATATATTTGTTGCACATCTTCAGAAATATACAAATTCTTATTAGAATTCAGTGCCCTATTCAGGATTCAGGTTCTAGGGATGTTCTCATAGAGTTTCATATTTTAGCAATTTATAATTGTGTTTATGTGTCCTAGAAACAGAAACAAATTAGGCAGGTAAATGAGTACACTGTAATCATATATTTTATGTCTACATTGTCAAATAGTGGGGAATACCAGTTGCAGATTTGTAGGGCAAAACAACTGATGACCTGCTCTCTTTCCTCTACATCCTTTTGAAAACTTGCACTTCATATTAGGTCTTCTCTGATTTAACTGAGTGACCTCCCTTTAGTTGTTGGAACAACTATTTGGGTTTTGTTCTACACTAGATGAATCCAGTTTGTGTGCTCTGATACTGATTGGTGATAGGAAAAAAATAAAATAAATGTAATGGATCCAAGTTGAGGTTTTTTTGAAAGTGCGTTCCTTTTCCAAACCAACGTATTGATGTAGAAGTAACCATAGATTCACATTGGTATAAGTAGACACCTTTTCACTTCTTCAAATACTGGACAATGAACTTGTCTGCTAAAACATACATAAATATATCAAAACAATACTTCAGATCGTTAAGAAAAAATTATAGACTGCATTTTGAAAGAAATACATCTTCACAGAGATGTTTACATGCTTTAGTTTGTTCCCACATTAACAGATGGAGTTTCAAAAGATAAATTTTGCTTGCGTTAATGCAATATATTTACATACCTATTGCTAAGTGAAAGTGGGAGGGAATTACTCTAGGATTACTCCGCAAAAAAGTGATCAGCTAAAAGGATTTTTTTAAGTGTAGACATAAAAATTAATCATTAATAATCAGTTATACATGAGGAAAGTGAATTCAAATATATAGGGCAGGATGTTTTCAATCAGAAACATTATGTAAAAACAGGAAGGCATGCAAAATAAAGGTTTTTTACCAAATCCTTCTGAAACAATCCAGCCACAATATTATGCTAGTCACTGAAAAAAGCAAACAAGCAAAACCTACCATACACTAGAAGAAAACTACTTGAGTTAGTAAAGGCTACTGTTACCCAAGAGACCAAACAAGAGTCTGAAGTTAGCATCTCTGACCCCAAAACATATGCAGTGTTTATGATGGATCCTCAGCCTCACCTGTTTCACTTCATCCATTAATTTCTTTTGGTCTGTGCTGTATCCTAATGCAGACACACCTTTTCTCTTCCTTCCCTCTTCCCCTTCCTTCTGAAATAAAAAAAAAAAAGGCAGGAAAAGAATCTGTCCGAGAAACAAGTTTCTCCCTAAGGAGGTAACAGCAGCTTTGAGGAAGATACATATGTATTCAAGTTTGTTTATTTAAGATGCATTTCCTTAGAAAATAATTTGAACTGTTTTATTTTGAAGAGCCTGACTGGGCAGTGACAGTTTTGTCTTCCTCACTAACCTCAGCAAAGCTTTATCGTGCAGTGGATGGGTGTTGTGTTACTCTGCAGCTCTTCCTCCATTGGGTGGGCAGAAGCAGAGCTGCTGCATTGGTCCTTGGCAGAGTTTTCACAACCTTCCTACTCCTCCTGCTTACCCCAGTAATTTTGTTCAGGAGATGGAAATATCTCAGATCTCAATATAATTGTTGACACACAGATAAAAGAGAAATCACTCAAACAGAAGAACATAAGCAATACTAAGTGTCTCAGAAGGCATGTGGTCTCTGACAAAGTCAGTGTGGAATCACTACACTTACCAAAAACACCCTGGAGACTGAGGAGTTTTCTGCCTAGGTTGTTGTTTGCATGTTTGGGCAGTTTTACTCTGTAATTGTACATAATAACTTTTGCCTAGGAAAGAGATTTCTGTATTGTTTTATTTAGCCTGATTGCTACAAGTCATGGTGGCCTTAAATATCTTGCCATACTCTCTCACTTGACTAAGCACAAATCACACTTGTACAAATTTGTGGAGTGGAACTTGATTTAATTTCTCTGTGTTTGCTAGGTTTGAGTAATATGAGGATATTTTATGTCCTGCAAATATACAGAGGTAACTTTCATACCAAAGTGTGCCATTTAATCTTTAGATAAATCACATAAAGAGCAATTCCACTGTTTTGAGGAAAAACAACAACCCCTCCAAATTTGCAATAAAATGTAAAATTTGAGGACAAGACTTAGTTTCATATATGTGAACTTCACTGTAATTTTGAACCTTTATTGGAACAAACACATACACCTGAATCTCTTCTCTGGAGACTCTACCCTGATCTCACTTCTCTCTGCCCTATTACCATGGCCTTTTGCATTCTGCTCCACCTTCTCCATAGAACATAGGGTCCGTTTATACTACAACTTCCAAGATCTACTCATCTGCATCTGCACTACTACTTCATTCCCTCATTGTATTTAAGACTATTAATGGTGAAAAAAAAAAAAAAAGGAATACCTTCATGTTGTCTATAAAAAAAAAGGCAAATTGCCTTAAAACTACACCACAGATCACATCATAATGCTATGTCTCTTCACACATGATAAAATAACTTTCTATGATTACTAGTGCTATATGTCGGCTGACCAGATTTTTTAATTCAAGATGAAATTCACATCAGAAACTGTTCTGTGTTCAGTAAAATGCAGCCTAGTGAGTCTCTAGCCTGTCTGTGTAACTTACTGTGCTTTAATAGACACTTCTGTGTACAGAAACAAACTCAGTTTGGATTGTCCAAGCTGTAGTGGGTGCAGTAAAATACACTTACAGGGCAGAATTGTTATTTAAACTATGCATTTGTGACTCAGAATGTGCATTTAGTAAATCATTTCAGTAAAGAGGGGTTATCTTTAGGTGGCACTCTAGAGTTTTGTTGCACTGAACATCACATAATAACAATATGCATACTATTGTTTTTACTTTTTCCCCTACTCTGCAACAAATATTATTCTTCAGCTCACTGTCAGCTGCCTCTAGTTCTTGAAAAAAATCTGTAACTTCACACAACTAAAAAAAAAAAAGGTGGATGAAGTGGGACACATCATTTTACGTTGCTCTCTCTTTTAAAAAAAATTTCATTAATAAATCAGGACTGGATTATCAGAGTATTATGTAATTTCTTTGTTATGTTTTTGTTCATGTCATGCATTTCAAAGGAATAATTCCTAATAAACAAACAAGTGATATTTTCTTGAATGCTTTATTTTTTTCCCTTTTCTTCACTAAGCACATTAAAAAGAGAAGTAGGCCTGTAGAAGTATCTGAAAAGATGCCTTCATGCACTCATTCAGCAGATCAATGCAACAACTTTAGAAGGAATCTTGTCATATAGCTGCTGTAGTTACAAGACTTTGAGTGGAGACGATTTTGAAGTTTAGGGATCTTAAAAAGAAAGAAAATCATATTCAAGGCTTCCCAAAATGTTGAAGTGTTTCTATGACTTTGCAATGGAGATGGTATTAGCAAAAATTCTAAGTAATTAACTTTAAAATAGTCTTTTGCTATTACCCATGATACTCAATATTTTTTGTATATCTAGGAAAGATCATTTTGGATTGAGGTCCAACTAATATAGTGTCTATGTCCATTTTTATTAATATTATAATACTATCTCAGAATGGCACTGCACTGCTACATATGTACTTCAAATAAAGCTCTTTGAAGAAAAAATTAATCTATTTCTTGCCACTGACAAAAATGGAAATCTATCTAGCTGGCTCCAATATAAAATTACTACACTCAGTCAGATGAATAGCATTTCAGCTATTCAGACATGGACTTTTGATGTGACATGGCATGTGTTGTAGGTCAGGACCCTGGGATCTGACACACCAGCTTCTGCTGCCTGACAACACTCTTTACAAAAAATAATAGCTGGCATGCATTCACCTTATTCAAACAGAGAAAATAAAAGCATCTAGTAAATCCATGTGTATATTATTATTTTTTGCAAGTACATGATAAATGCTGTCATGTCACCAAAAAACCCAGGAACACATCTATCACCTTTGGCTCTTGGTGCTTCAACTAATTGCTCTGTTAGCAGACTGCTACTGACTTCAAAGGCTGATGACTATGCAGGGAATCTCAGCTGAGGGAAGGAAGATAGTGGAGGTATGAGCAATTAGTAAATGTTTTCACAGTCACCAAAGAGGGTGAGGGCAGTTTCTGAAGTTTATACTGCATTATATTACATTACATTGATTTTTAAATGACTTCTACCAGCGTTGTTCTTACAGTGCTTTTGTAATTTTTTTTCTGGGGTTGTTTTTGGAGGGGATTTTTAGCAGCCAGTAAAATGTTAATGCTCATTGTCTTTTGGCAAAGTCGCAGTTAGATGCATTAAAAGCTGCTTTTCAGCTCCCTGATAATATTTAATAAATAACTTAAACCAAGCATAAATAGCTTAAAACAAGCATAGACCATTCCTGATCTGAAAGGTTATCATGGAATTCAAAGTTTGAGAAAAGCCAAATCATAGATTCAGGATGTTGCCGAATAGATTCTTTTTATATAGACAGGATTTAAACGCTAGGTTTGGACAGTGTCCAAACATCAGGACATAGCACCTTTTAAACATAAGATTATACCAAACAAGTGCTTGAGGCCTTTTCGCTTGAGCGTCCCTTGACTGGAAACCCAGGGAAAGTGTTCCTACTCTTGTTCCTACCATCAAACTGAAAGCAAATATTTAATCAAGTGTCCAACTAAGTTACTGTTTTCTAACATACTGTCATCATATAGTAACCTATATTCCAGCTTTATGACATGTATGTTTTATTCTACGCTTCAGGAAATCACAGGTGTCTTTGCCCTCAGTCCTCTTCCTCTGAAGAACAACTGCCAAAACTTTGAGTTTCGTGTGCTCAAGCATTTTCTTAATTCAGCTCCATGGAAGTGGAAGCAAACTGTGAACATAGAATGATAAGAGGTGTCAGGAATAAAGCAAAAACTGGAATACAAATAGAGAATTTATTGTTTTTTCTTAATAGAAACTAGGTGAGAGCTAGAATGACAGCTATTCTGTTTTCCTCTCTCATCTGATTGCAGCAACTTTTAGGTTCCTGGAAAAATCCGAAATGGTAGTAGGAACATTTCAGTTGGAGAGACTGTGGAATAATACTGAGAGGCTGTGGAAAAATACTGAAAGAAAAAAATCATCAAGGAGAAGTGCCTATATTGGAAATAGTTCATGAGAAACAAACAGTCTGGACACCTTAGGAACAGGCACTTTGAGAGAGCTTGATGTACTGCCCGTGGGAGGGGCAGGAAACAAAGGATGGAGTGGCACAGGTCATCTTCTGTTTAAATCAATGCAGGCAGTGGGAACAAAGCCAAAGGAATGACCCACTTGGAGACCAGAAGCTGAACTGTGATTCATTAACTTGAAAATACATTTGACTTTTCATGCCCCTGGGTATGCTAATGAAGCAAAACCTGTACATGCTTTGCCTGTATGACTAAAGGCACTCAAACTCCACCTAATCAGGAAATGACATCTGCCAAAACTTTATCTTCTCCCCACTCTCAAAGAAAACAACATAAATGTAACTTAAGAGAGGAAGGAGGTCATAGCACACTCCACCTCTACATCCTGGGATGGTCAACAGGCTATACCCATCTGCTTTCCCATAGGGACACTTATTGGATAAACTTTAGTGTGCAATAATACTATTGCTTATGCTTTCTGATATCAGTATATTTGTCATCAGCAACCTCTGAATCTAATTCTGTTGCAACAATAAATAAATCGCACTATTTTTGCATCTGGAATCTTAAGGAATGTGCCCAGACTTACAGGGTAACCCACGCTCTTCGTGCACCTGGGATTGCAAATGTGCCCAGACTTATCGTGTTGACACCACCCCATTTGTGCATTTGTGATTGTGAGAGTTATGATGCAACCAGACTTTGAGTGCCAAATTGATTACTCTAAATTATTATCTGTGAAAGTCTCCTGGGCACTTGTCCAGACAGATAATACACCAGCCAAGAAGGGGAAGGCCTAGCCTCACCTGGGCCCACTATGTCTGCAGTTAGCAGGGAAAGCAAGAGGGCCTCCCTTTCCTAAATTTTTATGAGACAGAGGGGCAGGCTGTGGTAACAGTATAGTTCAACAACTGAATTTTCTCCACATGAGCAATAATTTGTTCAGCAGGTTCCTATCCAGTTAAAATGTTTTTGCTAGAACAATTCCAGACATGCTGTTTTTCAGAAGCTTTTTGTATGTTAGGAAAATTTCCTATTCTACTAATTCTGTTTGAATACAATTCCATTTGCTGTTGAAATATTTTTAGTGGAAAAACTTCTGAATTAGAACTTTCCTTTTTCCATCATTGTGGATACCTTCAGACTCCAATTCTTCAGCGGCAGAGCAGAAGACAAGACCTTGTAGCCTCAGCAACTAGAGAAAAATAGGAAAAGAAGAGTAGAAAAATTGATCACGAGTAAAGAGTTTGAGGATAAATTTGAGTTTTGGGGAAATGAACAATATTTTCTAAAAGAAATGCAGTTTGGATGCAACATCCATAGGAGAAATGTGGGAGATAATGAGGGAGTAAAAGAAATCTTCCATCTTTTGGGGGTTTTATTTTTTTTTTATTTGATACTGTGTCTTATGATAAGAACTGTTGAACAGGAAATGCAGAGATGGATAACCTGGTTTTGAGACAATATTTTAAATTAAAGGACTGTAGGGTTTATTTCCAGTACTGTCAAGTTACAAAGCTGATTTCAAGAAACATGTTTTTTATTGCAACTTTTGAAGCAATGAAAGTCTCAATGGTTAATGAAAGTTTCTAAATAAGCGGTTCAGTATAAATTTGCTGTACAAAATTAAAGGCAGAACAATCAATTAATACTGAATGTTATGGGAGGTGTAATTCTAATGTGAACATGTTCTCCAAAAAAAAAGACAAAATGCAAATTCAAGGAATAATTGATTCTTTCTTTCCAATTAGTCTTGACCTTGTAAACTAACATTAAAGCATCCTTTTCACTCTCTTTTTCTTGGAAAGGAAACAGTGTAGTTTTGTGCAAAGGCTTTTCCTTTAGTATTGTCTTTGGCTTCAATCACAGAATCACAGAATGGTTTAAATAAAACACTTTGGGATGGGACCAAAGGAAGAAAAATTCCTCAGAATTACAGTAGCTCACAAAGTCTCTGTTTTCAAACAAATATTAATTAATTAATTCTTTATATATCATATTTCTGCCTTTGTTGCCATCTCTTAAGGTTTTTCAGTTCCCCATTATCTATTGAAATGAAATTCTTGATCCTGCCAGACTAGATTATCTTTGCATGAATTTATATTTTAGATTTAGATGACATCAAAAAGACACTGAGTTCTAAGCATTTTCCAAGCATATTTCCTGATACTTGATAAGGTAAACAGGTCTGTGTCCCTAATGTGGTTACAGTGATGTCAACAAGGATACAGAAAGAATCAGTTTAATCCACTAAACAGTATTACTTAAAACAGAAATTAACCAAAAAGAGATTTACATTAGCAACTCACAAAAACTCTATACAAAGTAGACATTTAAAAGCAATAATGTGCCTGAATAAATGCATACCTGATAAATCTGAACTTTTGCTAAAATCTTTCTCTAACATTCACGTCAAGAGTACTAGAGCATTGGATAAAACAAGCACTAGTAAAATCAGATGTATAAGGCTTTTCCTGGGATTTCAGATGAATTGGAAATGAAATCTGAAGTATTCTCTCTAAGGAGGTTACTTTTGCAGCAATTTTTGCATTTGGCCAGTGAAGCAACATTAAAAACTGTTATTTACGTGAGTTCCTGAAGCCCACCATTTTGCGTGCATGCATTTTCAAGAGAATAGATCTAATGTAATATTTTATTCCCGCGATTCCTCAAGGGAAAAGCTGATGGGAAGCTCCTGGCAAATATGTGTTTTTATAGTAGTATCATGCATCCTCTCAGCTGGCTCCAGAAGTTAGGCAACATTGTTTTCACAGATTGTAAATGTCAGTAAAGGAATCTGAGCTATCTATTTAAACTGAGTTTTAGTAGAGCTTTCAGCAAAAAATAGTGAGCACTCACCTCAGCAAGAAGGGAGAGAAGAGAAAGGAATTTGAGAAGAAAAAAAAGTCAGTTAATCTTTTTTAATGCCTCATTGAATTGCACAGCTCCTGTGGTGATACCTCATTTGCAAATTGATATCGATATCGATATCGCTACTGTGGTAAATATAAGAGGAATATCTCTATCTGTGTAACAGAAACAAGTTTTCCAAATGATTTACATATATGTTGAAATATATGTGTAAGTTTGCATTTATTATTTTAGTGCAAATTAACTTTCTTTGTTAATAAAATGCAGAATATTCTTGGGTTCCAATTCAATGACAAACAGGAAAGATAAAATGTCCATGAGAGTCCACTTCCCACCTCTTGGAGACAACCACAAAATACAGCACACACAAAAGTAAAGTGAAAACATTACAAACATTTTAAATCAGTGTCTTGCTTGTGGATTTTACATCGAATTAGAAGCTCTCTCATTCACTGTCCCTAAAACACTTATTCTTAATGAGTATTCAGAACCTTTATCATAGATAACACGAACAGGACAGGCAGTCAAAATCCCGCCCTCAGATAAATGAGTACAGTTTATGTGGGAGAGGCTGAGACTGGAAGCTGCATGCAGTTCCTGTGTTCCTTGACATTGCTGCAATGCTAGGAGTGCCACAAGCATCATAACAGGAAAGAGTGAAGGTGTCTCTTTCAATTATGCTAGAAGCATCTGATCTCCTTTTAGCTCCCTCAATAAACCTGCTGCATGTAGACGTTTTACCCACAGTGGAATCCTTCCTCCTTTTTTTCTTTTTTTCCTGAAAAAAATAAAAATAAATACATATTTATTTTTATCCTTTTTTCCCTTTCCTCCTTGTTAAATTGGATAGAAATATTAATCATATTCTTCAAGTAGGATAACTGACCTCTCCTGAGGCAGAGCACAGAGCCCACAGCATATCAGAGAGGTTAATCACTGCCAGTCAGGAGCAGAGCTGATCCTTGCAGCACTTGTGGAGCAGTGCTCTACCATTTCCTTGCACAGTATACTAGACAGCAGTCACTAGCTACCTAGACCAAATCATGCTTGCAATCACACATAATGTTTTAAGCACCTACTCCTTCATCAGAAATGTAAATAACTTCCATCTTTTTAATTCTCTCCTGGCATTTAGCACTAGTAGAAAACAGCAAGCATGAAAGCACTTCTTTTTCTGCTGAAAAAGTAACTTGCTTTTAACAGAACTTTTTCAAACTTCCAGATAACAAGACTTGTTACACCTGTGTTTTATATATCACCACCTTTTATGAGATGAAATAATATTTACTTTATTTCTGCTTCTAATCACTTTCTCTCCATCAATATTTTCCTATGCTGTTTTTGACTAAGGATGCAGAAAAATTTACAGACACTTTGGATAGAAGTCAAAAAAAAAGAGGAAATATTTATAGCTGAAAATACCTGTCATAGGTTTCAAGTGGGCTAAAAACTGGGCAGGAATTTTTCTTCCCTTCCCCCTGCCTGCTGCTGTGAGGGAGGTTGAATGAGCATTTAACAACATAAAGGATTTGGTCCAAGACCTGATATTCCAAGCTGATGGCCCTTGGAAAGTCTGTGGGGAGGGGGAGAAGTGTTTTTTGTTTGGTTGGTTTTGGGTTTTTTGTTTGTTTGGTTTTTGTTGGTTTTGGTTTTGTTTTGGGGGTTTTTTTGGTGTGTTGTTTTTTTGTTTTGGCTTATCCCTCTCCGGGAGAGGAAGGGGTGAGGTTTTTTTGTTACCGGGGGACAGAAGCAAAGTGTGGGTTGAGAAGAAGCTCCGGAGTTTCTGTTTTCGTTCTCAGCCTCATTGCCTGGCTGCAGTTTCTTCTTGTGCACACTATCAAAAGAAGGAACAATTATACTACCACTACAACAGACTGCGTGAGTTTTCTTGGGAACGAACCTTTGTTTTTCTTCCTTCCGGCCCCCCTTCCTCGGGAGTGGAGATCTCCATCCCTGGGCCCTTCCTGCAAACCCGGGGCCCCGCGCGGTGCCTGCCTGATCCAACAGCGCCCCCTGCCGGCCAGCACAGAGCACTGCAGGCTCTGCTCCTCCAGGGCTCCAACAGCGCCCCCTGCTGACTGTGGTTAGATTTGGGCCAAAAGCACAAACTGAACTGCTTACTTTTTGAAGGGAATTTTTGGATTATCGTTTGGTGGGGTTTGTTTTCTCTGTGTTTTGTGGTTGTTGTTGTTGTTTTGCCAGTACAATTATATCTTTTAATAAAGGGCTGTTATTTTTTTCTTTTCTCCACACTTTCTCAATTGGAGTCTCTTAATTTCAGATTTACAATTGCTTAGGGGGAGGAGGTTTCTTTTTGGTCTTTCCTCATAACTCATCCTCCTAAGCAAAACACTTCTGTCTCATTAAACCGAGACAACACCCAAGAATTTCATCAAATCCTACACAGAGAATAGATAAAAAGACAGAACTTTCCAAGAAGGTTAGGGACAGTTTTTCCAAATCTAGAAAATGCAGTGCCATTTTCAGGAACCATATGAACAAGTATCCCAAGATTCCTCCTAAAGAACCTAATGAAATCTTTTGCTACCCTCATTACCCCTTTCTGGTGAATGTTCTCATTCAATGTGGTCAGTGGGAGCACACGCTGGAGAGAGCATCCTGAAGAAGGACCAGAGAGGAATCGAAGATACATTCCTTACAGTCTCTTCGAAGTACAGTGTATGTAGTGGAGTCCTTCCTTAAGGAAGGAATAGGAAACTTGCCTTTCACAATAAACTGCTGTGCCACACTGCAAGATTATGCTAACTATGGGAGGAGTGAGGCTGCACGTCAGCAAGAGCTGTATATTTGTCATCTATACATCCTATGGAGGCATGGCCTCCTTCCATCACATATATTCGCTCTGATATTGTATATATTGCTGGTAAGCACCAGAGACTGGTTAATCTTGTGTCCTGGTAATGGTTGTGTCTCCAGGGCTCTCCTAGAATTAAATGAGTAGTCACTCCACAGCCAAAATCCTTACATGACCTTTGATTTCGGAATTGAACATAAAATTCATGAGTCTGGGTTCACAGCTATAAGAGGCTGCAATTTCCATGCAGATACATCTTCCCCAGAGAAATCTGACTTCATGGTCATGTAATTGGATATTTTATTTTTCTGGGAAAACTAAAATCTTTGGTTTATAAGAAGGCTCTGAAGAACTCACTTTTCAAGTAAGTATGCTGACTGACAGAGAAATTGTATCAGTTCTTTAAGATGATATGGGTAGTGCCTTTACATGGCTTTAAATGTAAAACAAATTTCAAGTTCCTTACCACAATCCTATCAACATATCTTCATAAGAAAGGAGTTAGATTTTGCTAAGCAAGTATGCTAAAACAACTTCTTTGGGTGATGCTGCTCTGTGTGCTTTGAGTAAGAAACATATGTCATCGCGTTTAATAGCTTTGTCTGTTTGATACACCTGACACATGCACATAAATCTCCTCAGGTTTTCTGTCAAGAAAGACCATTATTTTTTACTCTTGTGGCTCAATTTTTAAATTGAGCCATTCAGAGGAAGTTGGCTGCAAAAGAAGCTAAGGACTATCTGTTCAGGAAATGAAAGGTTTCAGACCGTGAGAGAACAAAATTATTTCTTTCCTGTATTTCTTTTCCCACAGCAGTTTGTGAAATCAATAACTTATCTTACTGGCTATCGATTAAAACAAGCTTAGCCCGTTTTAAGTTGACCGTTTTTAGTTAAAATGTGCATGTAATTGAAGAGTGTTATAAAGTATTCACACATACAAAAATCTGCTGTATAATTCACTGTGCGGCTTTAATAAAAAGTGGCCTAGACATTTTAAAACAATGAAAGACAGGCTCATGGACTTTATAGGAACTAGAGTGCTCAAAGGAAGCACTGATGTTCACGGCACCAAGGCATTTCAAAATGAAATGTCTTATGTCAAATGCATAACATAGCACCAATATTGATTCACATAAAGAAGCATCTCTGGTGCAGCTTTACACAGTCTTCCCAGGCTCTCGATGATCTAAAAAGTAGTTCACTTTGTGCTCACAGACAGGCTGAAAAGAAGAATTGGGTTGAAGATGCCCACAATAAAAATGTTGATGGCATGACACAGTAGTTTATTTACATTACTGATATTGCTGCTCTCACTTTTGTGAGAGCTCAGGAAAACCATTCTGGATGAAGCATAGTTCACAATGTCCCATTTGGGGTTCTAATGATTTTTTAATGATAGTTTGAAATTCTGCTGCACAGTCAAAGGTGATACCTACTACCAAAACAAATGAGAACACTGGCCATTCTGCTGCTGGGGTGCCTGCCTGTAGTGGTGACAAATGGTAGAAATGACCTGTGCTGTGCTGTCATGACAAGGCACTGTATCATCCCTGAATTACTTTGTTAACTTTGGAGAGGTAGCCTGCTGTCTTTCAACCACAATTGATCTGTGTGATGCTAAAGAATGAGCCTGCTGACAACAAAATGCAATATCACAAAAAAAAAAAAAAAAAACCCAAAAAAAAAAAAAAAAAACCCAAAAAAAAAAAAAAAAAACAAAAACCCAGCAATAACAACAAAAAACCCAACCAACCAACCAAACAAATGCCCCAGGTAAATAACGAAGATCCAGACTCTGCAACACAAAACTGCTTGGAGGTCTGGAAGAGGGAGGCTGTAGGACAGTAATATCTGATCATTATAGTCATAGAAAGAGGATGAATTTCAACAGTAGCTAGCCAAGATGTTTTCTGTGATACTTTTTTGTCTCGATTCTATCCGTAAGGTTAAAGGGCTAAATCCCACACAGTTCTTTGAACAGTCAAAGCAAAAAAAATACAAGCTTCTTATGGCTTCCCTAATTCTAACAAAGCAGGCTTTTGAGTCTTGGTAACCCTATCCTCAAATTACTTTTTTGGTGTATTTAGACTTCATAGTAGACTCCCTGAAAAGTCTATTTCAAATTAAACCTTTCAAGTCTTATAAATGGGGAAGGCATGCTAAGGTCATAAGCAAGGAATGTGCTAATTAGAGTACAAAATAGTAACATGTTTTGAGAAACTTTAAGGAAGAGGAGTAAGAAAATTATTTGAGAGTTGTTTAACTGTGCAATGTTCCACAGTCCAAGAACAAGCAACAAGAAAATGAGTCTTAAAAAGAAAGCAAATTATGCTTATTCAGCCTTAAAATAGAAAAGAGCCCTAGATAGATTTAATGATAGAGGAATATACTTCAGAAACAGTCTCCTTTCTTATATATAATATATTCAATTATTTTCCACTTACATGTTTGAAGTGATAAACCTAACTAAATATTCTGACACATGAGCTCCATACCACCCTCTAGGCACAGCAAAATCCTTTTTCGATGGCAAATTCCTTGAATGTCTGCCACTGTAAAGGTGGTTGGGCTTTCAAGAATATACAGAATAAGCTACCACTAAATGCAGATGCTACATTGTACATAAGTTGTCAAGTTATAGAAAAATACATTCCTTGTCAAGGGAGTTGCCAAGTGTCTTCGGCAAGGACTGTGGTAGTGAGCAGGAAGTAGCTGAGACACTAAAGGTGTCACTCTGAACTTTCATAAGGTTGAGGAAAGGTAAGTGTTTCTTCTCTACCTTATGTAGACACACCTGGTCATTTAACAGAATACTCATTAGGGTGGATGAGGCTTATTTTCAAGTTGATACTCCACTTAGGGAGAATTTAGGTCGTTTGAATTTTGGGAGACCACCACCACCACCACCACCACCATTACTCTACTGGTTATTCTGTCCTTTAAGTTGAGGGATGTTCTCTCTCATTTTGACCAAGATATTCCATTATGGTGGTAAAATCCCAGTCAGCAGAGCTGCCATATTCATGCAAACATCCAAAATAGTGGTAAAAAACAAGCAGCATTTATATTTACCCAAAAAAAAAAGCCTTAATGAAAATATCTGATCTCTTCTCATGGAGGCTGTTACCTTCCTCTTCTCTCAGTGTCTTGGCTTTTCTTTGGGAGAGAGTGACTGCATGAATTTGGTTAGAACCCATGTTTTCCACTCTGATTGAAATAAATTATAACAACAATAAGGCTATTTTCCTACCTTCAAATCAAACTGTGTTATGGTGAGTATGCAGTAAGGGAGAAGCAGACTGTTCCTTCCACTCTCTGTGTAATACAAAAATTTTCCCAGCTTTCTAAAATGATGAAATAAGTCACCAAGACAGAGGAAAATGTTGTGATGGAAAGCAAAATGAAAATATTATCCATTCTGGGGGATACAAGTGATCGTTCAGAACAACACAGCCCGGATTGCTGGTGCTCAGACAGAAAGAATAGCTAACTGCAGCAAAACAGCTGAGGCTAGAAAACAGAAATAACTCATAGAACTGGAGAAGAACAAGGGGCTGGTGAAAGTCATCCAAAGGTGAGAAGTAACCACAGCAGAATGAACCACAGCCTAGCTGTCTAGAACAGTCAGCATTTCTACCTCAAAAGGTAATAATAATAAAAAATGCTAAATAGATCAATACCATAGTTCCATGAATCAACTTCCCATGTAACTCTCCTACACCAAACCCACTCATCATCACCACAATGCTTTCCCCCTGCTCACAACACATTACTGAACAGTTGCATAATCGCAGGAGTGCTGGCTCATCCCAGGGACCTGGTAAAACCTTGCCGAGGACACCTAAATCATGTTATATTCCCCAGACTGTGCTTCTGCATCCCAAAGTCATTGAATGTGTTATCAAAGAGGCTCAGGCTGCAATTCCATTTCATTTTTTTGTATTGATGGAGTTCCAGCTCATGCACTTATATTTCATTCAGATAGGCAGCATAATATTAGAAAATGGAATTTCCTCTTCCATGTCCCCCATTTTAGAAGTAAACCCCTCAGCCCTTCCAAGAACAAAAAACCAAACAAAGACAAATCAGAGAGAGATCCCTGAATAGACAACAATTTTATCTGCATAAAGCAGGGTCTTACTGATTTCCACAACGATTTAAATGAGTGTTTGGGTAGTTTAAATCAATAGAATCATTTTTGTCGGTGTAGATTCATAAATTCATACTAAACTTCCTAAAATGCGTGACTGCTGAACATAATCTTAGCAGCTGTTTCACTTGTGTCTATTTCCATAGACTGTGTTGCTGACAGTATTCATGTGGTGTTTCAGGCATAATTTTGCATTAGACCTCCTTTTCACTAAATAAACCCACTGGTTTAGATGGTTAGGTCAGCATTCACGTTTGGTGTTCCTGGAAAGATCTGATGTCATAGAGAGAAATGGCATTGCTCTCTCTTTCTACAGATTAATAAAAATTCTAAATGAAAAACAATAACTAAGTTTCTTCCATAAGTGCTTGCTGTCTTGTTTGTGGGGAGGTGGGGAGGGGGGAAGAAAAGATCTGAATTTTTTTTATGTGCCAATTATGCATTGCTTTTAGTTTATTCACTTCACCAGATAAATACAGATTAGGCAGCTATGTCTATCAAGAAGTTGAATCTTCTTTCTCAATCTCATTTTTCCTATGCAGGATTTTAATTTTTTTATCCTTCTAATAACTCACATAGAAAAGCATGAATGCATGTACATCTGTAGATGCTTTCTGTCCTCTTTGGATATGTTAAAACAAAATCTGGAGTTGCTTATATTTAAGTTGTCTTACAAATTGAATTTGCTTTTTATTCTGTAGCAAATGCACACTAACTTCCTCCCATAGTTATCTTGTAGCTGCTGTGTACAGACCTCATAACTTTCCTCTTAAGAGTAATCTTAAATTTTTTAAAAAATAATTTCCCTGCAGTTAGCTATATTTCACTGAGATTTTTCCCTCTGATCTTGAAGAATGTACATTTTAAAATAAAAAAAGTGCATTGAATAAATGTGCAATTTACCTCATTCTTTCTGTATGATAAAACATCCAGTTATTTTTCCACTGAATAAAAATAAACCTCTAACTATTGATGCCTTAAAGCATCAGGATTT
>VZRE01010088.1:0-13706 GCA_013396775.1 Cephalopterus ornatus
ACTCAGAGCTCTGGCCCCCTGTAGCCCATGGTGAAGCAGGCTGTCCCCCTACAGCCCATGGAGGACCATGGGGGTGCAGACACCTGACTGCACACCACAGAGGAATGACCCACAGGACAGCAGATTTGGAAGAAGTACTGCGTGAGGGATGGACTCACACTGGAGAGGTTCATCAAGGACTGTCTCCTGTGGGAGGGACCCCACAGAAGCNNNGAGGGATGGACTCACACTGGAGAGGTTCATCAAGGACTGTCTCCTGTGGGAGGGACCCCACAGAAGCAGGGGAAGGACTCAGAGATGTGGCTCACCTGTAGCTCATGGTGAAGACCATGGTGAAGCAAGTTGTCCCCTTTGAAATGGAGCAAGGTCTAAAGAGTTAACCTAGAATGCTGATCCTGGTACCTTGTTCTGAGAAACGTAATGCTTAGCTAGAGATAGAAGCCAGGTTTTAGGAATTAGCCCAGTGAAGGATGGTACTTTGCATCAAAGACAGTGCTTACATGCCAGAGAATGCTTACACGCCTACATAAACAAAGACAGGATAGGAACATGAAGAGATAGGATAAGAATATGAAGAGATAGGAGGCAAAATAGGAGCATGAGTCCAAGGGTCTTGCAAAACTCACCCTCATGGAGTCAGCAAAACAGAGAAAGTTGAAAAGTTCAGCCGAGGAAGAGGAGTGAGAAGACGACCCCATGAGGCTGAAGATACCGGAACGACCACCAAAACAACACCCCAAAAGACAACTCCACCCCAAGCTCGGCCCAGACACCGCCTATTATGAATATTATAATCAGATGTTGCAATTATATGAATAGGTATATAGAAATGATGAAACCCCTTCTGAAAACTGTATAAATTCCCTAACTTTTCACTGGAAACTTTGAAGTCCTTTTTGCCTGGTGTGAACCAGAGGACTTACCAACATTGCCTAAATAAATACCTTGCTGCTGAAAGACAAAACTCATCTCTAAGTAGTTATTCTGTTCTGGTTTTCAGCATCACCTTGCAGCTCATGGAGGACTAGCGGGGTGCAGGGACTCGACTGCACCCCATGGGAAACAACAACTGACTACAACCCCACTTTTCAGTCTCCCTGCACTGCTGAGGGGAGAGGAGAGAGAATGGAAGGAAGGAGGAGTGGGGGGTGAAGGTGTTTTAAGACTATTTTATTTCTCGCTCTTTAGCTTTTATCCTGTTAGTAATAAATTTAAGTTTTACCCCATTTTGCCAATTAGTAAGTGACTTCTCCCAGCTCTTATCTCTACGCAAGAAGCCTTTGCTGTTTTTTTTCCCTCTCTCTGTCCAGCTGCAGAGGGGAGTGAGAGAGTGATTTTGGTGAGTATTTAAAATCCAACCAGAGTCAAACCACCACAGCATGGCAGCCACCATACTTCAGCTCAAAAAACACAGCCAGAAGATAAAGTGAAATTTCAATTAATTTAGCTCTTGGCATCTTAAAAACCTGTGAAATTTAAGTTCAAAATGAACCTCCAGGAAGATTTAGAGCTGGTAAAGGCTAAGATTGTACTTATCAGGTAAAGAAAGGCATAAGGAAGTTTCTTGTGCCTCTTGCCTGCTTCCCTGTCTGGCTCCAATCTTTTGTGTTCACTCAGGATGGCATCACAGCTTCCACAAGTCCATTTCTCATGAATAGCACTGACTGCAAATTTTAGAGTGCAGGACAAATGTAAATATAGAACTCTCCTTATTCTCCAAAGTATGTGACAGATACGGAGTAGACTAAAAGGATGTGTTCAGGGATACTGAACCCCAGTAATGTGATCCAAAATAGAAATCTAGTAGCTTGCTTATGTATTCTAAACTTTAATTTGTCAAAACATGTTTTATTTGTGAGTAATTTTTCAATTATTTTATTCTGTACCCAAATAACAGTTGCAAAAATATACTTGGACTTAAATGTATGCAGATGTTCAAGGGGTTTGCTATATTAGGACTTGCATAACTGATAGAAATCTGGTCCTGGTAATTCTTTGTGATATTCTTCATTTACAGAAGCTGTAACCTACACAGGGTTGCCTTAAAAGTACTAAGGTACCTGTAGCAAGTCAAACTAGCTTGGGACAATCTCAAAAATTTTATTTTCTGTCATCTTTGCTGTGGTCTTCTGCTCTTACTGAGGAGTGCTGGTTTATATAAGGCACAAATAGACCAATTTTCCAAGAGATTTGCCAAATGTTTGACACATTACAATTGTCATAAAACCAGGCATTTGTTATTATTTTTATGACTAGGTCCCATAAAGGCAACAACTAAGTATGTTTCTACAAAGATCTCTGAATGTCAGGAAATGTGGGAGCCTTCGACACAGAAAGTCCTTGGGTGGCAAGGTGAGGCAAATCCTTGCAGAACTAGACCTTCTAGATGAAGCTGATCCTCTCTTTTTTACACACATTATATACAGTGTATCTATATATACGCCTACTTCTTCTTTAAAATAAGAGCAGTCAAAAGGAAGGCTTCCAGCCTATCCACTGAATCTGGTGAACTGCAGATCCATGACATATATTTGTTCAGCATTAGATGTTGTGTAGTCCCTGCAATTAATACAGCCACAAGAGCAGTGACATAAACATAACACAAAATCATTGGCATGAAACATAAAAGAGCCAAGTAATTTATGAATATTGCTTTTAAATCTATATTAATCACACTCCACATTTACTGACCCTTATTTGCTTTGCAGTTAAATTAAATTTAGGATAGGATAAAATGCTTCTTATCAATTAAATTCTCCTTTAGGCTTTACAGATTCAAAAGAAAAATAGATATTAAATCCCAAAATAGAATTTGAAGTATGCATAAACAACAGTACATGACAGCAAGACTCAACAGTGCAAGCAGCAGGTTTGGACAAGGTCACCAGAAAGAGATTTTTAGTGCAGAACCGTGCTGTCCATTGTCCTGTCCCTGAAAGTGACAAACCAGGAGAAGCTGCTGGACTGCCTCTGGAATTAATGTCTTGAGTGCATTGGGATTTCACAGCCCTGACACACAGCTAAACCACAGTTAAAACCAAAGAGCAAACTTCATTTTCAGACATAGAACTCACATTCTACAGCCCATGCCACAGTGTTGTTCTGGACAGTACTAAGCTGGATGCCTGCAGAAAGTTTTTGTACCATGAAGGCAGACTCCTGTTTCTCCATGGGTTTGCTTTACTAACGCTTGGCTACTCAGAAGTGTTGGAATGCAACAGTGAACATGGCATGCTGCTCTGAATCTCCTTTCTTTTTGAATAATAATCCAAAAGCCAGGAAAGCATATTCTGTTTTTCACTGATCAGCATATAAGTTTGTTCAAAGTGGGTCAGACCATCATGCAAATATGTGAGGATCAGCCCATCACAGTGGAAAGAAAAGCCTGGGGAACAGAAACAGACTTAAGGATGACTTCATATTCCTTGAGGCTTTCATAGGGGCAAAGAAAAAAGTAAAAAAGAAGCAGCGTTTGTAGTTTTGGGTCCTGGTTTGCATAGTGTCTGAGATCTCCATTCAACACCACTGATGTTCTAGAAATTAGGCCAGAAATCATGCTGTTCCTGCTGTGATGGGAGTGACAGGTGCCTATTTGGATGACGGCTGAAATGCTCTCCCTGTGCTGGTAGGGCAAAGCCCTCGGCTTTTCATCATGAATACATTCTTTACTGAAACAACAGATTTGGGTTTGGTTACATCTTTTATGAACACTTTTTCAATAAATTAATTAGAAGCTTCAGGGGATTTAAGGCTTTTAAAAACAGATCAGGTCTTTTGCAATTCCCTTCTCTGAGCTTCAAAACTGGATTTCTTCCCATTCAATTTTTCATATTTCCATTTTGCAAAATTGAAGATTCCCAAGCCAATGCAAAGACAGCATCTGTACTCTCCTTGATCAGGATTTGCCTCATAGCCACTGTCTGTGAAGTCCAATGACTGCTCCATGCAACATCCCTGATTCAAAGAGCTGGGTCAAGGATTCACAGCCACCATAAAAACATATATCTGAACCATCATTCCTCCAGTTCATTAAAAAGCTCCAAACACCCTCATGTCTCAAATTGCCCCTCTCAGTTTAGACAAGGTGAATAAATAGCAGGGTTCAGGCAGTGCCTTCTGAGATACTCTCTGCACCTGGGGAGCTGCGTATCTTTCTAAAGTCCCCTTTGGGCCAGTTTGGCTTCTCCCAATAGCTACAATGAATTGCACCCATTGCTTTGAAGGTTCTTGATATTGTTTGGTAAGTCAGTTCAGAGTTAGTAACATCCTTATATTCAGAAAGAAAGAGCATTGAAATCACCAAATGAAATCCAAGCTCCTGCTAGGGAGGACTTCAACAGACTGAAGATTGGATACAGAGAGTTCAGGCACAGCCTGGAATTGCAGCTAGGAGCTACCCCTCTGTTATACTAAAATAGCAGGAATGGGTATATGCAGTTTGTTTCAAACACTTTCCCTGTCAGCCAATATGGTAGTACCCTTTTGTGAAGAGAGACCCAAAGGAGAGAACAAAAGTCCCTACAACTCCACAAAAACAGCCCACACACCATACATCATTTTAAAGGATTCTCCATAAAACAGGTGCACAAAAGGCAGGTTATTTGTGGGCTTTTGCTGTTCACACAGTAAAAAATCAAGACAAAGGAGACACAAGGGCACAGTCATAGCTCATATAAGTTTTTACAACAAATACACAAACGTATGATTCCTAACCATATACTTTCAATCTCTCTTGTCTTATTTCTGATTATTTCTATAGTATATATAGTGCCATGTGCACCATTAGGGTCTAGCAAGCACTTTGAAGTTCTCCTGAGGACGTTACTTACATGGACACAAAAGAGACATCAATATTTCTTCAGTGTGATCTTGATTCGGATAGATGTCTGGGCAGAGTCCTCACAGTAAGACATAGGGTTTAAAAACCTGAGAATCTCTGTTAACATTAACAAAAGCATAAAAGACCTTGTAGTGAGGTAGAAAACAATTGTAGTAGTAGAACAGTGTTTGAGCTGAAGACAATAGTGTAAAGGAGAATTGAAAACTGAGCCTATTGGTTTGACTGTTTCAAGTTTGCTTTTTCTTTTGATTAAAAAAAAAAAGGAAGGTTTTTTGGTTCAGGGGTTTATTTTGTTTCTTTCTGTTTGTTTGTTTTTGTTTGTTTGTTTGTTCATTTTTCTTTTTCTTTTTCTAGCTAGCACAGACCTCAGTAGTCTTTATTAGGAAATCTCTCAAGACTCAAAATCAAGAAAAGCTGAAAAGGGTAATCATGGCAAAGGCTTTTCTTTGGGAATCCCTTGGCCAGAGGCAAACTTTGCATTTGTCAGGAACATACAAGTAAAAGCATGCATGTGCAGTAGGAAAAAGAGAAGGACAGTCCAACAGATGTGGGTTGACAGCATATCTGTGGTTCTTCAGTCTGGCAGCCCATGGAAAATTTCTAAGGGATCTGCAAAGGATAACTAAGAAATAAAAGGCTTTTGTCAGTAGGCTAGAATATGGTATATAGAGGTCTACACTTCCACAGAAAAAAATTGTAGGAGTTTGAAACTGAAAGAAGTTGAAAGCCATAGGAATGGAGAGACAGAATGGCTGATAATGTAAGTTATAAAATTGTTAATATCCAGAAGTCTTAAAGAAAAACTACTGTCTATACATACTTCCTGAAAGATGACTTCCAGTCTAAGAACCGTAGAATCGTAGAATATCCTGAGTTGGAACGGACCCACGAGGATCATCAAGCTCACAGACTAAGGGGAAAAAAAAAAACTAACAACTCTTAGATTCACCTGAAACCTGTATTTTACTGGCACTTCATGTCAACACAATACAAAACCAAAGTAAAATATAGACAGTAAATGGGCCTATATCTGCAAATATGGGAAAATACTCAGAGGCACAGGCATTCTATCTCAGGAGAGTGATGACCATGTTCCTTTTCACAAGTTGGATTGTTTTGGCAACTATTATAATGCACTGGAGTCAGATGATTTCTACCTTGAAACATAGAGCACACTTGGAAAGAAATCCATTTTGCCTTGTGAGAGAAGGAAACTATCCTTTGGAGGCCTCTAGACCATCAGGAGCAATAGCATCTCAAACTGACATCTCATGCACAAAGTGGAAACGCAGTATAAAAATTTACTAAACAGAGCAAGCTAAATCTTCCGAGGTTACTCAACAGAATAAAACACTTTTACCTGTGCTGAATCAACGCAAATTAAAGTAATCCTACCAGACTCTAGCTAGGGAAAGAAATTTGTTTTCTAAAACAGATTTTAAAAAAAAAAAACAAAAAACACCTAAACAACAAACCCTTAATATTTTGATATTGTATAAACAGCATTTTTCATCTAAAAATAATTGCAATCCCCTTTACCTGCAAATTCTAATAGAAACACAGAACATAAGTCTTGATTCACAGCTTTTTTTTCTTTTGCTGCCAATTTTTTTGCATGTAATACCTTTGTGTAAGTGAGTGAGAGTGAATTTATACTATGTCGCTAAAAGGTCTCAGCAGCTGCCATTTACCACAGCATTGCCTAAATATTGTTCTTTCAGCTACAGGAGAAAGAATTACATTCTTTTATGGAAGAAGGTACCTCGTGGCTGCAGTAGCTAATGGTCAAGACAAGCTAGAGTGCACCTTGGCTCAACTGGTGTATATAGGCTGAGTCCGTCCCCAGAGGCAGCAAGACAGTGTTTGCAAGGACAGAATCACAGAATCATGGAATCACAGAATGAGTAAGTTTGGAAGGGACCACTGGATGTCATCTAGTCCAACCTCCCTGCTCAAACAGGGTCCTTCAGAGCAGGTCACTCAGAATTGGATCCAGGTGGCTTTTGAATGTCCCTGAGAAAGGAGATTCCACAGCCTCTCTGGGCAGCCTGTTCTAGTGCAAGGTCACCCACATAGTAAAGAAGTTCTTCCTCTTGTTCAGGTGGAACAAGAAACACATCTTGATAACAGAAGAGCTAGACAAAAGAAGCTGGTGAACAAGTGAAACACTTTCATACTGGCAGACCTGAAAGAGGGACAAAGTCAAAGGCACTTGAAGTATTGGATTTTTAAGCTGTGTTCAAAAGCTGCCTCTAGTGGTTTCTGCCAGGTTCAGGGAAGCATAACTCTGTGGATATTCATTGTAAATAAGCAGGACAACACCAAAAAATTGCTGCTTGATTTCTGTCATCAATTTGTTCTCTTAATGGAAATAACCTGGCCAGTCCCCAAACATTAACGGCTAGGGTCAGGGGGACAACAGTATAAATGTTTGCAATAAAGGACTTCTGGGCTCAGAACAGATTTGTTTAATCAGAAAGATTTGTGTAGTGATCAAAGAAATTACTCTAGCAAAAGCCATATAGTTTGTAGAGATTAAGCAAGTGATCCAGACCTTGCAGGGAAACCATCTTTAAAGTTCATTGCTGTAAATCCCACTGCTTTCAGCAGAAACTAGAGATGCACTTAAGAGTCAAGTTCTACTGTAATTAATAGGTAATCTTGCACACCACTTTCTGACGAAAGCTGAAAATACATTTGCACAAAAAAGTCCAGAGAGTTAGGGACAATTAACTACATTTTTAAAATCCAAATAACAGGCATCAAGCTAAAAAACATGAAAAAATGTGCAGTTCTCTGAATAAATAACTATTTTTTTTTTCAAATCATCAGTCTGCATCTGATTTACAGACAGATAAGTATGCAACATACAGTGATATCTAACAGATGAGAAGAGTGACTTCTTCATAGTGTAAATATTAATCATTTCATTATTTTGCTTCTTTCTACCTCTCCAGCTTTTTGCTCATCTCTACTGGAGTGGTTGAAAGTCATTTCAATATTAAAAAACATCTTTCCAGGTGGAGATCCATGCTAGGGTTAATTGCAATGTGTTCTTTTTACCAGTCATAATTTTCACTACAGGCATACCATACCTGTACACTCTAATGAGGCTGCTGGTGACCCAGATGGCCAGAACAGCCCTACAGAATTACAGGTGCCGTACCATAAAGGAATGACATCTGAGTAAACAAGGCTCTGGCATGTCTACTTGAAATCCAATTATTTTTCTACTGTGTGGGAAAACCTACATAGCTTCATTTATTAAGAAAGAATGACACAACAAAGCTACATAAATGGAAAACTTCATACGAAGCTCTTTTTCTCCTTTGCACACACACACACTTTCATGTTAACTTTTACAGGTCCTCTGAACAAATAGAGCCAATTAAAAAAGCTCTCAGTTCCAAGCAATACACTATTTGGATAATCCTTGTAAAAGGACTTGAGGGACTTGGAAACCAAACACTGAAGATGACAATCCCTGTCACTTCAGAAAAATTCCAACTAAATTTTCAGAACAGCAAAGTGTCAGAGCCACTTGAATGGTATTGGCTATGAATGGTACTTGGGCTTCTTTGAAATCATAGAATCATTTAGGTTGGGAAAGATCTTTAATATCATTGAGTCCAACTGTTAACCCACTACTGCCAAGCTACCACTAAAGTATTTCCCCAGGTGTACATCTACATATCCTCCAAGGATGGTGACTCAACCATTTCCCTGGGCAGCCTGTTCCAATGCTTGAAAACCCCTTCCATGAAGAAATATTTCCTAATATCAAATCTGATAATGGAAAGCATCTCCGTGAGCACTTCTGCCAGCTCCCTCAGTATGCAAATCTTGAGTTCCATGTACATTCACTAAGCAGAGAGTCTTTTCACCACATCAGAGAGAATACAGGAGAAGTGGAGGAAGAAATCAAACCCAAATCCAAATTTCTGGCATTGTAAATATATTTTTTTATTTATAGTGCTTTATTATAATTGATAATGGGGATTAATAATAAAAGTGCTGCAAAGAATGGACTTGCCATTCTATTTTCCTTCTGTTTGTAGATAAGTTCCTGTTCTTTTCATTCTTTTTGCTATTTTCCAAAGAAATGCCATACAGAGAAAGAATCATCAAGTGGAATGATTAATGTTGCAACTTTTGGTCTGCATATGATGCATAGGGACAGCTTTATCATGAGGAATAATAATAAAATCCTATGTCGAGTGATATTCAGGATGTCTAATACGAACTGCACCCACTGCAGAAATATTAATGACTTGACTGATGTTCTGCATTTTGAATGTCTTTCAAAACTGCCTTTTCAGAACTGGAAAGGACTTAGTGTGATTTCCTAATTTACATGGCAAAGAGACTTTATTCATCTATGGTGTCAAAGGTAATTGTTGGGCTAATGAGATTTTATATCAGACATTTATCAGTTAAATAAACAGACCAGACTCAGCTTTTAAGAATGGCCAAAAGATTAATTTGAAATGTGCAAATGAAGGAGTGGAATTTGAGGGAAGTATTTCTTGCTGCAACATGCAAAGAAACTGCACAATCAAAAAAGTCAGAAGCTTTTCTGACATGGTGTCAGTCACAGAGCTCCAGCCAGGCTGGATCCCTAAGTATAGAAAAACAGCTTTCAACTAATTCAAACCAATGAAGTAATTGATAGCAAGCACTGTTTGTCATCTTTGATGTGTATCAGCATTGAGAGGGATAATATGTTTCTCTCATAGGGGAAATGGAAGACTTCACATGTGCAGAGAACAAGGAAACCTGGTATGGAAACCCGAGACTGTGCTCCTGCTTGGTGCGGGAAGGTAAGCAGTGAGTGAATGTGAAGTGTCTGGCCTTCCCTTCACCCACCCCGGCTTGACTCACTCAAATATTACCCTGCTCTCCATCCCACTCTGTATGGTTCATCCTCATTGCTTCTCCTCATCCTTGCCACACTAGTTTCCATTCAAGCTTCTCACCCCAATCTCAGCCACCAGTCATCAAACATGGCCAGTTCTCAACTCCCTGTTTCTTCTCCGGCACTAGACTTCTTGGTTAGTGAGTTCCAGATCCCTCCCAACTTGGATGCTTGTCCAAGACATCCCCAATTCACCTCCAGTGTACCAGTGACCTCTTTTCCCTCTAATTCCAATCCATATCCTTTGGGTCATGTTTTCACTCATCCTCTGTAGTTTTCCTGCCCAGGATCACTATCTGCTACCTCTTTGCTCACTCTCCTTATCACAATCCAGGTCTGCTGGAAGCTGCTGCCCTGAGGGCTGCTAAGGTACAAGGCCATTAGAAAGAATTCAGGAAGGACTCACAATTTTCATGCCTGGTGGTACCCTATGCACCCTGCCCCCAAGCAGACAGGCAAAGTCTTATTACAGAAGTATCAGATATCCTTAATAAAATAAAAACAAGAAACAACAATAAATTGCATATCTTGTCTCCATTACTGAAATATTTCCACACTTACTGGATGCTTTAGAGTCCTGATGCTTAGGCAGAACATGTTCACACAAATAAGGCTCTTCTACTAAATTATTTAGACATAAAGTGTCACCTTAAGTTTACTCACTGGAGCTTGGGGACAGAGCTATTAATGCAAGAGGCAGTCTTTTTGAGAAAAACAGCCAAAGTAGACTGGGAAAACCCTCCAGAGATTCTCTGAAAGTAACAAAGGTTTTCCTGAAGGGAAACAGAAGTTGATTTTTCCTCTGAGGAGGAAGAATGTACTATACTGAACCATGAAAACACTAGGGAAAATGAAGGGACACTCACTGTATCCAAACCCTCAATAAATTTTAACTACTGTTGAGACAAGAGATATCAGGAAGGAAGTTAGGAAAAGCATTGAAGGGATAGTATGAAAGAAAAGGTGCTTGGTCTTGGCATGACAGAATGATTCTTTCTTTCTCAGAAGCTATTTTTCCAGCTCCCTTGCAATGATTCCTTTCTTCTTTCCTTGATTTGTATAATCTCTTTTTAGGGATTGCAATGGAGCCTGTATGCCCTTCTGGTTCTTATGGAATCATTATTTTACTTCTTCTTTATAGAGTTTTCTTCCTTAAGGGGACTTTTTCCCTAAGATAACCAATACAATAAACCCAGAAAAATCAGTGCCCAGGCAACATGTTAAAGATAGCACAATATATATACTACAGTATGGAAATCTACATTTAGGGAATGTGCAGAAACTTAGCTTTGCCTAGAGAAACGCTACAGAAAAAATGCTATGGCATTTTAATGTTGGTGGTCTCAGCTTAGACTAAAGATAGAATTAATATGACTATCTATCACTCCTCTTCCCATATACAGATCCTTGGCTAAACAGAAATGTTTCAATAGCAGTTATGACTCAGAATAATTCCAGTTTCTACTTGTGGGGCCAAACATGGCCCCATTACTCCTGTCAGTGGAAAATGTAGCTTTCATTTGATAGTCAGTCTAATATGATACAAGGATTCTTCCTATTTCTTCATTATGGGAAAAGTTCTGCTTGTGTGAAAATATGTACTTCTTTAGGGAACAACATAATCCCTGTGAGTTTGCATGTGAACCTTCCTGGTTTCCTGTGCCAGAGGACATTTAAACAAATATGACAACCAATAGAACAGTTGGTTTAAGACAGAAACTGCATGCTGTGTTTCTCAGTTCACCAAAGGTCATATCCTTTGTCAGGGATAAATCTCCTGATGCTTTTCCTCAAGAGCTCAGAATGCCAAACAGTAGAAAATTAAAAAGGTAACTTTCCCCAGATGACAGGTGAAGTTACATTCCTTAAGGTAGTTTTTGCCTTTCAAACTCATACATAAAATGTGCAAGCATGCTATGAAATAAACAGTGTGGCTAAGAGAACATCCACATAGCAGCAAAATCAATGTTGCATGAACTGATATTTTCTGCATTTGTTATAAAAACGCTTGTATTTAGTCCTTTTTGCCCTTGTTTGATGGAATTGCTCAGAAAGTATGCAGAACCAAAACAAAGGAAATGCCAAAGGCCTGCAGTGACACAGAATAGAGCACGTGGATGTCAGCAGTGCACCCTGGGCTTTTCTAATGTGTGATTAAAAGTCAGAGTCTGGCATCCTGTATTAGTCTCCCTGACAGTCTCCCAGAAAGTCCACATGCTTCTCACAACTGGGGTTCAGCAAATCCCCACCAGGAAGAGTAAATTCCACCCTAAAGAAAGACAGGAGCTGCTGAGGGAAACTGAGGCACTGAGGGTAATGTGACCTATAAAGGTGCAGCAGATTAACAGTCTACATTTAAAGCTGAGTCTTGTAACTTTTAGCCTGGTGCTGCACCCAGGGCCCCATCTCTCTGCTGTGCTTACGCTACAGGATCCTACTCAGTTCCCTGAAAATTAATAAAAAAACCAACGACTGACTTAGTGGTCTTTGGACTTTGCTCTCTAGCTCCAGGAATAAGCATCGCAGTTTATTCAGAAATATCTAAAAAAGACAGCAAAAAAATCCCCATTAACTTTATACCCATTAACTTCTCATAACATGCTTGATTAATTTGTGTGTATCTGGAGAATGCTGCCATTAATGAAGCCAACACCCTCTCACTCAGATCAGAGTGCTATGGATCTACTGGGGAACTGGCCGGGGCCACATGGAGACTTGTGCCTTCTTAATATTTATTAACTGTGTTAGCAAATGTGTTTCTGAGAGCAGGAAAATAATGCTGATGTGTTTTCCTCTGTTTCCTATTCCTTCCTTACATTTACTCCCTTCTCCATATTTTTTTTTTTTGAGGAAATATAACACTCGTAGATTCTGATGCGGCTCATTGCAGAGATGACAAAATCCCCTGTATCAGCAATTAAACTGGAGTGACAACAACAAGCATTCTTTCAGGCAAGAGAAATTTCATGCCCACAGGTTTGCTGCAGAGAAGCTCAGCAAACTCATTAATACTCCAGAAGCAGGTAATCAATCCCTTCAGGTCAAAGAGGAGAGGTAATGGTGTCAAGGCTTAAACAGCAACCCTTCAGCAGTTCATCGGGTGTTGGCTTCAGATTATGGAGATTCACCCCTGAGGCTGAAGGCCAGGTTTTGTGTGTTCTCTCCCCATTTCGCATAATCCTAGACCGTGGTTGAGGCACTTTTTTTTTTAAGGAAAAAGCATCATAAAATGCAAAGGGGCAGAATAAACTCCTTCTAGAAGTAAATGGATGTCCCACTACAAAAACACCTACCCTCTGAAGTGCCTAAAATACATAAAATGCCTACATAAAATGACAGCATACATTCAGGGCAGAAATCTTATGAAAGGTAAGAATGGTGCAAGGCACTTTATGCCCTTTTCTGTATCTGTAGGCCCATAGCGATCCCTGGAAGCAAAACATGTTTACACTTAGAAACCTGAAGAATGGGTAAACAGTGAATGAAACTTCATTTTCTTTTAGCTTCTTGTTCTACCTGCCCTATTGCTGCCCTTCGCATCCAAAATAACCTCTCCAGCCTCAGCTTTATTCATCAGCTATGAGTACCCCCAAAAAACAAATACTTGCAGCTTACATGGGAGAACTATTCTTTAAATACAAGGCACTAGTTTTGGTAAAAGGGAAGATCACATAAGAAATCTCTGGTTTCATAATGTGCACTGCTAGTAGATGCAATTTATTTTCAGCACTACCTGCATTCTTTAGTTAACAATGTCCCTAGATTAAGGCATTGCAATTACTGACTTGCAGTATTCTGGTTTCTGGTGGAAGAAATGACAGAATAAATTACTGGATGCCAAGAATTCAGGAAAAAGTATGTAGTGTAGAAGCCCATGATTTCTTTCTGAGTAGCGTGGGGCTTTCAGATGGTGCCAGACAAATGAGAGACCCCCCCACCCCCCCATCTTCA
>VZRE01010088.1:13711-38779 GCA_013396775.1 Cephalopterus ornatus
CCCACCCCCCCATCTTCAGAAAGGCAGAGCCTGGTGCAAACACTGCAGGGAAGAAGCAGGTCATGTACTGCCACGGGAGGACGGGAGTGGGTGAAGCAGAGGGTGGTGGGTGAAGAGCTGCTGGCAGATGCCCAGCACCGCAGCCTTTCGTGCAGCTGTGTGGAATAGGCATTGAGTGCTGCTGCAGCCCCAGGCCCTTGAGGCTCACTGTGGCAGGGCTGGATGGCTCACCGTGATGTGCCTCTGCCTGCTGGAGTCCATGTAGCTCTGTCCCAACTATCAGGCCAGAGGGTGTAACTGCTATCCCTGTTCAGTTGCTTTCCACATAATGTCTTATCCTTTGTGCAGGGCAGCAAGAGGAACACCCTGGATCGAAAAGACAATGCAGTTGAAATAAATATTATTTTTCAAATGAACTGAACGTGCTGTCCACAGCCTGCTCCCGGGTGCAGAGAACTGCACAGCCAGGGCAAAGGCATCCATTTTGCTTTATTTTTCTCTTTTTAACCAAATCAGCAGCAATGAAATTAGTTTTTGTAGGAAATATCAACTCAAAAAAAAACCTCATATGCCCATGGGCTCTGTGGCTGTAGTGGTAGTATCCAAGTAAATAAAGGGAGTAAAAAGGTTAAATTAATTCAACAATCAGATGCTCCAAGCAAAACTGAGGCCATTTGCTGTTATTGCTGAATTACACTACTGTAGCACAAAGCACAGTCAGACTGGAAGATCAAGTATCTTCCATATGACTTTAGATTAACTTTTTTCTTTTTTTTCTAGATATCTTTTTGATATCTATTGAAGATTTCACAATGTAGAACTCAGGCAATAAACCGAATCTTAGATTAAAATATGCAATGGTATCAAGAACAGTGTTAATCTCAGTTTACTAGCTCACATGGAAACTAAATCCCATATCATCCCTTCCAAAAATGATTCAGGCAGATTAAATCTGACAGGACAGCATGGGGTAATTTGTGCTATGGTAGCATGCAGTGTACTAGTTTTCAGATAATTTCTCATTTCCAGGGCATTTGAACATTTAGCTTTGAAACTCTGACACTTAAAAGGGAAAAAAAAGCATTTGAGAAAAACTGTTTTCTCCCTTTCCTCCTCTCTTTTTAATTCACTTTTGAAGAAGTGACAGGACGTGAAGATGGATTGCCATCTATTGGTGTGAGCAAGAAATTCCATGAGTGAAAATTCCCTGGCCAAATTCAACTCGAGTACCTGATTTCTAAAAATCTAGAGGTACACACTTGTCATATGTAGCAGATGGTTAAGCGTATTAAATGCTGTCTACCATATATCTACAACCTAATTTAATTAAATTACTTATCTAGACAAAACCAGATTTCCCTTTTTTCCCCCCAAGCACTATACCTGGACAGTCAGGTCAGTTTTGAATTAAGTTAATAGGTATCAGGAATTGTCTTTGTATTCTGCTATTATTTATAGAGGCCTTACATGCCTAGTTCTGAAAAACAAATTATAAAGAATTAAAGAACAAAGGTCTTGCCTATATTAGTCAGGGGAAGTTCTTCACCCAGGGCGTGGTTGGGCGCTGGAACAGGCTTCCCAGGTAAGTGGTCACAGCACCAAGCCTGAGAGAGTTCAAGAAGCATTTGGATGATACTCTCAAGGCACATGGTGTGGCTCTTGATCCTGTGCTGAGCTAAGAACTGGACTCAACAATCCTTGTGGGTCCCTTCCAATTCAGTATATTCTATGATTCTGTGATTCTGTGATTTTGGCAGAGGAAGTTTAGGTATCTGAGGAAGACACAAGAGATTACCTTCTTTGCAGAAAAACTCAAAGAAAGGAAGAAGTGGAAAAAGAAAATTAATTTAAGGATTTCAAAGCATAAAGACATTTCTTGATAAGCAAGAAGAGAAGGGGCTATGTCAGAGAGACGAACCAGGAAAGAAGCACAAAGAGAACATGGAAGAAGAGAGAGGAGATCAAACAACATGAATATTTCATGGTTTTAGCCAGCTCTCCCCTCTACCAGCCTTTCCACGCTGTAGTAGGTATTTCCTAGCTGGTCTCTCTGATCTCATTTACTCTCAATGCCAAGAGCAGACAAGCTGCCTCATGGATGATGCTACCTCAGGTGCATGTTGCCACACACCAGCTGAATGTTATTCTCTCCATCCACTAGAGGAGAGGTTTACATGGCATTTTTCAACTTCATTCACAGTAGCACTAAGTATGGATATTCCACTGTTTATTATAATCCAGATACTTCTGCTTAAAGGCAATTTTTTTCCAAAAGCAGAACTACAGGAACAACAGCCACCAGCAAGGGGAATGACAGTGATCTCTTCTCACATCACAGCTAGGTCGTGAGTAGGACATGTGCTCTAATACTAAGGCTCTTTCCATCTGTGCCCCCACAGAAATAGTTCTTAGCACTGACTGGAATTTTAGTTCATGTTTCACTGATGCCATGATTCTCCTTATTTCTTGCTCCAAACATTCATTTTGTAACACTTCAAAGAGTTTTTTTTTTTTTTACTTTTCTCCCTCGTAAAAGGGATATGTCTGCATTGGTGTAGTCATCCAGCCTTATACTGACGATTTCTATCCTTCTTCTATCCATAAGCCTCCATCTGCCTTTAAATTAGGTTTCTGTCCTCCTCCTAGCCATGCATGAGACATTGGCATAGTGTTCCCTTCTTCCCATGACACAGAGCATTTTTCCACTCGGCACTGCTAATGTGTGGGGGTTGGAGGGCTTCAGTTCCCTAATACCTTGGGAAAATGCATTCTGGAACAAGGATTCACTCTGCAAACCCTATCATTCAAAGTAAGGCCTGAAAACTCTCTTTTTTATTTTCTCTGTGTGATCTTAGTAAGGAGAGCATGAAATGAGAAGCCCAGAGGTAGCTGTTTTCCTGAGAGTTACTGCCACCAGCACTGAGCTAAACACACAGGCGAAGGCTGGAGTGCTACAGCCCAGCAGCACATACCTGCTCCCTGAGCTCTGGGCTATCACATTGGCTGAGTACAAGCCAGGATAGCTCCTTTGCATCTGTTAGAGTTGCCACAGGTCAGACCTACTCAAGGGCCTTAGCTTCCAACATCACCAACTCTTCTGGCCATCAAACTACTCTCCAAAAGAAACTAAATGAAAACAGCATGTCCCCGTTGGAGAAAAGAGACTTTCCATGACTTATTCTCAGTAGGAAGTTAAAAGTGGCTGGTGTTAGTACATAAGTAGACTACCAGGGAGCTGGGCAATAAAGCATCTCAGACCTATTTACCAAGCAGATTAGTTGATGTTAATGCCTGTGAGATCAGTGTGGAAACAGCCTTTGGGATATATAATGAACAATATTATTAGAGTTGGAGTGCAAGTAACATCAGATTGCACTGCTGACTGACAAAAGGAGAGATTGGCTTATTTACTATCAAGAAACGAATTTATAGTGTTATGAGGTAGCTATGTCTCTGTTTACCAGGAAATAATATATAGCTCATTTGTTGTCTAAACATTTCTTAGTCACTTGATCCTCCCCAAAAAAGCAGTTGGTGGTACTGCTATTGTATGGGAAGACTTAGTTGCACAACAGCATTTGCTCACTTTGGTACTGTGAAATGTAATGTTGAGCTAAACCACATTATGAGGAAAAGGAATAATAATTACTAACCAAACCGTAAAACCGGTTTTCTAAAGTAAGAGAGTTTAATATTAAGAGGAAGAAAACTCCACCTCGGGGTTTTGTCGATTGATTTTCAAACGAAAAGGCACTCAGACCACTTTCAGACCACCTAATAGAAGTGCTGAACTTTTTCATCATAACTACTGAGGTGCCAAAGCTAAAAAAAATCAGGTAGCACCCTAATAGGGGGTTAACCTATGTTATTGTCCACAACTTCCAGATCCTGGCTCCATATACAGTGAAGAAAGAAAAATATTCACAGTCCCTTTGAGGCAAAGCATCCAATGCAAGACTTACCTTGCGACAGATTGCTTAGGCAACCTGGCAAGAAGCAAAGTACAACTCCAAAACACTTTGCTAATATTTGGAAATAAGAAATTGTAATCACTACTGTGAAAATCCCTGTGAAAAGTGAGGTGTGTGGTAAACATAGGCCCTGGCCCTTGCTATTGTCACCAGGTTGTAAGAGGTACAAAATCACTGATTTGAATGAACGAGAATCACATCCATGCATTTGACTTAGACTGCCTCCTTCTTCTATCACCTAATGCCTTTGTGTAAATCACTCTATGTCAATTCATGTATGGAAATACCATTTCTTTGGAGTGTCTACTTTCTTGAGCATTCAGAAGTCTTGCCAATAACTTTGAATCATATCACATCTCTCAGCAGCGAAAGTCTCCTCATTAACACTATGGAATAACTATTTTCAAGCACTCAAAAGAAATTGTTAAAAAACTCTTAAGGGGTGTAATAATAAGGTACTGGAGATATGTTGAGCAGGAGGTGACTTCTGAAACTTTGGAGTCCTGGCAGCTAGTTTATAAGTATCTGTGCTAGCACGAGATGAATCACACTCTGACTATAGAAGGAGCCTGCAATTATTCATTCAGATTTGGTCTTCAAATTCATGGCTGCTTGAGTTAGGGCAAGGAAATTACTCCATTTCCAACCCTACCATTCAATTACTTCCATAGATTCAGAGTTTTGTGAAATGTTGCAGAGTAAGAGCTCCACTGCCATATTTTAAATGCCTGTTCATACTTTTAAACACTCATTTTAACGATGCTGGTAAAATTTGTTATTCTATGAATACAACCAGGAGAGCACCTTCCGTTATTTAAGTCACGCTGTCAGGATGTACGCAGCTTATATTGGCCTTTTACAGAAAGAAGAATTCCGCCTCCTCCATCCCTGCATATTTTCCCAGCATTTCTGACAGGAAATCCGCAGCAAAACAGCATCTAGGCATTTTCTTTCTACATAATGGATTGTGGCAATACAAGCATGTGATGAAGGCACAGATCCAGAGAAGTCCTGATAAAGCACCACCATGTGGATATTTATTCCGTTCTCTATCAATATTCACTGTTACATAATTAGGAATGATAGGTGTTTGGAAGGGAGACTGTGGTACAACTTCTACAAGAGATGTCTTGAAGTCGAGGAAAGTTTGTCTTTAGCATCAATTACTTGTTCTGCCTGAGAATACTGGATATTTTCTGCCATATTCATTCTGGGGCAGTATCCATCACATATAAAATTCATATTTCATTAAGTATTGCACTATTCCAAATGTGCACTTCAGAGTTCTGATAATAGATGGGAGGTACTATAGATTTCATAACGTTGATTTCATAGACTACAGATTTGGCAAAGGTTATTTCAAAATTCAGGGCTTGATCTTGCAACCAGTTGCTGTTGAGCCATTGGCTCTAATGCATCATGCACATATGGAGAGCAAGATCTGATCATCCGTGTGCAAAGTTTCAGTGTGGACTGCAGTAGGATGGAGATCATTATGATAAGAAATATTAAAGCACAGCACAAATGACATAAGAGTATCGACATAAAGCAATAAAAGCTGCAATCAGCATTCTCTAGTACAGCTACAACCATAGTTTTCAACTTTGTAATAATGCTGAACAGGGGCCTAAGTCAGCACAAAAAAAAATATCAATTTTAGTGCAAATTAGAACAATAGAGTCAACATGATGGAAAGCATTACTGAGAATGTTAGATCAAGGGCTTCCTCCTTCCCAATTTTTGTTTCTCATTTTTTGTCAAGGCTTCCATTCAGCAGATGTGGCAAGTTCTTCTGTGAAGAGAGAGAAATGAAAAAAATCCAGTAAACCTTCCTGACAAGGAAGTTAAACCATTTTCATCTATGTATAGTGTCTTTACATGACACTGATTTCGAATGATGGGACATAGAAGGAGCTAAGCCATAGCATATCCTCATCCTGTTACAGAAAGGCTCTAAGCCATCATCAAACTTATGTCATGCAATGATATTAGTAGCTCTTCCGACAAATTGAGCTTCTCCTAATAACTGACTAGTCCTTGCTAGGCTTCTCTCTCAAAGACACTGTTCACACTGTCACCAACATAAGTCATTGCACTTGAACACTGGTACTGCTGTCCACTGTCACTTCATAGGTGTTCATGCTGCAACAGAGTTCTGGGACTGAGCCTGCTTCCAGGAACTTTGTCTTACGGATAAGTTTAACTCTTCTTACACATTTTCATTCCATTTCAAATGGCACATGGTACAATTGCTCCTTTTGCTGTCAACTATTATTTTGAAGGAGCACTTGTTTCTGATCCTCTCTCTTCTTTATCTGCTTTGAAAGAACCTATTATGAACAGAGGAAAGTCTCAAGGACTAATTGTAGTTCTGTTCAATGTTCTGATTTTTGTGTTTCTGTGCAACCAATTATTACTTTGCATCTGGAGTTGTAAGCCAGTAAATATTAACCACTGTGCCTGATCCTATATGCTTTTTCAAAGAATTCAAGTCTTTCCTGTAGGCAAGCTCTTTGAATATCACAAGTGCATTACTTGCTAAGGTCTTTTGTATAATTTAACATTAAACAACAGAAAAAGAAAAAAAGAAAGAATCAGGCTTAGTTTGTTAATGTGTGCTACAGTCAGAAATTGAATGATGCTTCAGCACTTGCAGTGCAGCATTGGACAGTATATATTTGTGACCATCTTCATTTTGCTGAAATGTTTCCTCTGAGCTTTTAACACCAATTTGTTATTTTTTAACATCTGGATCGGATTTAACAGTAAATACACAGGTTGAAAAGAGCCTGAGGTTTGGGACTTTAAGAGGGCAAGAAAGGTGGCTTTCAGTAGAGGAATGAGACTTGAGTCATTCAAAGGAAATCCCATTCAGGACAAATAATTTACTTTTTCTTTTACCTCACTGAAACAGGGCTCAAAAAAACTCTGTTCAATATTTCAGTCCAAGAATTTCAAAACCAGATGGAGCAGCATTCAAATACCTAAACTTAAACATACAGCACTATTTTGGATACACTGTGATATTGAAACATCAGTACGGAGCTATCAGCCATGTCACCGGGAAGTCCCATGCCACTCTGGCTGGACGCAAGTATTCCAGAGCAAGCACTGAAATTTAGCAGTCACATTTGCAATCCTTTGCCATAATGATTGAACAGGAGTTGCACAGACATTACAACTTATCAGCTGTGGTGACAGATAGGAATTGGTCACCTGGAAAAGTTGAAATCTGAGACTTTAAACTAGCAAGAGCAGCAGTAGGTCAAAACTACAGTAGTCACCACTGAAAATCAAAATACTCAAGGTACAGCAGCTACAACACAATTGCCACTGATAGTTGTGGTGGGTACTGATCTCTACCTCTAGAGGAGCTAAACAGTTATCAATTCAGCAATCAGTAAGAAGCAAATCAAATACAAAATGCTGTCATGTGAAGGAGATATTTGATTGACTTCTAGCATGTGGCAGGTGAAAAACATGGATCAAATTGTCCCCTTGTATAAAAACGGATTTTTTCTCCACTCACTAAATAGAAATAGATTTACTCACATCCCAAAAGAAGTCAATCCTTCAAATCCACACATATGGAAAGGACACTTCAATTCAATTTCTTTCTGTCACTGATGTGATTCTTCTGGGGGCAGCAGGAAAATTTAATTTTGTTCACACCTGGTCACAATAATAGTTGTGGGGCCATTATTACACAAAGTAGACATTTGGGGTGATATTTACTAACTAAATGTAGAGCTATATATTTGAACTACTATCTATAGACTTCTTTTATAATCATGGAGGAAAAATAAACATTTTTAGTTGTTGTTTTTCTTATGCTAGAGCAGGCATCTAAAATAGGCCAAATAATCTGCACCTTAGTTAGAAGTGCCCATTTCTCTTCACCAGTAACACAGAACTCTGGGCAGCTCAGAAATAAATGTCAGCACTGCAGATATTTAGTTAGATGAGATTAATTTGGTCCCAAGAAAAAGAAGATCCACGGATTATGTTAACACTTCTTAACAGCAATTACCTATATTATGAGGTATACTCAGCTGTGGATTAAGCTTAATGTGCCTTTGTCTTCAAGACCATAATTGTCCTGCTATTGCAACATTCCTTCTAATGGGAAGTAATACACCAGTGACGATAATACTGATACTTTAAATGACAGTTTATGACAGGAGTTGAATATCAATTCTGTAATGCCCCTGTTTTTCAGCATCACAGTTCATCATGAATGTCTACATTAAATATTAGATGAACAGTATCTGTCTTCTGTTGAGAATTGGAGTAGAGGTGTTTAAATTGGTATAAATAAAAATATACAGGTGTGGAAGCACCACAATGAATCATGCAGCAGGAGGAATGCATTGATGTCACTTAAACCAGGAGCTCATCAAGATCCCAGCACATCTCTGTGTTTCTTCTCAGGATACCCAGACCAGGAAAGAAAAGACAGTGAGTAAATCCTAAGGGCTCACAGGTGAGACAGGATGCAGAGACTAATCCCCAGTTTATATGGGGAACAAAAAAGATATATCCAAAATCATCAATGTAAGCTTAACCCAGAAGACATCAAGAGAAACTGGCCTGTTTCTCTTGTTCTCTGTGTTGTAGACTTATAGAATCATGAAGGTTGGAAAAGACCTCTAAGATCATTGAGTCAAACCATTAAGCCAGCACTGCCAAGTCCACCACTAAACCACATCTCTAAGCACCACATCAACACATTTTTTGAACACTTCCAGAGTCGGTGACTCTAGCACTTCCCTGGGCAGCCTGTTCCAATGCTTGACCACTCTTTCGGTGAAAAAATTTTTCCTATTATCAAATTTTAACCTCCCTTATCACAACTTGAGGACATTTTCTTTTGCTTGTTACCTGGAAGAGGAGAATGACACCACAGGGAATCTTGGTCTGCCTGCCTGCACATCAGCATCTTGGTGCTACAAGGGAAGACAGACTATTTGAACATACACATTTTGGTACTGTATGGGCTTGTGGGAATGTGTGGATTGTTGAATGCAATCAGCTCTGTTTTAAAATATAATCACCCTCCCCTTCCTAAGGTCTCCCACTGAGATCTCCTATGCTGTAGCTACAATGCTGTGGCATTGTTTCTGACAAAGTACTTCTGTGTCTTTGTCAAAAAACAGCTCCTTATCAGCCTAGATCCACTGTTTTCTTTCATGTCAGTAACTATCTAAGGGCAGAAATTATTTGACACTACTGTAACACTCAAGACTTCTTCTGGTGTTACACCAGATTTTTGGAGGCATGGATAACAAAATATTCCAGTCTTGTTTAACTTTTAATTTCAGACTAGCAGCATGACTAAGCTCACAATTACATTATTTCACCTGGGTGCCATCAAAGAGAAAAATAGGCAATGACAAACCATAACCTAGAAAGCACTGAATTATGGGAGACAAAGTGGTTTACAACTGATTATATCCCACAGCTTTGTGAATGAAGAGGTTGAAATCTGGCACTTATTATAAGAAAGAAAAATTAATGCTTGGGTATATTCAAAAGAAAAAGAGCCCAGCCCTTTGCTGGCATAAACTGCCACAGCTCTATTGATCTCAAACAAGAGCTTATTTGCATCAGATGAACAGCAAGGCCATATTTTATAACATGTTCAATTTTGATTAATTGTTATTGCAGTCCTAAACAGGATTTTTCATTCCCTGATTATTTTCTGTACTATACACGAAAAGAAAACAAAAAGACCTGACACTGAATATACCAATAAATATTCTTTAGCCACAAGACAATTAATAATTCTTTTCATAATTTAAAGAACATTAGACAATGTTCACAGTTGACTTGTCTTGAAAAGTGAGCAACTACATCTCCTACAGTCATTCAGGTGGACTCAACAATGTGGTCTGCATTCAATTTTCTGTTGTTCCTTTCACTACTGTGTTAGGTTGTCAGGAATGCTGCCTGAACAGAAAACTCCAAATGGACACTCTAAATGTCTGGACAAAACTGGACATGGTTTTCCATGTAACTGGTGTAGAAGTGGCTGTACAAGCCATCTGAAAAACTCTTACCTTCTTTGTTCAGAAGTACAGAAGTATTATTCATGCAGCAGTCTAGGCCTCCATTCTTCTGCCTTTAATTTACACATCATTACAATTCTTGCTTAGAAATAAAACCCCCACATTATTCTGAGTACTGTGTTCCCATGTGATACATACCAGTTCTTTTCTTGATGCCAATGATGTTACAATTCATTCTCTTTCCTTCTGTATTAATATAGTAGTAACCTACTGGATGTTTGGGAAAGTCATGTCTGTAGGCTGTTAGTCTACAGATGTGTGAGACAAGGTAAAAGGAAGGGGAATGGAGAGAAAAAAAGCAGGAAGGAAGTAAAAGAAAATTGAAAGGGAGAAGGAGGCAAGGGAGGGAGAAAGGAAAGAAAATGGGCAGCTACCCTATGGCTAAAGGAATCAACATATCTGATAGTACTGGTAAATTTTGTTGAGCAAATTGTGGGTCAAAGCACAAGTTAAGAGGTGTTTTCTTCAGTCAGATGTCCTCTATGGAAGCAGTTGTGCATAACATCTAAAATTTTTTCTCTGATAAATCTGCCTTATTTGTGTATATTTAACAGTTGTTTTTTTTCAGTGGCTTCATACTGAATACACTAAGCTCCATAATCCCATTCAAACATGATGTAATATACTTGACACTCTCCCTCCTGATTTGAAGTACATTTAAAATTATGTCACATGAGTCTGTTCTTGCTGTCTAGTGTCAAGAGCTCTTCTGAATTCATAGGCCAAGAAGCCTTGGACTAAATTTACACTTAGATCTTCTGGAAAATATATCTATAAATAAAACCCCAAACTAGTACTTCTGGTAGTTCAGAAAGGTTTTGTGAGTAGGTAATCCAAACCTTTACAGAAAGGTGCTATAGAATTTGCTATAGGATTATAAAATGCCATACAATTTTAAAGTAGACTGGAAGATTCTTTATTAAGGAGTCTGTACCCTGTTACATTTTATGGCCCTGAACCCTTTACAAGTGATAAATTATGATTTGCTTCAGCAAGCTACTTATAAAATGTGCTGTGGCACCAAAATCAGACTCTATTGTGAACTATTTGTCATCTATAGATGTTTGTAAATTTGGTTCTGTCGCCTTGAAAATATGACCAGCAAAATATTCCAAAGTGTGTATTATGGGAGAAATTGGTTGATCCCAACTGTTAAAGAAATGAAAATCTGTTCTTTCTTGAGGTTGTTCAAACCTAGCAACTATGGAAGAAAGAGCAGTAAACAGATTTACTCCTGTGGGTTATTAATATTTTCCCACACATCACCATCTCGATAGCCATTCTTTTTCATAGGATCATTGGGAAATTCAGGTTGGAAGGAACCTCAGGAGGTTCTTCTCCCCAAAGCAGGGCCAGATCTGAGGTCACACTAGGTTGTGTGGGACTTTACCCAGTCTGGTCTTGGAAACCTCCAGACACAGAGGCTGCTCAACCTCTCTGTGCAGCCTGTGAATCTCTTGTTTCCACATATTCCCACTGTTCCTCATCCTCCAACCATGCATCATTTCCTTAGCTAATGCTTTTCTTTTGGTTTGTGTGTTGTCATAGGTATGTCCTAATCTCTAAATTGGATTTATATTTGTGCACTTTGCAGAAAGTCCTGGTGATACTAATGAGATTATGCCCAAGTGCAAAGGCATCCATACCTGGGGCAGGACTGCAGATTCTGCAGACCTCTGTAAGCAATGAAGAACAACTATCAAGTTTAAAACCAATATTTCAGAGAATTTCAACTTGCCATTTAAATAAACACATTTTCTATAGATCTCACTTGCTGAGCAAAACCAAAGCAACCAAACAAATAAAAACCAACCAACAAACCACTAAACCCCCCTTCCTTAGATATATATAATTTAACAAAGCTGGGTATGTAAAAGAAACTGGAACAATAGATATATTTAAAGCAGTTCAAGTCAAATCCTGAGAAGCTTTATATGATGCAGTAATGATCTATCCAGAATGATAAGAAATTTTCTACTCAGTATGCCAACTTATCCCGCATATTTAAAGGCAGAAATAGGCAAGATTGGAGACTGTGACATAAAAAATAGAGAAAACAGGAGTTTAATATATACTGTCAGATAAAAGGAGCCTGAAGGGAGATGATAACATGTTTTAAATACCCTGAAGGAAGCAATATCAAAGAATGAAGGGAATTATTCGCAATATGCAGGAGTTAAACCAACTTGTGTTTAACAGGACATGCAAATTAAAAACAAACAAACAAACAAACAAACAAAAATATTTTGGCAAGACAATATGAACCTTTCAGAAGAAGACTAATGTATAACTGGGACTCCAGCAGGGAGACTGCCGCACTCTTCAGGCTTCTTAAGACCTTTGTTCCCTTGCTGCTCAGCCAGTTGGGCCCTGGCCCTGCAGCTGTCCCCTCTCTCAATGCGATGCCCACCCACTACAGTCCCCTGCCACCCATGCTGATCACCTTGGTTGGCTGGAGCTCAGTTCAGCACACTGCTCTTCTTTCCCTGGCAATGACAGGGCCAGTTAGTGCCCACCCAGGTCTTACCTGTAACAGAAACACTTGTGAGAACCTGCTTTGAAAGCACGAAGCCTGTAAAGCATCTCTACATGAAGACTGGCCCAGAGACTCACCAGGGTGGAACGCCATCACACACTACTTGCTATGCTGCACTGGCCTTAGCAAGTAGCAGTGACCACCAGGAGTGGATCAGCAGACCAAAACCCCTGTGAATCGAAGGCTTTCATATGATGACCATCATATGATGCCTGCCCCACACAATTTCAGGGGCGCTCTTTCAGATTCCATCTAGTCCAGTCCTGTCTCCTGCATGCTCACTATCAAGTAAAATGGACAAGATGTGCCCCTGGAGTACCTCTTCCATCCTGGTTTCATCTGAAATGTTTCTATTTTAGGTACTCTCAGACCACTTTGAACCAAAGCAAAGAAAATGTGGATGATGGGAGTTCACTTCAAAAGTGCACTCTTGATCCAAATTAAAATGCTAATGGAGATTAATCCAATTGCTCAGAGTTTTCAGACAATTGTCTTCTTAGCCCTCTTCAGCTGGGTCAGAAAAATCTGGGCTTTGTTCCCAGCATGAAGCTCTTCTATTTCTGCATTTTTACTTTTGCATTCCTCACCCTCACACTTCCAGTTTCTCCAGGGAGCATCATTTAGATCGATGATTTCAAAGTTTCTTACTTTGTAGAACCCTGATATATTTATTTTTTCATTGGAAATGTCATTCCCTATATATCACATTTAAACAATATGTTGCCTTTTTCTGACACCTTCTCCAAGATCAAGGACCCAAAGGAAGTGGGCCAAAGATCTCCAGAGATTCAGAGACCCCAGGAAGGCAACCATTGCTTTAGATTACCCACAGAACAAAGGACAGAGGCAATAACCAGCCTATAACAGTAACACAGTATTTATGGTGCATGCCCTACTTCTGGAGAGGCAACAATGCCTCTTTAAATGCTCTGCTATTCCATTCCACTGCATCTCTCCTTTATGGTTCATGATTAAATCAGAGTAATCATACAAGGAAAAGAAAATTCCACATATGTTACAATTAGATGAAAAAAATGCCCTTTTCAAAGCTCCGCATCACAGATCATCTTTGATTTTAAAGACATTTTATTAGTCATGATGATTCCATGTAGGCCAGAATCTGTTGCAATAATATAGAAGATGACAGCATAACCAAAAAATAAAAGAAAATGAAGGCAGGCATTGTCTTCATTATTCTTTTATACTGCAATATCTTCTGCAGGATAAATCAAGTGGATTTTACAAGCTGTGTGTTACAGCGCAGATTCATTTTTCATAGCTTTCATGCACATTTTTCTGCATTAAGCAAACAACTGCCAAATAAAGGCTAAACTGTGCTTTTGGAGTCAAGCCATCCCTCGAGCAGTTCTGCATGAATCACATTGTGTTTATTAGTAGTCTCAGACAAACAAGCAGTAGCCCTGACTAATGACAACAAACATAATAAAATAGCCATGCCTCATTGCTTCTGGAAAAGAGGATAGAGGCAGCGTAACCACATTCCTGCTTGTTCTGATGTTACAGTGATGTTTCCATCACTGCCAGACAGGACAGACATCCTTTCCCAAATTATTTCTTAAGGAAGGAGCACCTGACCAAGAGCAAGTAAATTAGGTATGACAGGTAACCTGGGTTTAATTCCTTGCCTTGATAAAGACTTCCCACATGACTCAGACAAGTCACTCTTAATGTCTCTCTGTTCCCTAGCATTATGTTTGAAAATAATTACTTACTTCAGCATGTATTAAGAACGAGTTCATTGCATACTACTAGAGACTGTGGCAAGAAGAGTCAGATAGTCCAAGATCTTTCTCGTGTGGCATCAGTCTAATTGTTTTGAGAGATGTTATATACAAGCACAATAATATTGTTATAATAAAAGATCCTGATTCATTATTTCAACTATCTTCCCAGGAATACATGGGAAAGATTCTACCCCAGTAATATTTCACAGTATTTCTCTAGAGCCCGAGAAATCACTGGGATATTGAAATACAAGTGCCAGCATTCCATTCTCAAGTCAAGGCTGAACACAGAGGATTTAGAGCGGCAGCACCACCTGTCGGTGAATTTGTCAACAAATTATCTGAAAAGCAAACAGAAAATTATCAAAGCAAAACGTGAAATGAAATGCAAGACATAACCTGCAAACTATATCTTCAACTGTATCATCTTACTGCCAAGACCCAAGTGAAACTAGGGCACCCATATTATTAGTGCCACAGAACTATTATTCCACACAAACTATTCTTTTACTATAGGCAATGTTTTCTTGAGGTAGGATTTCACATTTTTTACCCTTGGTAATTTTGCAGCAGCAAAGGCTGCCTAATTTGTGCAGAAGATTCAGATTAAAATCAGAGTGGTTCTTCAAAATGAGTATACATGGGAAAGAATGTTCCTGGAAGAGGCGAAGCCATCGTAAGTGGCAAACAGTTTATCAAGCTGTCAGCAATGTCAGTTCTGGCTGTGAAATCTGAAAGAGCAGCAAATGTAAGGTTAACAAGTGATTATTACTTCAGGAAGGATGGCATTCACATAACTGTGAAAACAGGGAAATCTCTCAGTTCTTACTGATAAGATTGTTTTTCCAATGTGAAATAGTAACACAAATTACTAAAAGATTGTAAGGAAAATACACATCTCATCACCTTAGACTCACAAACAGGCTGTAGCGTGCAGATAAATATTTTTCTTGCTGCTATAGTTTTCTATGGGCATGTTAAGCAGGGATTATGGCACACTGTAATAAAGGCAAATGACATGGAAGGGAAACTGCCATCAACTGTAGATATCTGAGCAACAGTCTGGGGGAAAAGAAAACCAAAACAGACAATTTCAACAAAGAAAATTAAGAAAATTTTGTCAATCTAGCATCATGTAATGTCACACTTTTTACATTGTGTCAGTCTTTCTAGACCAACAACCTATCCTCTGGCAGGTGCTGTTGTTCTCCAGCTACACCATCTAGTTTACATGTGCCCATTGCTCAGATGCATTTCTGCCACTGTGTATTACTGCAGGACACTGTTCCTGTTGAGAGCTTGGTCGATGGGGCTGAGACCATTTAAGGCAGACCTGGCAACCATATCACTTGTTGTGCAGCTGAGCATCCAATCATAAGACCTGTTCCAAAACTTCTGTGGTCTGCTATGTCTGTTACTGACAGTGTAAGTTCAGCATGCAATGCACTTACACCCACCGGGATCTGTTCTGCAATCACAAAAGTCTGAATATGAGGATCCCCAGCTTCGCTTGCACAAAAATCAACGATTTTTTTTTTAAGCCTCTAATAACTAATTGCTTGCTCATATACTTTGTGAAATAACTCATTATTTTTATTATGGATTTAGCCTTAAAATAGCGGGTCACAAGAATATTTGTATCCTGCTTTGGAGAATTCTGAGACCAGCCTGGCAGCTGAAATTACAAGTACCCTGGTTTTGCTGGTGCTAGTTTAATTACTCATGCCTGACAACAAGATCAGTGTCAGCAGTTTCAGTGCTTAAGTTTCTCATACTGGCTACATATGATCAATTGCAGAGTTTTCCTTCTTTTTAAAATTTCTCACTGACTGACACATCCATTTATTCACAGTTTAATAGACACAGGCTGTGGATTTCACTTCCATCAGTGCGACAGGATAAAGGGAAATACAAGCAGTGTGGAGGACAAGTGCCAGTTGGGTCTCTTCATTCCTCACGTGGTCTCTCATTGCCAGCTATGGAAAATTTCACAGTGGTCAACACAGGGCATTTTACAGAATGTGGTCTTTTCCACTTTTTACTACAAGAGGGTTTTCACTTCAGTTCTAGGAGAATGACTCTCCAGAAGGCTTGTGCAATCCAGCCTCTTTGCAAATATTGCAGTAGTCATTGCTCTCCTGATGAAAGCACTACCCACAAATAACTGCACTGACATTCTCTTCTTTGCCCTCTCCCTCTCCTGCCAGAACCATATTAATAAGTCAGTAAGGGCAGGAAATAGAGACCAAGCTGTTTCAGATGACTAATAGAGATAACCCAATTAATTTGGTGTCCAACATAAGGCACCTTAAAAGAACCTCAATTTTTCAGCAAATAGTCATTCAATATTACACAAAGATAAAATAACATTCAGTAATCTCAAAGGAGATGTCAAGTACCAATTTAAAGTAAACTGGAAGATCTTTGGGTTTCATTAGGACTTCTCACAGGCTTGGAGATAAAGAAATCATATATTATTTCTAAAAGATTTGCTTGTGCCTGCACATTTGAAATTGCAGTCACCATGCACACCAGAATGTGCTGAACTGAACTCCATATCTGAAAAGCATTTTTCAACAATGTGGTACTTTCCCCCCATTTTGCACCAAACAGAAAGACAACGTGTTTCTTTAATAGTACTGATAAAATATCAGAGCACTCCACTAAGAGCATCTGTTCCTTCATCAGGTCTCTGATTTCATATAATTGTTTTGATTCCCCAAAATAAACATTTGTCTCCCTCTTTTGAGAAAAGCAGTTAAATACAGACAGAGAACTGGCAAGCATTATCGCAATGGTCTCTAAATACAACCTTAGAACATTTATTATTTATTACATAAATATTTGTATTTTTACTGAATAAGCCCATTTTGGGTTAACCTCCTCCTAGCTTCTGTATCAACAGAAAACAGAGCTGCTGGCAAAACTACTATGAGGCTTTTCAAATGACCAGGTGTTGTAATATAATCTACAATGTTACCTCTGGCATCTTTGCAACACCTACATCTCTGCATAAAAGGAACCTTTTCTGTGAATATGCTTCCCCTGTGTTTGTGAAAAATGGATGTCTGAACTTTGTGATTATCTCAATATCTCGGCATATTTTTCACAGAGTACATATGCATTGGATCTTTACCATATTTTGTATATCTGTGTTTTAATATCTATATTATATATATGTATCAATATTTATATTTATATCTACTCATAATTTGTATTTCCTGCAATCTTTTGGTGTGTTCTAAATGAACTTATTCATCACTGTGATTGTTGTGGCTCCACTAGAAATTCCATACATACTGCCCTATACACCCAAACATTTGTATAATTATACTGTAAAGAACCAAAAATGGGGAGAGGATCACATATGAAATAACAGTATGTTGTTATAATCTTGGGTAAATGCTTTTCTCTGTCAGAACTTCAACAACAGCAGACTGAAAACGGCAGTCACTGTAAAAAGGTAATTTAAAAAAGACCGTCAGGTGCAAAATTGTAAGAGTGGCAGAGCTTGCTCTGTGCCTCTTCTCTTTTTTTTTGCTTTCTTGTGTAGCTCCAGCAGCTCCACTCTACTTGCTTCTAAGCCAGGCAAGACTGATGCTCTCTTGAACTGCTGTTTCAGTTTACTGGTAAGTAGATCAAGCACAGAATGCTTTATTTTTCAAGCTTATTTTATTGAAGTGACTCTTCCTAATGTCATTCTAAAACCCTGCTCTCTCTGTTTCCAAACTATCTGCTAAGTTAAAAAGAAACCCCAACAAAATAAAACCTCAAAACAAAAATCACAGTTACCATAGAAACTATCTCTAAGATACAGAACAATTTCTTAAAGAAGTCTGCAGAGGAGTACTGAGTATCATGAGAGCTGTGACATAATGGTTAAGGAAAAATTAGAGACAGACTGAATTTCTCACAAGTTTCTTGCAGTGAGGAGGGGTGTCTCCACTGAAATAGAAATGGCTACGTGCACAGAGGGTCACCCAAGTATCACAATTCCATCACAAAATAATGAAACAGAGTAATAAAACTTATCTCTTCTCATCTTCAAGTTGTTACACTTGTTAAGAGTATGACTGGGGTGCTGCATCAGTCTCAGCCGATGGATATCACTCTATGCATTTGTGTTCATATCTGTGAAAGAATGACAGAGTTCCTCTGGATGGAAATAATGTGTTATCTGGGCTTCTCATGGTACTGACATCTTCCAGTCTTGCGATACTATGAGAAAAATAAATCTCTTGTCATTTCAGCCCATAAACGACTTCCTTTGGCATTAAAAAGTCTGTAAAAAACATAATTACAATTGCAAAAAAAACAGAGACAAAACCCAAGTAACAGATCCCACATGCATTCTCAATGCATGACATCTCAGGCATAAGTGCAGACACTTTTCTACTCAAAGATGCTGCCAAATGAAAAAATGTCAATGATATTTGTTCCTGCTACTAAAAAAAATATGTTTTCTGAACTGCATTTCCAAATCACTTTGTATTGAGAATGCCTTCTGGAACACAATTCAGAGCTGTTACAGCAGAATTCTGCTACCACCTTCTGGCTGACAGAAATTCTTAGCACTTATTCAACCAGAATACACAGAGTTCATAATGTGTTTGCTGTTTTTCAGTCTGCACTCTTCACATGTTACTGCTCCATTTTCTTTGGATTCTGTAATTCTTCTGAATTACACACAAAAAGTTACACCTTCATTTTGTAAACCTTTCTGATAAAAAGAAAAAAAAATGAAAAGGCTAAATCTTTAATTTTATCTTTTTAAGGATTTGAAATTCATTGTTTTGCAATTAAGAAGATTTAAATTTATTATAATCAAAATTAAACTTCTTGACATAAAACTAAGTGGGCTTTTTCCACTTCTTATTGCTCCCAAAAAAAGTGTTGTGATTCAATCCAGTTTATTTCATTATCAATGAACAGAGAAATCCATTGCTTACATCGCTATAATACTTCACAAAAGCTGCAGTCTTGTATATCCTTTTGCACACATCTCCCATTGCATGTGTGATTTAGTCCCAGTAACTTCACAGCATCAGAAACAAATATGACCGGTATGCTGGATGGCTGCTTTTACTTGAAAACACTTGCTTGCAGAAAATTGAATGAAGAAAAGGGCATAACCAGATCATACTCTTTTTAGCTGTGTTATGACCTTTTCTACCATTGCCACAATTTAGTCTTAAAACGTCTATAGTTACCTAACAAAATTGGCACTTTTTTCTTTTTCTCTTAAGTGAGTGTCCAGACGTCAGCTCCAGAAAAGCCTGAAGCTGTTAGATTCAAGTTTCAGAATCATTATGATAAACAAATGCGTATTTACACATTTCAAACATGCTTATTTTAAAAACAACATCTGACAAGATATAGGAGCACCTTGAATGAATTCGGCAATACTGACCAAGTGAGAGTAATCACACGGGCAAAGTGTAGAGGAAGAAAGTAAAGGTCATCATTATTTCCCAGAACTAATAAACAAGCCACTTCTAATGTAAGCCCTTTCTGTTGCTGAAACAGGTGCTCAGAACTTCCCCTCACCATGCACAAAACCAGTTGTGTTAGTCACCTTCAAGAGAAAAGAAGGAAAAAGGACAAAAAGCTGGAGATGGAAGCTCAAACACTCCATGAAAACATCCACTAAGTTAAAGTGAACATGCTACTATACTGTAATTTTTAAGCATCTGGTCTATACTTATAGACTCATAGAATCATTTTAGGTTGGAAGGGACCTTAAAGATCACCTCATTCCAACTCCCCTGCCACAGTCAAGGATGCCATCCACTAGAGCAGGTTGCTCAAAGACCCATCCAACCTGGACTTGAACACTTTCAGGAATGGGGCATCCAACCCTTCTCTGAGCAATCCGTTCCAACGCCTCAGCACCCTCATAGTATAGAATTTCTTCCTAATATCTAAACTCAACCTGCCTTCTTTCAGTTTAAAGCCCTTATTTCTTGTCCTATCGCTACATGCCCTTGTGAAAAGTCCTTTTCCAGCTCTCTTGTAGCCCCTTTATGTAATGGAAGGCTGCTCTAAGGTCTTCCTGGAACCTTCTCTTCTTCTGGCTGAACAGCCCCAGCTCCCTCAGCCTGTCTTCATAGGAGAGGTGTTCCAGCCCTGATTGTCTCCATGGCCTCCTCTGGACTTGCTCTAACAGATCCACATCCTTTCTATGTTGGGGGCCCCAGACCAGGGGGACACTGGACACAGTGCTCCAGGTGGGGTCTCATGAGAGCAGAGCAGAGGGGCAGAATCACCGCCCTTGACCTGCTGTCCACGCTGCTTTGGATGCAGTCCAGGACATGGCTGGCTTTCTGGGCTGCAAGCGCACATTGACAGGTCATGTTGAGCTTCTCATCTACCAACACCCCGAAGTTCTTCTCCTCAGGACTGCTCTTAATCAATCTTCATCCAGCCTGTATTTGTGCTTGGGATTGCCTTGATCCATGTGCAGGACCTTGCACTTGGCCTTGCTGAATTTCATGAGGTTTACACAGGTCCACTTCTCAAGGCTGTCAAGGTCCCTCTGGATGGCATATTTATTTTTTGTTCTTCTCCAACTATTATTCCTGTAATCCCTCAACCTTCTTTGCAAATTGCTCTGGATCACAGCATTACTGTACTGTATGTAGCCACATGAATTATCCGAGTGGTTTTTGTCATCTAGGGAGTTGTTTAATTTTTTTTAAATGTTTTAGATTTCATCATAGCATTTATATTTAATTATTCACAGATTGTGTTGTATTTCAGTCCTGTCTCAGCTGCAGGAAGGATGAAAAAGGTCATTATAATACACGCATCACTGCAAGTTATGACAAAGCAGCACTCTACAGAATGGCTTACAGATTGCATCAAAGAGGTTTTACTCTCTGCAGCAAGGTCAAAGGCATAGAAAACTTTAAATGGGGAAGCACCAATGTATTATTTGGATTTAACCCATGTCTTACTGAACTCAGCAACGAAATTTCCAGTCTCCTTAGCAGGATCTGAAAGCAGACTTTTGAAAACTGCTTAAAAATTTGTAATATTTTCTAGATATTGCAGGCACCTAGGTTACTTAGAAAATTACATTTAAAAATTCTGCCTTAAATGAATTTCAACAATCACACAGCAAGCCTACGCTAAAGCCTGATTATCAAAGGAGGTGGTGAGCGTTAATGAAGCATCTACTCAAATTCAGGCTGTGCTTTAGCAGCAAGCACTCAGGTGGATTATTAGAAGCGGGTGCTGTTTAATCTTTCTTACCTCCTGGGAAAACCCAGCATTTAAAAAATGTTAAAAACAGAAGTCACAGATGGGGAGAAAAGTGTTCTCTCCCAAAAAGCCCGTTGTTATGCTTCTCCATGAGATGGGACATTTTAAGATGTTCTGCTCATCAAATCTGAGCATATTCAGTTGAACAGGACAAACTCTGCAGGCTTTTGACTCTTAGCTTTACAGGGATTTACATTTGTATTTTAAACCTCTGCTAAGCCTCCTAAAGAAAGGATTTGCTTAATTATTTTACATTTTGATATTACCAGATCTGAAACAGAGCTACCTGCCTTGACTCTCAATGAGTCCTCAGAATTCATTTAAATTTCAAGGACTCCCTGTCTGTCCCAAGGAAGTCGAGTGAGCCCAAAATACCCTTTGCCTCTGACAAGAAGCCAAAACATTCTGGTGCAACAGGTGCCACCCGCACAACAGCCCTAGCCTGGAGCTTGAGTCTTGAAAATCTTCTCCTCACTCTCCATCAAATTTATTAAGAACTGGTTTAATTTGGGGCTTTTTCGCAATCTTGTGTTTAGCAGTTCTACATGAAAAGAGTCCCGATTTGCAGACAGCAGAATGAAAGGCTCCTCACCAAACAAATTGGCAAACAAATCAGCAGATTCTGAATTTTGAGAAGTGAACTGAAACATGCTATTTTTTCACAGTTCCCAGTTTTACAGGAAACCCTGCCATTTTAAATGCTTTGAGATATGCATAAGTCCAATTAACCCAGGGAGAGATGAGACGACTTTTACTGGTTGAAATTCAGGGTGGCTTTTGGCAGAAGAAATCTTTGCACAGAATCTAGCTCCATGCAAAAAAAAAAAAAAAAAAAAGAAGGAAAAAAAAATAAAAGAAAAAGAGGATGTAAATCCCTCTCCTATCAACCAGTAAATACACCCATCATGTCAGAACACATGCATACATGAAGTCCAGAGCAGCAGTACACTCTCCTGAGTTATATCTGTTCACTGTAGAACACTGCTTCCAAAATTTTTTAAGTGTAGAATCTCTGATGTGAGAAAAATAGAGCATATGTACACAAAATAAAAGGTGTATTCTCACAAATCTTTCACTATTTCTCAGGTAAGATGTCTTAGAACACCTAATACAAGATCCAGTTGTTAAAGACACCATAAAAGCTTTTCTAACACTCTGGAAGACTTCGCAACTGAAAACAAAGGACAAGACAAATGAAAAAAGTACTTTTGATGTTTTGAGTTCTAGGGAACCAAAATTCAGTGAACAAATATTAGATAGTTATTCCTTATCGCTCTGAATCTCAAATGAGAGGTTTCTGCAACACAATATACAGGAATAAATGAGACTTAAGTCTATTACGCCCACAAGATGATTATCTAAATCTTATTTGAACAAGTTACTTTCCACACTTCCAAGACTGGGTTGAAAATCTCTTATGCCTTCCTATCAAGCACAGAAACTGCCTTTTTGAAGCTGTGCAGACTTCTGTGAGATGACTATTATGTACTGTCAATTTGTAGTGTTTTGTGCATATATGGGATTTCAAAAGAGTTGATTACAAACTACTTTCTCCTAGTATACTGTTCTGAGAAACAAAAAGCTGATTCTATTTAACATTACACACAAAGACAACAGACATAGCCAGTAACTTTCAGAGATCTGATTATGTGTGTGTGAAATTAACAACAGCGTTGTCGGATTAGTTTTACATTTTCTTTAATGCAATAAGCTGTAGAATTTTGAACTCAGAAGCAAATACATTCTTGATGGATTTGTGTCTGAAAGATCTAAAGGCATGTCTCCATATCAGTGAGATAGTAATTAGGTGTGGAATAGCATCACATCATACTTTTTGGAAACTACTCACATTTTATTTTTCTTACCACAAGTCTTCTCTGAGTGTTCGAACCAGATTCCACTACTAAGGTCATAGGAATGCTACTGTTTAATCCAGTAAATACTATACTGCTAAAATAACACTTTTTGAATTTTTTACAAATATTTTCAGAACAGAAGTTAATGCTGCCTCTGCAGAAGCATAACCTTTTTGCATTGCACAAAGATAAAAAATGTTGGCTCCTTCTGAAACAGATGTAGGCTTGCTCAGTACGGATGAAATGCAACCACAGTCAGAGAAACAGCACAAAACTTATTTTATGGATATTGATCACACTTTTATTCTCATGTGGTACTTTCACTGTCGGGGAACCAATGGAATTTCATGTTTTAAGAGCAATTCTTGACCTTATAGTAATGATGCACACACACCTACTTTAATTATGCAACATTTCATCAATCTTCTACTTATAATATAAGGTATCTAACAAACAGAAATAACTTAACTGCTTTTTACATAGAAAGGGAAGCATTCTTATGCTTCCAAACTTATATCACCACTTGTATTTATACATTAAAATGCTTCTGGTAACTAGCAAGAGAGGTGTTTTGGTTTTTGGGGGTTTTTTTGTTTTTTTCTACTTGAAGCTAAGCAGTTTATCCTCCCAATCTTACAACAGGCCTCAATGGGAGCTGCAGATCAAAAGTGAACACTTGGTATTGGATGGCTCGAATGTATATCTTTCTGTGAGACATAGATAAAGAAGCACATGGAGGGCATCACACATAAACTTACAAGTTTCCAGAAGTTCATGGCTACACTGGAAACAGTCTCCTGATCACCCTTTTTGCATCCTTAAACCCCAAATAAAAAAGCACTTTTTGGGAATCAATTTGCTCATTCTTTGAGCGTGTGCTTTGGAATTTGTTGTATGTTGTATGAACAGCTACACAATTCTATTTTAAAAGCAGTGTAATTGATGTCTAATTAGGAGAAATCAATTTGTATTTGCATGTAGAAACGTAGCTAGCTATAATTATTATATGCACAAGAGCATGTAGTGACAGGACAAGGGGGAAGGGCTTCAAATTGAAAAGTTTAGATTCCATATTAGGAAAAAAAAATTTTACTGTAAGCGTGGTGAGGCATTGGAACAGGTTGTCCAGAAAAGCTGCAGATGCTCCATCCCTGGAAGTGTTTAAGGGCAGGCTGGATGGGGCTCTGAGCAACCTGGTCAAGTGGCAGGTGTCCCTCCTCCCTCCCCATGGCAGGGGATTGTAACTAGATGATTTTTAAGGTCCCTTCCAACCCAAAGCATTCACTGGTTTTATAAACAACCTATTTTAATATTCCAGGTAAGCTGGCACACTATAGAGAATACATAAATTGGTCAGCAGACAGGAGCACCCAGGCTAACTTTCAGGGAACTGTCGTATTTTTCATAGTAGTTTCTGACGTTGTTATCTGTGTACCTGTGCAAATGAGACAATCAGTTAATACACACACACACACACACATGAATTTTTTCTAAATCAATCTCACACGCATCAGAGGCATTTAGGAAGTAAGCATTTGTCGTTTCCTAATTACTATCTTTTCCTGAACGCCGTGGTTATTTTTTTTTTTTTTGGGTTTCTTTTTTTTTCTGATGTTGCTCAGAAAGAAA
>VZRE01010088.1:39781-200876 GCA_013396775.1 Cephalopterus ornatus
TTTTTTTAATTTTTTTTTTTTTTAGTTCTAATGTGTTGACTTGCAGCAGGTAATTGAATGTATCTTAATATGTATCTTAATGACACACATGTCTGCTTTGCCAAGTGCCTTGAGCGCCTGAGGTGCTTCCATTGTGTATACTGGGAATGCAGTACCTGGTGAAACATCTTTAAAGGCTCAGTCATTTGACGTTTCATAATTCCACAGAGGCTGCAGAAGGGTGATCTGAGTTTTCGGTAGGCTTGCCCTAACCTGGTTTGTAAAGTATCTCTTTTGGCTGAATTTCTAGAACGCCCTCTTTGCATTAGTCTAATTTTTAGTGATCCACAGGATTAGAAGTAGGCTAACATGTTCTAGACTGTGCATTTTCCATGATTAAGAACCCTCAATAAAGTGTGTTTATTTTTCTGAGCTAGGTATTTCCAAAGAGAAGGGCAGCAGGACTTGCTAGTGTTAGTAACAACAAAAGCAGGTACAGTTGTGAAATGCTTCCATTTAGTGATCTCTTCCACCACCATCCCTACACCCCTTTGCCCTGAAAGACAAAACAGATACGGATATTTATAATAAGAAATCTCACTGGGCTTTCATGACATGTACTCGTTGTAAAAAGAACAGGTTTTTATGATGTGTTCTTGTGTTTGTGGTCAAGGGCTAACTGTGGTGCTTGGATGGGTGACAACAATTCCTTGAGATGAAGTTAGTTTTGATAAGTTACAGAAACAGTCACTATGTCCTAGACTAAGCAATTCTAAAGGTAAACATAGTTGCTCACAGATCACTTCAGAGAACCAAGCTTTACTTTTTCTCTAGTGGTAGAGTGATTATAACTTCTGTTATCCCTAAACTCTGCACCAAGGTCAATGGGATGATAGCTACTTAGACATCTAAATCCACATATAACTCTGTAATGCTGTCAAGTTCGAATGTTTGGTTTTATTTCTGAGCTGTATTTGTCTTTACCTTTAAAGTTTTGTGAGGTTCAAAGCTAGCACATGTGTTAAACCAAAATACAAATCCCTTTAATGAGTTTTGCATTGACATGTTTAGGAAAAAAAAAAAATATTATTAGGAAGTTTTCCTAAATGAATAGGTAGCAACTTTGGGTCCAGAAGGCCCCAAAGCTGTTTTGGATCTTTCAGGGGGTTTTGTCTACATTCAGCCTGTAGTATAGACATTTCCTTAGTGATGATTGATGTAAGAGGCCATTAATCTTCTCTTCAGAATCTTATGGCTGAAATAATACATTGATGTATTCTCTGTAGAAACTCTCATTGTTACCAAAAAGTGAGCAAGTGGCAACGGCCTGACATGAAGGACTTTATACCTCTTAAAGAGAGGCAGAAAAAACAGCCTGAGGGAAAGGATTGAAGGTATGTCTATGCAGTTGTGACTGAGCACACAATTATGAATTTGTCTGTGGCATGCCTGGCAAGGTACAAATTCACATGTGTTTTAGATACAGGAACAGCGTGGATTAACTAGTAGTAAAAGACTTGCACAGTATCTGACATACTACTTCAAAAGAGGTAGTAGGCTTTTAATTTATTTTTTTTAACCTGTGAATGACCATATGAACATCTTTAATCTGTTTCAAGGGCAGATCATATTTTGTCATTAAAACAGTGGTATGAGGTAAGACATGCACACTTTGTCATGGTTTTGAAAGCAGTGCTGCTTTGTGACAATTGAAAAGATGATGTGCAAAGCCAGGCTGAAATTGTATATGTCACATGTGTTTGACTCGATTTCTTCACTGCAGTGCAACTTTTTTTGGTATAGGCTGTAATTTTGATTTTTCTTAATGCAGTTTAATTTGGCCCACTGCCAGACCAGAAGCACATACTCTTTGCAAGTTGTGTGTAGACAAATACATCATTTCATCCTCAAGAATTCAACAGGCTTTTATTGTAAATTTATTGTAAATACCTCTAAGTTTGGGTGACCCGTACAAATTTCTACTTTGACATTTAATAAAAGGACTAATAAAGTGCTTAAAGAAGTAAGCAAGGATGTAGTGGTAAAATGATTGTAGTGGGATCAGTTTGGGTATGACATCAGCATTAAAAAAGCCCCAAATAAGCAACAACAAAAACCTGAAAAACTATGGTGCTTGGATGTCCAAAAATTATCTGAAGGTAAGAGAAAATGGCTTGCTTTGAAATAGTTTTGTTTTTCTTGGTTAAGGAAAGTTATTAAGAGCAGTAGAGAGGCAACTTGATTTATTTTTTAATTTTTTTTTTCAGTGAAAAATCTAAAATAGAACATGCTTTTAGCTGCGCAGGTGACCGTCAATGTATATCCTAATTTTCCAGTTTTCCCTACCTAGTCTGAGATGGGATCCTTCTATGAATGTAAGCTTCACTCAGATAAGAGTTGTTGGACTCAGTATGAGTGAAAATGAGTTGATGTCTTACTCTTTCTCAACTACTGTATTACTGTTGTTACTCCCTCTAGGACAGAGAATGGTCAGAATACTTAGTGGAAAAATCCCAGTCCCTCTGTGTTAGGCATTGCAGAGCTCTTTGTCTCGGCATCTTCCCTCATGAGATAGCAGCCAAGGGGGCTGTAATTTGCTCCATGATGTACCTCCTGCAGAGCAGGCTCCAGGGAGCAAGGAAGAAGGACTGGCATTGGTCATTATGGACAAACAAACACTTGTCTGCATCTGACTTACGAGCTGGTGAAGAGCCATCCCTGAGTTAATCGATCATAAAATGGTTTTGGTCTCTAAAACGCTTGCAAGCGATTAACAGCAGCTCTGTCATTGAAACCCTCATGCTTGAGAGGAATTGGAAATAGCCATCTAAGTCTTCTGATTCAGAAATAATCCTTGCTACAGACAGAGCTCATTTATTCTCATGATGTTTCTGATGACATACTTTTGTACTTTTGGAAAAGAATAACACTCTTTATACAAAATAACCACATTTTTTTAAAATTTTCCGGTGAGGTTTACCAGCATTAGCTTTTCACCCTGAAGCTGAAGGAACTGATAAAAGTTCGTGGATGTATTTGTAAGTCTGACTGAAGGACTGATGTCCAAAATACGTGCCTTTTTGAGTTAAGGTGGGAACTGGTATCTGTCAGACAGTATTACTGCCTTAGACTTAGGCACTGAATATAAAATCAAAGAAAATTATACTAAACAAGATTTCTTTAAAATCTACATATTTATAAAAAAGATGAAAACAATAAAGATTGGGTTGGGGTTTTTTTTTCCTTTTTTAATATCTGCAGGCTGATAATGAATAAAGTTATTTATCACTTTTCCTTTTTGCTTCCTACTATGTGCAGTTGTGATATTTTTCACTCTGGTGCTTTACAGAGGCTTATCATACAATTGTTTGTTTCACTTTTAATTTTAACTGTTTATAACAAATACAAAAATTTTTGGTTTAAGAGCTAGAAAATAGTTAGTGTTTCCCATTGCTTTTAGAGTCAGGTCAATAAAATACTATGCATGCAGTAAATGTCAGAGAGAAGTTATATAATCAGAGCAATTATAGTACACCTGAAAGGAATACATAAGTGAAAAGGAACAGCTGTGTAATGTTGATAAACATCTATGAAGATCAACACTTTCATTAATGAAGGTTGTGTTGCAGTGTAGTGTTTGTACAGAATCCATTAATAATTAATAGTACTGATGTGTCAAAATTGTTTACGTGGAAGGCTAGCCTTTGGGTTTAAGTCCTTAGGTGACCTAAGATACTGCACACACTGAAGAAAGAACAAGCTAATCATCATGGATAAAATCATGAGCTTAAGATTTGTGTTAAAAGAGAATTTTTTGACAGAGCACTTCTAGATAGAAAGCTCTGATCAGATGCAAGTAGATGTATTTGATGCTGTAAACTAATATTTTCTGTCTGTCAGGTGGCCATAAGGTCACCTTTTTACTTCTACTGAATTACCTGTAAAGACTGATTATTGGTGAAGGCCAGGGGTGGTCCATAGAAAGTTTTCTTGCTCCGTAGGGAAGTAAAAGTTTGTCTCAGATGCCTGCTTTCTAGTTGAGTGATGTATAATGCAGAAAAAACAAAGTCCTGATTATTTAGGTTTACTTTATGCACTCAGAAAATTTGTTCTCTGGAGTCTGTATTTTCCTTAGTAATTATGTGCACTTGGGGAAGTGGGGCAGCTCATAGCATACATGAATTACAAATGTGAAATTTTTGCTGGGTTTGTGATCAGATGAATAGACATTCTTAGTATGCCTGAATATTAATAATAGTCTTTTTCTTCTAGATTCATGCACATACCATCCAGGTGTGCCAGTCTTTCATGATGCTCTCAAAGTAAGTATGTAACTGTCCCTTTAAGTGTTATCTTTATTTCTATATGTGTAAAACAGTGTTCTGCTTTTCCTTTTTAACTCCCGATCATGCAGTGTTGAGAAGCTGATGTTCAGCCTATCATGTTTGAGCAACCCCATGAAATGGGGAAAGCACACTTAACCCTGAAGAAGAAATTAAAAACTCTACTCATGTGGTCTGAATGTCATGCAAGTCTGTATGACATGTTTCCTGTTGATTAAGTTTAGGTCTCTCAACAGTTTAATTAAGTCCTCTGAATAGTCGTGTGGAGCTGTTGAGATGTGTCATGCTCTCAGTTAATTAACCTGCTTGGAATTCAGACCAGCTGCTTGTGGTCTAATGTGGCTAAATCACTAATGTGTGTATGACACTTGTCTGCTGTAAAAAACAGTCGTGTTCGTTTAATCAGCCAAATGAGAATGTTGGTTGAGGCTAGTTACCCATGCCTCTGATGCAGCTGTCCAGGATTCTTGGGCTACCTCTTCAGTGGCAAATGTACCTGTGACTGGTCGCCACTGCTAAGGCCAACTGGCAGCCCATATTTGGTTTTGTGCTAAATTGTTTTCCTACTTCAGGATCTACTGATTGCATCCAGAGTGCTTACAGGGAAGTATTTGAGTCACAACTTCCAAAACAGTACTGGAAATCATTCTAACAATTTAATTGTGTATAGTCAGAAATCCAGTGTTCAGAAATGGAGCCTGGCATTTTTTACTGTATTAATACAGAGGTAGCCTAAGTGACCTTTCTTTGAACACTGAACTGCTGTTTAACTGAACTTTGGAGCAAGGGTTATTTTTCTTGGTATTTAGGAACTGCTTCTACTGGCAGTGCATTTCAATCCACAATGTGATGTCTTTTGGCCTTGTGAAAGCTTCTGCATATGTGCTGGGCAGCATGTTTTCTGTGAGCTGTTGCTTGTATTGCAGTACGTGACTGTGGAATTGGCGGTTGTGTGTCACTGGCAAATTGGGACAAATGCTTTAAGATTAAATACGATCCAATTACTTAGACTGTGGCAATTTCTTTTGTATAAAATTATAGTTGTACTCATATCAGAGTACATAAATGTTCTACATAATTATAAAGACAGAATTTATACAATTGCCTCAAAAGCTTATGTTTACTCCCTCTTTCTCTTACATACGCCCTGTTTATAAAACACTTGCCCTTTGTCCTTATCCTATCTCTTGTCCTAATTAAAAATTTATCATAATTTCATGTGAGCAGTTTTCCTCCTGCTGTGAATTCTAGATAATCTAGGAGGGCAAGGTGAACCTTTTCTCTCCTTGACTGTGAAAATGGCTAATATTTTGATGATACTTTAAAACCACCTACCTAAAACCCATCATGCTGTACCACTTAAGCTTTCAAAGTGGTGGTGCATTAGTCAAACTGCTGCCTTTAATAAGGTTCTTTGAGTTCTAAGATACGTTATTCACAGTGGCAAGACACTTTTCTCTAAAATTGGATTTTTAGTTTACATAATAAAAAGTGCTCTTGATTGATGTAGTTGGATGACAGTGCAATGCACATATCCAGCTTTGTTGGTGGGAAATAAGCAATTGAAAGATTTGACTAGGGCTTAAGGAAAGAAAAAAAATCTCTGTTATCTTAGGAAGAGGGCCTGCACTTGTGCCACAGGTGAGCCTACTCTCAGGTATAGTATTTGTTTGCTTACATGTTACTTTATGAGATAAGTAATATTTCTGTTTTCTGTTGTACAGAGTTGGCACTTAACTTGTCATGGAAATGTAGAAGTTCAGCTGTAACAGATTTTTCTGGCTTTTAAAAATGCAGAAAATATTGTCCATTGAAGGGAAGAAAATAATTTCTAATCATGATGTGCCATATCTTGTAATACAATTAACATTTTTCTTTCTATAAGCTGTTGTCAAGAATTGTAGTCATGCTTGTTTTGTTTTTATTCTAAAATGCTTATAGGGTTGGTCATGTTGTAAGAGAAGAACAACAGACTTTTCTGACTTCTTAAGCATTGTGGTATGTATTCGTGATTATTTACAATTTTTATATGGCAAATGACAGTGATTAATATTAAATGTTACATGTGCTTATATGTTTTAAATTTGCTTACTTTTGTTAAAACTGTCTTAACTCTTACATGCACCATTTTTTTTTTCGTGTAATGCTGAAGTCGTCTCATTTTCAAGCTTTAATGGTTATAATTATCTAAATAGGTTTTGATAGAACTACTTGCCAATAACGAAGGAGGGTCAATATTGTTTGCTGCTTTGCTTAATTACAGAAAGTATGCATTTTTCTTTTAACTTATGTCCAAATGAGGATATTTTCCACTTTGACTGCAAAGGAAATCCTACAGCTAATGTTTAGAGTGAGCTAGAGGAAAAGACGGAGCTGAAGAAATAAGTCAAGAAAACTTGTTGCAGTTTTCATTAATTTTTAATTGTGCACACAAACTACACTGCATCTATATAAACATAGACTTTCCACAATAGGGCTGTACGAAGGGTCTCCATAACAGCGAGAAACCTCCTGAACCTGTTAAACCAGAAGTCAAAACTACCTCTGAACGGAAGGAGCTATCTGAACTGAAACCCAGATTTCAAGAACACATAATTCAGGCACCAAAACCATTGGAAACAATTAAAAGGCCGAGGTACAGTATATGATACTAAGTTTTCCAAATTTATGGTTAGTTGGGCAAGTTAAAGCTCGCTTGGTTATTCAGTGTTGCACGTTTCATATAGTGTAAAAATCCCCAAATTAACCTTAAAAGAGCTTTGTGGTAGCAGTGATGATGTTATCTTAGGCTTCAAGATGAGATAAAAGAATTTTGGTTATGACAAGGAAGTACTGGATCTCTCAGTGCTTATCTCCACAGGAATCAAAAATTGAAGTCTATAGCCTCATAGCTTAGAATGTCACTTGTGTTTGTGTTTAGTGTTTTAAACAGTCATAATAATAATTTTAGGGTGCTTGTGTTTAGATTCCTTAGTATCTCTGATTCATTTTTATTATTGTAGAGTATTTAGGATTTCCTGATGAATGCCAAGACTGCCTTCTAAATTTATAGTCTGTTTTGCCATAAACAGTAAGGATTGGTATTTACAAATTATGTTTGTTTGTTGTTGTAAGGGAGGTTTGAATGGAAGAGCCTTGTAGCAAGATTAAAAGTGACTACTTTGTATTTTGTAAATTCTTTTTCATGAAGCTGACATAAATACATGGATATTTTTTCAGCCCAGATGAACCAATGACAAATTTGCAGCTGAAAGTGTCAGCTTCCTTGAAGCAAGCTCTTGATAAACTGAAACTGTCATCAGAAAACGAAGGGAAAAAAGGTAAGGATAGAGAGAGGTTAAGGAGGTATATGAGTCTAATTGTCACACAAATAAAGGAAATCCTGTTTTATGTTGTTTCTGAAATTATAGTTTCATGTAATTATGTTCTTGTTCTTAATAACGTGGAAAATAGCTTCCAGTCCAGGAAATGGTGATCAAACTTTAATTGTGAATAATGTGAGAGTTAGATTTCAGGAGCAGTATGTTGTCCTTAACGTTACTTGAACTGCGTGTTTTCTGAGATTTCCTGTTTAAAACAGACATACTGGGCACATCCATTTCGGAATATATGACTGCCAGAGTTTCCAAAAAATGAACTTTATTCCTACTATTGCAAACACAGTGTCATATAAAGCCTTTCATAAATGGGTGAAATTCATCTGAAGACTAGTTGGTTCTCCCTTGTCTCTATTTCCTCCTTTTTCCTCCCACAGTTTGTTTGGAATTTCATTCCAGAACTACACTGCTCCTTAAGAAAAACTTTCTAATTTCGACCTATGTTAATGGTTATTTTATGCTCTTTCGTTCTTGCGCCAAGCTAATATAGCTCTTCTTTCTCCATGGTATCCCAATTATTTCCTTGTGTGTATTTATAGACTTTTATGTTCTTCATCTTACAAAACCAAACAAGATGAATGATTGATTTCTTCCCCTGTGATTGAAATATTCCTCTTCATCAATTTTTTTTGCCCCACTTAAAATGTGTAAAAGTATAGAACCTAGAATTATATGCATAGATAATAGTGCTTTTGCAATGTTTGCATAACTTCTGTTTCTTTGTACCTCTCTGGCAGACTTCAGTGCAAGGCAGAAAATAGCTTGAGAGGGAGTTTTTTTCCAATCTGCTCCTTGGCTCATTCTAATTCTTAAAAAAAGCGAAGTGTTTAGTAGATTATACAATTCAGTTGCTATTTTCTGTAATATTCTGTTTACAGAGGAAGATAGTGATGAAATCAAGATTGGGACGGCATGTAAAAATGCAGGCTGTTCAAAAGTAAGTGGTTCAGCTCTACTCTTAAACCAACTTGCTAAGCTATTAAAGGAGCAGTTTTATTTTTTTATGTCCTGCAAGTTTTTTTGGAAAGGGCACAAGGTCCATTGGGTTTAAAAACTGCACATTTGATAACATGCTTCAGTATGGACACGTGTGTTGTTTGCAGTAAGTCAAAGATTACTTTTTTTAAGCTTGTCCCAAACTTCTAATTATTAAGCTTGCCAAATCCACGGTACTGATATGTTTCAACTTAAAGTGTTAGCTATGATGTTTGTGAGAGGTAGCTTACTGATAACATTTGAGGGTCAGAAGCATCTACAGATCTTATCAGTTAATGTTTCCTGCCAGAAGAATCAAAAAGTCAGCGTTTTAACCCTTAGCACCAGTATTAGTTGTTACATTACATAGTCATTTAAAGTGAAAGTTTTTTACGCTTGACACCCTTGTGTTGTACAGAATGGGACAGTAGGATTTAAATAGGTATTTCATTGAGCACCTGCCAGATTTTGCATTGTCTATTGAAGATCCGGTGGCAGGAGAACTTATAGCAGTCTTTGGGTTAGGAAGAACTGATCTGATACTCAGTGGCTAAGTTGTATGTTGTTTATTTTACTTCATTTTGAGAATCCATGTGTTTTATGAATGATTAATTTATTTACCAGTTCAGTTCTTGTTTGCTCTGAATATTCAGAGGATTTTTAAGATAGGTATCTCTGAAGATCTAAAGTGATCTTTATGAGCATAGATGTCACCATTGATGTCAGTGCTACTGCACTAATACGAAGTACAGCTTCCTAGCAGTGCCAGGGAACCTTCTGTGAATGAAAGTCAAATGGCTACTTTGAAAAGCTAGGACAAGCAATCAGATCTAGATTATTTACCCAAAAGCTTTTTAGTGCTTTGTTCAATGTTTCTATTGTATGTTGTTTTTTTTCCTTTGGTCCAAATCCTGTAACAGTAACACAGTTTAACTTACTTGTTTTACTAGACGTACGAAGGACCACACAGCACAGAAGAAGTATGTATATACCATTCTGGTGTACCTATATTCCATGAAGGGTTAGTATTCAGTTAACTTCAATATTTTTAACTAGTGTGTTATGTCTTCATGCTTTCTTTGTAGATGTTGCCTTGATTTGTTCAGTCAAAACCGTGCCTGAAGAGGGTATACTAAATTAACAGTAATATTGCGCAAAGGAAAGGTCTTAAGTATTCACGGTAAATAATGTCCTAAATATTGTTTGTTAATTGCTTTGCAAACTCTCAAGGATGAAGTATTGGAGCTGTTGTAAAAGAAAAACTTCTGACTTCAATACGTTTTTAGCTCAAGAAGGCTGTGCAAGAGGAGCACACGTATGGACTAAAAAGGATGCGGTAAGTAGCACTGAGATTGCTCTCTGCAGCTGACTGTTCTGAATTTTGAATACTGAAATGTAGTGTGTAGCTTGATTGAGTTATTACTGTAGTTGAGCTATTACAAATTACTACCTCTGAAATACTGTGGAGGATATTATGGACAGCAGGATAACGGAGAAATGGAGTAGAAAGTAATCTATGGGACAGGTTACAGCTACAACTGTAGCTGTAATAGCTAAAACTTTTCTTTTTAGTGACACGTAGTATTACTATTTCATGGAAAAAGTTTTTGGCAACCTCAGAAAAAAATAGCAGTCTTTTCCATTTTGTTAGTTAGGTCTGTAGTATTCAATATAGAATACATTCCATATGTATTATTTTTAAGATTGTTAAGACGTCTTTCCTCTCCCAGAGAACATGAAGAGAGCAGCCGTACATGTTGTGAGTAAAATAACTGCACTTCCAGTTCCATTCAGGGTTTGAGTTGTTGTTTAGGTGGGGATGGCAGGGCAGATAAGGTCAGTGAGGTTCCGTGGGTGAGGGGCATGGGTGGAAGCATCTCTTTCTGTCTAATTTGGATTCTGTTTACACATCTGAAGATTTTTCGGGTCTTCATCTAATTGAGTGTCTTGGTTTAGCTACTAGTATAACAAATACAGGGAGAGCATCTGTTTAGTTTGTAGGTATTTCATTGCAATGTTGGGAACAAACTGAAGAATTACAAGATGAAAAATATTTCCATTCAGAGGTCAAAAAGATATATTTATTGGCTACCAAAAAAGTACTGGGCTTTTATCCTGATTAATCTTTTAAAAAATATTCCTGAATATAATGGTAAGTCTCTTTTTTTCTGTACCTTTTTCCTTATATAGGGTAAGAAAGTAGTTCCATGCAGGCATGATTGGCACCAGACCGGAGGAGAAGTTACTATTTCTGTGTATGCTAAAAACTCTGTTCCTGATCTGAGCTATGTAGAAGCAAATAGCACAATGGTGAGGATCTACCTTAATATCAGCAACTTTAAGATAGGAAAATCTGCTCAGACTTCATTTACAAGGCAGAGGTAGCACAAGAATCTTTTTTTGAGTAACAGCTTTTTCTCGGCATTTTTGTTTGTTCAAGTATGTATAGCTTGTTGGGGTTTTTTTCCCTTCTGTTTGGACATTTGCATTTTATTGTGTGGGTTTTTTAAAAGCTGCAATACAGTATGCAAAAAACCACCTTTAATTTTACTTCTGCAATTAAAACCCAAGCATGATGGATTTGCATCACTGTATGTGTAAATAATTATAGATAAGTAGTTTAATTGTATTTGACCTAATGTAATTTAATATCATTCTTCATTGTATCCTGTTGCACAGCTACTAATATTAAACAAGTGTTAAAATGCTTCTCTGATTTCTTAGTCACGCACTTGGGAGAAAATGATGCAGCTTGTGGTGCAGTTTCACAGTTACTAATATTAAACAAGTGCTAAAATACTTCTCTGATTTGTTAACCATGCACTGGGAGAAAATGATACAGCTACCAGTGGCCACTACTGAGTATGTTAATGTACCAGATTCTGTTAAAATAAATACTCACTTCAGTTTCTCAGGGACAGTTTGATCACTTTGATCATTGTGGGATCCAAGTCCTAACATGCTATATTTTGCTTCAACATGCTAGAGGTGTCATGTTTTATTAACCTGATAAAATTTTCTAATTTTCTGTTGTTTTTCCTGTTAAGGTAAATATGCATATTGTATTTGAAGGAGAAAAGGAATTTCATCGCAGTGTGAAGTTATGGGGAGTAAGTATAAGAATAATTTATCTATTAAAAAACCAAACAAAAAAGCGCACACACACAAAAAAACAAAACAGAAAAAACAAAAGACAAGCCTTTAGCTTCTCTTTTAACGTAATGCCCCAGGTGTGTCATAATTGATGCTGCTTTGCACAGAAGGTGACCTTCCGAGGTCCTCTCTGATAGCAATACCATGGTAGTGGTGTTGCAGAAAACCCTTGACACTGTGTAGTTGTGCGCTCACATATGTGTTAGCCCATGTTAGATATGCAGGGGCATATGATGATGCTGTAAACGTTCCATAGTTTGGGAATGGGCAAGAGCTGACTTTTCAAGATACCTAACTTAATTCCCAGATATCTAGCAGTCTGTTTCTTAAATTGAAGAGTGAAATATGTTTTCTGTTCTAGGTAATTGATGTAAAGAGGAGTTATGTGAACATGACAGCTACAAAGATTGAGCTCACTATGAGAAAAGCAGAGCCCCTGTTATGGGCAAGTCTTGAGTTACCAGTGTCCGACACACAACCAAAACAAGAGAGTTCGGATCAATAACGCTTCCAAGAGACAAGTTATTTCCCATTATGAAGTGGTGACTTGCTACTGTAATCAAATATTTAACTTTTATATAGATTTTTTTTTTTAAATGCTAGATCATATGTTCCCTTCTACAAAGAAATTTGACGCACAGTAAATGGGGGTGTAAACTTGAAGCGTAATAGCTATTTCTGCTCTTGCTCCCATGAGTATATTTATGCTAGGTGAAGTGTCTTCATGGGAGTTGAGAGTAAAAGAGCTATTGCCCTTTGCTTGCAACCTTACCTACCATGCACTGACTGTCCCAGTAGATGTTCCCAGTTCACAGTGTCTGTGTTCGTTTTTCTGCTGATCGGTTTAGACTTCCTATACTCGGTAGCCCATGTTAAATTCAACACTGTTCGTTCTGAAGCATACAGTAATGCAGATACAAAAATCTGCGTTTGAATTGGTTAGCATGCAGTTCTACATCTAGAATAAAAGGTTACATAAACATAATATGAAATAACACTTGCACTTTCGTCTTCTGAAACGAACATTTGTTTCAATATCTGTTGGCTATGGAGGGATGGAATAAATGGTATTTGCTAAGGATTTCAGTACTTACTGACTCTTGCTGTCTTTCATGTATAAAAGCAGGAGATCAGGTTAAAATAAAAAAGTTGGTGAGAAGGGATTTTTTTTATTTTTTTTACTTCTTTGTTATTTGAAGGGTTAAATATAAAAGCGAATGGAGAGTGAAACGGCTGGATAAATTAGCATTTCAGCTGTGAAGAGTACACAAACAGCAGACTATTGTAAAATTACCAAAGTGTGTGTGCTGTATATATCTGATGTTCTTCAGAATGTGTATTCTGTCCTATTCTACAACGTTCAAAATCTCAAGACTTTTTTCAGAGTAGGTGGGTATGTGTAGTACGAAAAGCCAGGACACACTGTAGGTGTCTTGGGAAAATTATTTCCCTGTAGATAGATTTTGACTTTGAGTATGGTAATCTGAGAATTTCATTTATCTACACAATATATCTTAGGAGAAACAACAAGCTTTAAAATGTCTGTCTCAAATTTTAATTGTACCTTTAAATTAAAATATTTTTAAAAAAATATTATTTCCTTGAACAGACTGTAATTAGAAATCAAGACCTTATTTTTGTTTTCAGTTCTTCATCAGTAAAGGTATGTGGCTGAAAACAGGATAGTTGTAAAGATGAGATTTTTATGCAAACAGCAACACATGCAGTAATGTTGCTTTCTCTTTCTGCTTGGAATATTTTCTTAATTCTAGCTTGCAGCTGAAATAAAAATAACATTTTCGTATGTAAGTCATACCAAATGCAGATCATTATTTATTGTGCCAAATCTTACATATGTAAATAAGCAGTCCTGTGGACTGTTAAAATGCATGGATACTCATCTACCAGCCTTGGCAGACCTGGCATAATGCCAAGATAAACACAGGACATAGTAAAGGTATTCTAAAGTGAAATATGGATTTCTAAGAATCTTGTTGTTTTCCAACGGGTATAATTTGACTTGAGCTCAGAGTTGTGTCTCTAAAAGTACTTGAAGTCCTACTTCATGATTAAAGTAGTAGGAAATACATTACCAAAGAAACCATCCCTGAACACCAAAAAAAGTAACACCAGTGATGTATATATGAAATTTGTTTTGGTGCTTCTTTACCTTCATTTCAAGATACTTGTTCCTCATTTGCTTGGAGGGAACGTGGTTGCATACTCCCTTGTGCCCCTATTAAAAATTCCACCTCTAAGTCCTGCTGAATAGATTCTATTAACCTCTGATAATGCCCTTTTTTTTTTGTCCCTTTTTTTTTGTTTTCTTTTAATAAATTTGAAAATGTCAGGTACCATGAAGTGACAGGGTACAAGCTTACAAAAATGTGTGCCTGCCAACTGATACTCTGAAGATTAAACAGATATTCCCTGAAGTGTTCTGAACCAACAAAGTAGAGCACTTATTAGTGTAATACTGAGAACAATCACTTAAGTGGATGAAAAATTCTAGTTAGCTGCAGCTACTAGCATGCCATATGTGTTTGTGTGTGCAGAACTCTGAACTTGGAAAACAAAATAAGTGGCGTTTAAATGCCAGAGTAAAGTTCATATTTAAGAAGCAAGTTCAAACATGTCTATCCATATGGGTATATAAAAATGTGGAAGACATATTTTCACTTTATTTTCATCCTCACATGCAGTAGGTTTACGTGTCGTTTTTAAAAAATTACAAGGGAAATGGAGTTCCTTGGGAAAACAGAACTGTTTTTAAATAAGTCATATTCTGCCTTAGTATACTAAACCCTGAGTGGAGAGAAATGTGGATGAATGGACTATCAGCTGTTAATACTGCAGGCTTTGGGACCTAGTAGCTGTTACACGCTTTCAAACTGCATTCTGCTGGTAGATGAGTCACCCTGGCCATAAGTAGGAGAAAGCTCCTGTAAACACGGTTCCTCAGTTTTGCCTTTGCTTTTTATTCATTTCTTCCAGTCTTCTCCTGTTGCTCGTACATTCAGTGCAAAACTCAAGATACTTCAAAAGTTCTGTAATGATTTTTCCCATCAGTGGCAATAAAACCACTTTTAAAATTTACCTGTGTAAAAAAGTAAGAAAACAAACAAAAAACCTGTAAAAACCACAGCAGCTTTGATCAGACAAGAAGGCATAGGTTTTACAATAATTACTTTGCTTTCTGTGGCCTGTGATGCTTTTCAGAACAAGAAGATAAACTTTCAGATGGTCTAGACTGCCATAAGTCTGTTTAACTGCAGTAATTCTTAGCAGTTTTTTAGAACCATATGTCTGCATCCGTCATCAAGCTGCAAGAGCTGTATCACTGAATTTGGGTGTTTTGAGCAGTTGCTCACAACAGGTTTGAACACACCAATGGCTGATCTTGGTATTTTGTGCAGTGACATCTTGACATGAATAGTGGTAGCTGACACTTAGATGGAATATTGTCTTGGCTGTAAATTTTATTACAAAATGCGGAGAGAAGGTGAGGCCAACTGTAGTGTACTAAACCAATCACGATACATCCTCAAAAGCAAGATTTGCAAAGTAAGCGAAGTGATTTTTGATTCAGGCTTTCACCTAATAATAATGAAACTAAATGGCAAACAAGTATGAACAGGAATACTTGGTGATAAATTTATCCTTTTTTTATGTTTTCTGTTGTGCTGTATTTATCAAGTTTATTAACTTGATACAGTCTAGCTATATTTTTATAATTAATAAGTCTTTAAAAGCTGTAATGTGTTTCAGTATGGGTTTACATGTTACACATGTACACAGCATGTTACATGTGTCAGAACTGACTGTCCAGGTGCATATAAAATTTTACCTTCACAATCCCTTTTAAATGTGAAAAATTGCATGGATGTACAAGTTAGTGACAGGAATCTTAATCATTTCCCTCATGTATAAGCCCATTTTCCTACCTAACGTTACACATTTCCTACCTAACATTACATCCCAGGTAACAACTGATGGGATGAGAGGAAACGACCTGAAGTTGCATCAGGAGAGGTTTAGATAAGATATTAGGAAAAATACTTTTCACGGAAAGGGTTGTCAAGCATTGGAACAGGCTGCCCAGGGAAGCAGTGTAGTCATCATCCCTGGAGCTGTTCAAAAAACATGTGGATATGTCATTTAGGGATTTGATTTTAGTGGTGAACATGGTGGTGGTGCTACCTTGACAGGTGGTGATCTTAGAGGTTTATCCAACCCTAACAATTCTATGATTCTGTGATCTTGTATCTGTAACAATATTTCTTGCAGGAATTGGAATTTAATGTTAATGTCCTGCTAAGCACTGGGCTGTTCAGCTACTCTGACTCTTAGGTCATACATGGCACTGATATAACTTGACCAAAAAATCTTCCATTGGATGGTATTCTGGATCATGTACATTATCAAGTCACCATTTCAGTAGTTTAGGAATTAGTTTTACTAGGAATTTTGCCTTGGGGGAAAAAAAAAAAGTCTATGTATTCTACATAATGATGAATTTTTGGCTTGCCTTCTTTAAACATGGCATGAGTACTGATTAAATACTGTATCTCTTAATCATTGGTCTTTCCCAATTTGCTACTGAATTTTTTTATCTCTGTTCAGGAAGGCGATCCTTTTTAAAGTAATGAGTTATGTGTCTGGAACACTCTTTTAAGGAGGTAAAAATTTTACCATTATAAGAATCTTGAATTACAGTTGAAGGGAGGAGATGACTTTTCGCATGGCTGATTCTGCGCATTAATAGAAATTATATGCAGAAATTAATCTCATGTCTTCATGCTCTTTTTTTTTTTCTAAATGTATTCAATAAAATTCTTATTACATGCTACTTGCATTTGGAGTGTTTTTCTGACTTATTTTATTATGGGAGAGAACTTCCTTTTGAATTTGCAACGTGGTTGTTGAAATAAAATGCAAGCGGGCATTCCCCACATGTGAGTCTATATAGGACGGAAACTGCATGTCCAAGGGTTTTTCCCCACCCTGTAGTTTGTTTTTGCCTGTTGCTTCCTAATGCAACAGCCCAGTCAGGATACATGAGTTTTGCAGAAATCGAGTAAGTGTGGCTTCTCGGATGGGGGCCTGTCTCATTCACGGAAATAGTTCAGTCCAAGAATTTTGAGCTGCCTTTTTTTTTTTTCCTGGTGTCTTGGAAAAAGAAGATACATGTCAAAACCTCTGGCATTCCCACAGTGTAGAGAAGGGTTCACTTCTTGAGGCTTGAAATTTTCCATGGTAATACATAGTCTGGTTTTCTCAAAGTTTGGGTAGGTACTTTAAACAGAGGTAACCAAGGTGCTGTCACAGACATTATAAGCTAATCCAGGTTATGGTGACAAATGAGTGTTAGTCAAGCAAATTCAGTTTCTCTGAGATTGTGTGCAAAACAAAGGGTAGGTGTTGGGGAGGTAGCAGTAAGGAGGAGGGGTGGGCAGTATGTGGTCCTCTGTAGGCAGCACAGATTGCAACCCATGTTCATAAAGTTACCGTGTTTCTGTTAACTTCTTAAGTATTCAAAAAATTAGTTCCTTGTTAAATTTTAATGAAAGCTGCATTGCAACAAAAAAACGTTCAAAGCTATCTGGAGTCAGAGCTGTTGCCTTGCAACCATGTATGAAATATTTTTAGTACAGAAACCTTGTTCTCTCAAATGTGTTTTAAATTTATGATAAGTACTGATACTGCAATATTACTGCTGAATGCCATGCTTGGGAGAAACCTAACCTAATGTGCTTCTGGCCTAATGTGCTTAACCTAATTTGTTCTTCCTTAACTGGAAATAAGGCTTGTGTTTAAGGAGCAGAGTTGATGCGGTGTGCTTATATACCCCAGGGGATTTATTTCATTGTTTTGAAGGGAATGCCTTGTAACCAAGTTATATCGTTGTATACATAAACATTAAACCAAATTTTAAATGTTCTTCCCATAGTGAAAGCAGTTAACATTTGGAGTGTCTACTCATGAACAAAACCTACAAGCAAGAATCATTCTTTAAGAGTAGCTCTGTGAATCAGAAGCTTGTCAGCACTTCTGTTACAAGTTTTACTTCAATGGATTTTATAAATTAAATGGGATGCTTGTGCTTTCCAAGAGCAGGTAGCATCTATGAAGAAGGGAAATCTGGTAAAAATGACAGTTACTGAAATGTAGTTGAAAATAAGCTTTTAGGAGAAGTGCTTTCACGTGTTCATAACAAAATGAAATTATTTGTAGGAAATTATATGTAGGAAATATGTCAAGATTAATACAAAGCAATAACTCCAACTGCAGAACTCCAGTGTTTCACAGTTTTCTCACATATAAGGGTTCACCTCCTTGAGGTGTGAGCAGAGTGGCATTTTTTCTTTTGCTATTATTTCTTCCTCAACAACATTCCACTTAACAACACAGCCAATTAAATTTGTTGCATTTATTATTGAACTGGTGTATAGATGCATGTTGCCTGACAACTGTGGTGTGGCTGGGACTTGTGCAATGAAAAGTGGCCAAAAACTTCAACATGGTTGAGTGGCAGTACCAAAATGCTGAGTGCATAATTCTTAAGGTAAAGCACGTGTAATTTTAATGAGGTTTTGCATTTCAGAATTTTATTATGTAACGCACATATGTTTTACCTTAAACTGTCCCATGGGGTACTTAAGTAAGCATAACTTTCCAGGGGTATATTGCAACCTGTGTCGTTGTACGTCCTCCTTTTTCCCTCCATATATTGCAGGTGTTCTTCACTGAAATTTTAAGTGTAGTTCTCTGCAAAATGAGCAGTAGCCATGAGAGAGTTGACAGATTTTACCAGAGCTTCTCCATATTCTGCTAATTGTGTTTTAGTACAAAACTGAGTATAATGCTGCCTGAAAGGCATGTGCTGAGTCTTGCACTCGGAATTCCATATGAATACCTAGTCCTTGGGCAAGTTACTGTTTATCAGACTCAAGATGACAAGAATATTTGAAAAACCAAAGTCCAGTCAGGCTAAATTAAGTGAGCAGGGGTGGTTTGAAAATGTAGAGAGAAAACCTGGATCCATTTCATCCATTTCTCGGATTTGCCAGGACTAGACACTAAGTGTATATATGACTATGGATAAGTAGCTGTCCTAATGATTGTTATTTCAAAAACTTGGGATTCCCCTCCAAGTAGTCCCTGAATATTGATCTCTGCTGACAGCTCAGTGAATACAGGATTCCCATGGCTGATATCAGAGCACAAGTTTTGTTCCAGCTCTGCAGTCTCAGGAATGCCAGGCTTGCTTTGTCTGAACTTCTCTTCACCTGACCAGAGCTTTGTTCTGGCTTGTTTGGCTGTTAAAAGTTTTCTCATGACCAGGTGGCTATTGCCTGACTTGTTTTACCTTGTTTCTCAGTCTACAGTTGCATGGTGCCTATCAATACTATAGGTAACAAGCAGGTTTCCTGTGTAGAGCAACATATTTATGATTTTAGTGCGATATAGTAGATGAATACCAGTCTGATACAAGCAGGGGCCTTGAAAACAGGCATGGGATGTGGTGTAGAGGACCACAGACACGAGATGATTAGATAAGGGGCACAGAATACTGGACATCCCAAGGAAAAAACAGCCCATAAATATTCTAACTGCTTTGTTACTGAAAGTTTGTAGTATTCTTTGTCTTTCATTTATAATAGAGACGAACCATTCTTTAAACACAGTTAAGATTTCAAGCATACTAACAATGAACGTGGCTTTACTTATAAAGTGTGTTTTGTTCTGCCCACAAGATGACCTGCAGGATAGTTGTGTTTGACTCCTCTGCTGTGGCAGTGGGTGACGCTGTCACTGCTGGCAGTGCCCACACTTCTGCAGTGGGAGGTGCCAGGATAATTTGGTATGTGTTGCAGGCTGAATGTGGCTTTAGTGCAGGTGCCTGGCCATGCAGGCTCAGGTGGAAAGAGTATGGAAACATGGCTTGGGAGACAGAGAGCTGAGGAAACAAAAGTAGTGCTTTAGTAGGTGGGAGGGGGGAGGGTGTTGGTTCCAGGAATATCTGAAGGGATGAGTGATCTCAGAGAGAGCTAAATCCTCCAGTGTTCCGTGTTCACAGCTGGCAGTGTTTCCTCAGCCTGAAGTCCTGCTTCTTACAGGTTACATAAGAGTGCGTTGTCACAACAGTCACTGTGTCCAGCAACCGTGACTTGGGTTTCCTTCTAAAAATACAGACAAGTTTGGAAGTCATGTGGATGGCAGCATCAGGAATATGTCAGCTGCACTCTCAGTGAGCTAGCAAAGCACATCTGGGGAAGGTGCCATGTAAAAATAGCAAGTCTATTCTTATCCAATATCCTCCTGTGAAATGCTTTTCTATTATTGCCTCTCTTGTTCTTTCCCTTAATAGAAGGTTTATTACGTGTTTGCAGTTTATTTGAATCAGGTTCAGCCCCTCCTGCATGAGGTGCCTAACAAAGTACTCCTTCTCCTCGTTGATTCTTTGAGCTTCCCAAGCTGAAGAAGGTGTTTAAAGGTGTAGGATCCATCCGGAGAAGCACTGTGTTGACAATAACAGGAGCTTCCTTGACTTCACAGATTCTAACTGGCACAGGCTACTTTTAGTCTCAGTGGTGTAATGGGAACAATCTTTTACCTTAAAAAAGACTGCTTGCTAAATTCAACTTCTACTGATTTCTCTAGGGACACTTTCTGTGAGCAGGTGTTGCTCAGTGAGGAATGTAACAATTTGGCTCAGAATGGTGTAGCAGAAACAAAAATTATGTATTTCATTTAATTAGTGTTGTCTTCTCTGCTCTGCCGTAGGGAAGTCCCTGACATTCACCATCATTCAGCTTTTTTAATAGTAGTACTCTGAACTGTACACTACAATCCTATGAATGAAAATAGAGGAATTTAGAAGGAAAAAAAAAAAAAACAGGTCATGCTGAGTATATCCTATTCCTGTCAGCTGCACAGAGATCTCCAGCCCCGTTTGACACAGTGTCACCTGGAGATTCCAGCACCAAGTGTTAGAGATTTTTTCCCAAAGGTAAACCAAAGGCATTTCAACCATAAGAGAATCTGAATCATTGGATCAAGGAAAGGTTTGGGTTGGAAGGGACCTTTAAAGGCCATCTAGTCCAACCCCACTGCCATCTTCATCTAGATCAGGTTCCTCAAAACCCTGTCCAACCTCACCCTGAATCTTTCTAGAGATGGGGCATCTACCATCAGTCTGGGCAACTTGTTCCAGTATTTCTCCACCTGCATTGTAAAACTACTCTTGTTTACATCTAATCTAAATTGACCCTCCTCCAGTTTAAAACCATTACTTCCTTTACTATCACAACAGGTCCTGCTAGAAAGTTTGTCTCCAAGCTGAAATAGGCTTCCTGGCACTGTCCTTTTGAAACTGATTTTCTAAAGAGATGATTGACAACCCAAATATACCCAAGTGATATTTGGTTCATCCAAGTTTTATTTTGCCAAATTGTTTTACAGCCTCAGTCACTTTGCGGGTTGAAGGGTCTGTTTCTCCCAACTGTAGGATTGACTGATTGCTTCACTCAGCAAGGCTGAGTGAAGGAATTGTGTAAATGGAATTAGGGAAGGACAGAGTGGGTGATCCAGTGTTATACATTTGTAAGGAGAATCTGAAAAATCCCCTTCCCACACTGAAATTATGGGCAGGCAAAGCTACATGAATTCAGCAGACTTTGGGCTGAGGAACATCAGCGGTTGCTTTTTTGCTCATCTGTAGAACAGAAGATGCTGCTCACTGAGGAAGGAACGGCAATTGCATTTCTGAGAAACTGGTCCTTTTGATACTGAGAATATAGAATTTTGTGGAAATCAATTAGTATAAACCATTTGAAAGTGCTTCGGTTTCCTTATCTATGAGGGTTTGGATATCACTCTCCTTCAATAGAACTTTATATAGACAGAAATGGAAATAGATTTAAGCTATTTTGTATACTTCTCAGGATGTATTGGGTTGGGATGAATCGTACATTCATACAGAGTTATCAGTTAAGTTGACAAGAGGAACAAAGCGATCAATGCCAGCTGTGCATTCAGCCTGTTGTGAGCTGTAATTTATTCTTACAGCTTCAAACTGCACAGGGAAACAAGAGGAAATTATATATGCCTTTGCAGCAGCAAGGTAATGGTACAGAACTTCGAAAGCTAGCTGAAAGAGTATGTTTACTGGTAAAACATTTGTTCACTGGTTTATACTGTTAAAGGTATTTCTGTAAATGAAGGAGGAGACACGCTTCATCAAATGTTTCCTTTTTGTGGGGAAAATTCCTTGTTTGCCTTATCCTGTGATGATCCAAGGATTGAAAGATCCAAAGTTGTCTGCTGGTCACAAGGAAGAGGCACTAAAGGCTGTTTTAACTATGTAGATATTCTAACCCTCTCTTGGGAGCACATTCCGTTACTGCCCATTGCAGTTAAGGTAAAGTTATGATGGAGCAGGAGTGCGCGATTTGGAAAAAGGGGAAAAAAAAGCAATGCAATTATGTACCAGTCGCCATTTGCAATAACTTCAGCTACAGATGTGGAGATGAACTTCGTAATTGTGAGCATCTCCAGTTAGGTAGAAGTAAAGAGAACAACAAAAATGTAATCACTCTTCATAGAATAGGTGGGTTGAAAGGGACCTTAAATACCATCTAGTTCCAACCCGCCTGCCATGGACAAGGACACCTAGACCAGATTGCTGAAAGCCCCATCCAACTTGGCCTTGAACATTTCCAAGGATGGGGCATCCACAATTTCTCTGTGGGTAACCTGTTCCAGTGACTCACTACACTCACGGTAGAGAATTTCTTCTACTCTAAACCTGCCCTGTTCCAGTTTGAAGCCATTCCTCCTTGTCCTATCACTGTGATACAATCCATCTATAAACATGCCCCTGTAAACAGTCCTTCTCCAGCTTTCTTGTAGCCCCTTTATATACTGTATATATATACTTCATATACTGTAAGGCTGTAATAAGGTCTCTCCAGAGCCTTCCCTTCCCCAGGCTGAGCGACCCCAACTCTCTCAGCCTTTCCTCATAGGAGAGGTGCTCCAGCCCTCTGATCATCTTTACGGCCTCCCCTGGACTTGCTCCAACAGGCCCACATCCCTGTTGTGTTGGGGACCCCAGAGCTGAACGCAGTTCTCCAGGTGGGGGCCTCACCATAGCAGAGTAGAGGGAAAGAATCATCTCCTTGTTCTGGTGTCCCCAGCATCAACTACTCATTCTCTTAGGTGTGTGCGGACAAGGTCAGTTAAGCACTCTGGTTTTGAACAGAAGTAGTAAAGAATGGACTGTGGAAGTGTAATTTCCTCCTCATGTGCCTAAGGCTTGATTCGTGAAAAGCAGTTTAACAGTACATTATGAGAACAACATCCACAGTACACAATCCTTTATCTTTTAGAGAGGCTTATTGGAAGTGATGCCAATGAAAGCCTCTCTTCTTGATGGCATATATCCTGCAAAACAACTTCCCAAAGGCCTGAAGTATAGTAATTTCTGGTTCCCTTGTTTGAATTCAAGGCATCTGAGATGAGAACAACTGCTCTGTCCTGTTTCTCTAATTCTGTCCCTTTTAGTACCACATCTGTTCTATTCTCCATAAAACAAAAAGGATTTTATTCACACAACCCGATGCAATTTATGGTCGTGAGAAAAACTGTAGTATATTTTACATTATAGAAGAAATTGGTTAGTGTCAGCTCCCACATACTGGAATGTGACTGAGTAATATTCTGGCAATTTTATTAGTTGTAAAGCATGTAGATGAGAATTACATCTAAAGGGCAAATGAAGCAAGAATCTTTTTTTTTTACAAATTAAACAGTTTTGTATAATTACCATCCTCATACATTTCAGTTTATCTTTGAATGTAAAATCTTTCTTCAAGTCTTATTTGAAAACAGAATAATCTCAAACCCTGTGCCAATAGTGACAATTTCTTCCAGCTCCTTCAGCTGGACAAAGATATCTGCATGAAAAGGTTCTCCTGGAAAAAATAGGAACAAAAGCTGCCATGGGTTTGTGACTAATGAAAGTGCCAAAAAGAGCAGAGATGACAGCTTTTGGTTATCCCCCAAAATCTTTATTTTCCAGAGTGCAAATAAAGGAGGGAGATACACAGTGGCTTTCAGAGGGGTGGGCATTTACGCCCCTGAGAACGTGCTTTGGATTTCATCAGTGGGAGGGCCACTATTTTGTTTTTTTTTGGGAAAAGAGAGCAAAACAATGAAAGGAGCATTTAGCAGTCCTGCAGAATAGATTCTAAAACACAGAAATGCCTTTGATGTCTTATAAAAGTAATTATTAGAACAAGAAAACTGCACAGGCTGAGAAGTGTTATATTTTTTCCTCTCAAAATGTGTGCTGTTGATCACTGCTATGGACAAAAGTTACAGGTAGCTTGGCAAATAACCGGGTTTGTGACGCAGCCCGCGGGAGAGGAAGGCTGGTCCACTCCAGGGTAGAGCAGGTGCTATGCCTTGGCTAGCCGAAGGGCTGCAGCATGCACTCCGGGCCCAAGGAGCTGTGATGCAGGGAGGTAGAAACCACACAAACACACAGCACCAAGGACCAGATGGGAGTGAACTTTATTAACATGGAGGCAGCCCCTTTTATAGGGACTGCCATGGAAGGGTCCAGAACAGGGGAGGAGTTTTCCAAATATGAGATTAAGAGGAGGGGACATAACCATATTGGGAGAATAGGGGAGGAGACCAGTAACCAGGGGCAATAGGGAGGGTTTCACATATAACCAGGGAGTAATAGGATAATATGGGCAAATATAATAACTGAGGATAACATTCAACAAATTTTTTAAAGAGAACTCTAAAGGTTATTTTTAAATTGGTTGTACAATTCGATCTCTTTGTCTTCATAGCGGTCCTCCACAGGTTTGTAATTGTACATCCAAAATAACAGATTCTCAAAATTGGCGGATTTTTCAGAAATCTCTAATTGGGAACTGATTGTTCCTGCTCCCCACTCTCCTCACATCCAAATTTGCTTCCATCTGGGGCTGTTCATAAAGCTGAAGTTCTGTCAGTGTCAGAGATGCAGTAATTTCTAGCTCAGGAGTTCTTTGACACACAAAGCTCCTGCTCACCCTGCCATCACACTTGCGTACATTTGGAAGGCTGGAAACTTGGATACAGCAGGCATTCAGAGGAGACTGGGTCACTCTGTAGCCTGACTACTCTGCATGTCAGACTTTGATGTCTGAGTTTTCAAAGCCATCATCCTATGCTACTTCCTTCAGTGTTTCGCCTGCTGCCTGTACAGTGAAGGCTGCAATGGAAATCTGCCTCTTCACTTCTTCCCAGGCTTCATGTTGATCAGCTTTGCTTTGAATATCAAACATGGCATCATAGATCCCTGGGAAGGACTCTCCAGCATACTTGTTGTGACTGCTTGGAGCAAAGATGACATGTCTGTGGGGAAAGAAGAAAAATGTAAGTATACTTAATAAGACTGACCAATAATTGGGGGGCGGGGGGAATGTGTTCATTGTAGGGAACTGTATGTGTGCTATACAGAACATCTATGAATCCCAGGAAGATAAGAATTTACTAAATACACAGGAAATCTAGCTGGACATATCTCTAAAAGGACAGGAGCCAGCCCCAAAAGCAACATCTATGTGAAAGGGCACAGATTTAGGTCAGGTAGCCTTCTTGGGAAGAGATGACGCATTTGTGTAATTAGGAACAAAACCATGTTACAGTTTTTGATAATGGGAACTCAACAAACCTATTGAACTAATCTGGCAGTCTGAAAAAGGGAATAAAACTAGTTATAGGGTGTATCATAAGAAATGGAACAGAAATCTCAAAAATAACTAAGTAGCTGCATGATGGTCAGCAGGTCTGGGAAAGGAATGTAAAAAGAGGGTAAAAAAATCTATGGGTGAATTAGGAATCTTCAGAGACCAGAAGTGACCACATTGGATCAGAACTGCACAAAAAGTATCAATTTGATTTGTTGGTGCAGGTTTTTTTTCCTAAATAATGGATAGCTGCATACCTTCTCTTAGATTGGTTTGATTTTGAATACGAAATATCAAAGCACATTTGCAGCATGTGAAGGAGTCCTCCCAAATCAAAATAAACATTAAAACTACACTAATAAATGCAAGAAAGTAAAAAATTAAAAAAAAAAATCCAGACAGCTCTAATTGATACCTCACACCCAACAAGAAGAACTGTAGAAAGTAGCAATTTCATTCTTCCCAAAGTGTGAATGACAGTTTATCCTAGGAGGATGGAAGTGTGATTCTCAGTTCTACCTGCCTGAGGGACTTCTGGCTTGACATGAAAGCCATCAATCAGTGAGTCAGATATATCCTCTCATTAGGAAACGGGGTTACTGAGAGCAAAGTGAGGTAGTCACACACCTGACACTGGAAGCTGGCTTCTTGTCAGGTATTACTGATAAAAGCACTGAGTTTCTAGAAAGGATATAGTAGTTAATGATTTAATCTATTCAGAGCACCTATAGAAGCAGATAAACCTGGGACATATGGGACTCTGCAGCACAGCTCATGGGCCTTTATCCATCCTGTGCTGAAAGGTCCCTCCTCTTCAAGCTCTCTCTTCTCTGTCTCTCTCTTCAACTGACCCTCACTACTCATCTGTTCTCACCCTCATCTCCCTTTTACTCTACCCTCATTTCTCCTTTTTTTTTCAGCACAGTTGATTCTCCTCTCAGCCCTCACTTTGTTCCAGTTCAAAAGAGCAAGTGGTAGCAGCAGTAGCACTACACACCTGCTAGTAGAAGTCACAGACTATGATGGTGTTGTGGTTTCACCACAGCTAATAAAAGCAGAGGGCCAGACCCAAAGAGAGGAATTTGGCACCACAAGACTGGTGTAGCCAAGGAATTCTCCTTGGGGATTATAAGCAAAGTCCACTGCTCACTGGATTGTACCTAAAGCAATGTGTGGAGCTGTAATTCCTGTATGAGACCTATACAGAAATTCAACAGACTGCTCACCTGTTGGGGGCCTCACCTGCAAAAATACAGTGCCTTAGACAATGGGTTGAGAAACTTCTTGCCTCACCTGTAAAACTTCCTTCCTGGCAATCCCAGAGGATCAGTGAAAGCTCTTTCTATCAACATCAACTGATCGTTCATGATTCGCACTGCGACTGGACTGCAGGAGATGGAGACAGAGACATTTCACACAGTGGGGAAACATGACCTCCCAGTTTCATTTAAACACTTTTCCTCTTTTTTGGACAGAAATAAAAAAGACGAATGTGGTCTACAGTTTTCAAGAAAAGACGAGTTTTTGCAAAGAGAGATATTCAATACATGTTTTATTAATGCACTGAAATTTCCGTGTTAGAAAACTCAACAACAAGATTTCACACTGTGCAAAATAAAATGGGAAAATTTCTGAGAGTGTCAGATACTTGCTTAGTGTTAAATGGCACCAGAAAGATCTCACTTAACAGAGAGCAGAGATCTCACTTAACAGAGAGCAGAGAGGCTGCGATTTAGGTCAAGATGAAAATAGCTAGATTTTGGTGCCCACCCATAAGTCATGTGTCCATACTCCTGTTCTAATCTATACAGTAACACAGTAAGGATGGGATTCAGTTCCTAAACACAACTAACTGGTACCATACTAGGTGCCTCGGAGCACCTGGCCTCCACTCACTGCTCTCAGAAGGCACAGGAGTCCCGTAGGGGCCTTAGGTTTGTAAGCATCCTACAGCCATCTCTGAAGCATCATCCTCTCTCCTTGAAGTGTGCTGAATGTACAAATTCTGGCATCACCTACAACACTCAAGTGTAGGTGTCTAAATACAGAGCTCAGCAGTGAAAGTTAAAGTCGGACTATCTGCCTTTCCATGTATTACAATAATTTTGATGTCAATCCGACACTTGTAATAAGCTCTACGGCTGATACTATTCATCACAGGAAGCATTTTTATATCTGCTAATTTATCTGAGCTTGTCTCAGAGTTCAAGAGCTCTTTGTACACTAATCAGAGAGACTCCTTGTGTTGTCACTTGAAAGAAAGAACAGCCACCCTCGGTACCTAAGATAGATGGACATATATGCATACACACACACACACACATATATATATTAAATTTTTTTTTCATACTTACTCCTTCTTGTCCACTTGTTCAAGTCTCCTGTGAAATTCATCAGCAGCCTTTGAGAAGTTCACCACAGAAGAAAAAAGAGGATCTAGAAAAGGAAGGACTTCGTGAACAACTTTAGAATATTTACTGAGCCAAATCTACCTTTGAGTTGCCCGGTGGGAAAAAAACTCCATTTGTCTTGCTGATATAATAGCATTAATTTTTTTTGTCTTTCCATAAGTGATTAGTTTCCCTAGTGCAGACTTTAAAGAGCTGCACTACTAGCAGTAATAGACAAATACCTTGTGCAATGAGACCAACAGGAGCAGAATGCATGATAAAATTTTCACAAGTTTTCACATCTGGCAAGGAAAAACTGGCTGGCATTGCAAACTGAGAGATCTGCAGTCTCCTTTTTAACAAAAGAATGCACTGTAATGTTTAGGAATAAAAAGCCTGACTTTCATGAAAAATACCAGAAGGCTGTGGAAGAACAGCAGGATTTCGCTCTAGGAGCATGATGTCCTATTCATAGCATAACAGAAGAGTGCAGTATGTGTATTGAACAGCATTAGGTGAGGCACAAAAGACACAGCTGTCTTGGAACACAGTGACACACAGTGGATTAAAGTAGCCAAGTCCTGTGGTTGCTCCACGCTGGAATTACAGCCTAGGAGATGTCTCTGCCACAACCCCGCGCGCCGTCCCACAGCGCTGCCACGGGATTTTGCCTGCTGTGCCTGGCTATGTGCAGTCAGAGCTGCAGCTTGGCAGTTGCTTCTTCCTGCCCTGTCCCTGGCAGTACGTCCAAGCCATGCGGAGTAACTTAGCCAAAGAAGCAGAGGCCTTCCTGTTAATGGCCGTAGAAGCTGTGATGATTTTCTTGTGGAAGGCTCTCTTTAATACAGATCTGTGAAAATTATCCATTTATCCAAGCAATTTTTGTAGAATAAGTAACAGGTGGATGTTATGAGGAGAACTTCTGGCCCCACCAAAACTCAACTCAACTACAAAGAAGGAAATTTTACATCTTGTACATTTTGCCCACAAGTTTTAGAAAACTGGATAAACCAGAGCATCCTCTCTTTGATTGTACAGGAAAATAGGACATAAGATTAGATCATCTCCTAAATCCAGTCCTCTGTTGGCAACTATTATCTGTTTGTAAATTCATCATACAATTTCATGTGACAGGCTTTCTGTATGCAGGACTCCCACTGAAAGCTTTTCTTCAGTTTCATTTGCTCCTCTGTTTCTAACAAACTTATTTCTTCATCATGAGCCTGCACTTGCTTCTTCTTGTATTAATATTGTTGTTCAGTTTGTGCAATTAGAGGCAGAGATTTTATGTATGCAATTTGTTTATGGACTGCAGCATGGAGAGACCCATGTCACCTTGAGAGTGTGAGAATTCACACTTGTCCACAACTGTGGCAAGAGCTCTAAGTTTGCCAGAGGACAGAGTGCTGCCCTGCTGACATCATGGTTATATCACAGCAACAGATTATATTTCAGAAGCAATAGGAGGCGATTTAAGAGGAAAAAAAAATATCTTAAAATATATAAGAAACTGTGTGTTCATGTTCACTAGCTATTCAGTGTTGTCAATATTGGTTATTTTAGAAAATATCACATTTCTTTTTTCCCCAAATATTATTTCCTGATAGCATATGACTACAAGCACATATTTTATGAAAAAAAGTTTTCAGCCTTCATTGTTGCAGAGGAACAGCTGGAATGTGAACCCAAAGGCAAATAAAGCCCTTAATTAAAAATTAAATTTTAAAGGACAATTATGTGATTTATCCTGGCTTAATTAACAATTTTCTGCCATTCAGTGTTGTCAATAAGCCATTCTATGAAAATGTTGACTGAAATGAATTTTAATTTTCACAGTACTGTAAAAGCTACCTATGCATTTTAATGTATTCTGATACAATAGAATAAACAAAAAAATTAGAAATTATAATTTCATTCAAGAAATAAATTAAAACTCAACAAGCATCAAAGAAGAGACATGAAAATAATGAAAAGACTGAAAAACATGCCTTGCAAAGAAATGGCCAAAATTAGACATTGATAAAGCTATTAAGGAGAGATTTATTGGTATTTGTGTTTAAAAAAAAAAAAAGCCAAAAAAATATTGCCTCTACATTCTAGGAACAAGAATAGATGCATTGGTTAGAAGGTAGTTTGGTCAACTTCTAATCTGAAATAGATAAAAACTCAAACAATGAAAATAAATTATTTCACAGAAATTTTGGTAGATGTGCTATTACTACAAAAAGAATTTTCAGATATGTGGAAATATGCTGCAGTGAACACTAGAACATATTGAAATAAATCCCCGTGTTATGCAGAATCTCAGACTAGATGATCCATCACACAAAGCTTTCTCTCTCTCCAGGGGCCTTTTTACAAAAGGGGTTGACTTTTAAAAACAGTCAGGAATTTTTCAACTAAACCATTACATGAATTTTTAAATGTCATTTTTAATTTTCCCCAAATGTGGATTCAATTTGAGTTACTTCTAATGCTTCACATAGTCCAAAAGAGGACTACATCTCCTAAAAGCTAATTTATGTCTCTAAATTATTGGTCCATCAGATGGCAAGTGAATTAGGACTGACTGAAAAATCTCCTTAGTACGGAAAGACAGGGGGTGAACAAGGCAAGAAGAAGAAAACAAGAGAGAGAGAAAGAGAGAGAGAGAGACACAGGAAATTACTGTGGAAGCCATCATAGCCTGGGATCCAGAGCACTCTGCTGCTTCAGACCTGTTTGATATGCTACGGAGTAATGTGTTCAAGTGCTTAGCAAATGGATGTATTAATGCAGATAAGCTATAGAAATGCTTCTGTGGCCTAAAAGTGGTAGCCATCCGCTGAGGCAGATGGTAAGCAAGTTCCCTGGGGGTCAGATGAAGTCTTTGGTGCAAGAAGAGCAGGCATCTATGTCTCTCAACTTCCAAGAAATCACCATAAGCAGTTAATTTGTCTTCTTTTTTAAGCAAAAAAGTGAAAAGCAGGCTGAGATATCTCTTTATTCTGCATCTGAGGTCCCTGACTGCCCGTGAGCACCTTAATAATACCTATATTTAATAATATGCATGAAATTAGAGGCTCTTTCTTATGATGGCCAAATTCAAACAGGAAAATAAGGAATTCAGTTGCAGAGCTGTAACAGATAGGACATGCCCCTCCATGATTCTAATTAACACACGTAAGAGACAGTCTAGTGGCTATTACTCACCAAATGATACTTTGTAAAGTTTCAGCTGTTCTTCATGCTTCTTGGCCAATTTATAAATTTTATTGCTGTATCCTTTTAAGGCTTCTCCATAATCTCTACAGTCGAATGGAATGACCTGGGAATCTGCCAGTTCGTAAACCAGTTTGCCTCGTAACTGGGCAATTGTTAGCTGTTTCTTGAAAGTGGGGTCGTAAAATTTTTCCACTAGTTCAAATGTCTCATACCCAGTGTGATAAACAGGATAATTGCTGAATTTGTCTGCTTTCTGGAAAAGACCAAGAAAATTTGTCAGTGCTCTGTATTCTGACTGCAGTTAAGAGAGGTATTGATCACTTAATGACTATGATGTTTCGTATAGTTTCCAAAACAAAAAAGCTATTTGCTACACAACACAATTTTCTCTTCTTCATTTTTATTTGTTCAAGAAACTAAACCATTCTGAATCCATGGACTGTTGCACAGGATTAAGTGAGCAGGCTTCCCTCGCTCTACCTACACATACCTGCCTTCAGTTCCATTGCAGAGAGATTGCCTTCACCAAGAGTGAAAACAGTTTGGGGTTTTGGATAGCCAAAGTCCTTGATCACAGGCCCCTTTTTATCTTTTGTAGCTATTTCTGAACACAATCATGGAAGATTTGTACATTAAAGAGCTTACTAATAGCATGGTGAAATGAACTATATACCTTCTATCAAATTCTATAAATAACTTTCTGTGAACTTGACATCCTGTAGAATATACAACATCACTCTAACGTTTTATTCTACAAACATTTAGGTTTCTTGATAAATTAAGAAATGGCACTCATATACAAACCAATCAAAGATGCTTTGAAGCTCGTTTATTAATTCTGAATAAATGCTTGTTACAGGCTGACTGCTCAGCACTGTCAAAATTCTTCAAGCAATCTGACAGACTTACCCTATTCTTGGTGTAACGAGCTCTGCCTGATGCAATTCCCAGTCGCTGAAAGTAAGCTTCAAAATCACTGCCTGACCCCAGTTTATTTATTCTACATGTAGAAAAGACAACATCTTAGTGAAAGCATTTACTGAACAGTATGGTATTAATTTACGCAAAATGCAGATTTTTCAGAGAAACCGAGGTCAGTTCTTCTGGAGGGCACATCAGGGACACTGGTAAGATCAGAGACTAAATGAGTAGCAAGCTTAACTACTTAACTGATTTTATTCCAACACGCTGATTCAGTATTCAATACTGCTAGGAAGATCTTTTGAAGATAGCAATCCTGATTATGATACTGACCACATTTAAAAAAAAAATAACCAACCAAACAACACGTTGTGCACGGGAGACAAAAAATTGCATCAGACATGTCTCTGCCGTCTTAAAACATCAATCAGCTATTTCCAAACTAATATGAATTGGGCAGAAATATATGTAAAGACAGATGTGTTTATGCACTTGACACATTCCGCAGCAGAATCCAAGACTGATAAATAATTTCCACTGCAGAAAGTGATCGGCATTGGTACGTACGGGTCACTCCTGCCATCTGGTGGGGAGATGTGGCATGACAGGGAGAGAAGATGGCAGTAAAGACACGTAATATTCCAAGTATTTTCACATATTTACGTTTGATATTAAGTTTTAGATTTATATGTCTAGCCTGGTGAAAAATTAGTGTTTCTCAGCTAAAAAAGACCCCGAAGTTTCTTCTGCTCTAGCTGCAGTTCTTCTGTTAGTATAAATTTCTACAAGGAACTATTTGTACCGAGAAAGATCAGATCTGGTAGCTTTTTCAAAAGGAATAAATCTCAGCGAGTCTCATGAATCCAGAAATTCATCGTAGCAGGGCCAGAAACATGCAGAATATTTCGGTCAAATCACACAAAGGGGCAGTTCTGTTTACCTTATGTGAGTAATGCCCCACTGTGAAAAAGATTTAGCCCTCAGGCTGAAAGACTGTTTAGGATTTTCAGTACCTTCAAATATGAAGTTTTAATACCCGCCTATAAAGATTTTTAATTTAATATATTTATATCCATTGTATAAACAAAGAATAATTATCACAAGTTTTTTTAATGGCCGCTTTTTAATTACTGCTCTAGGCAGCTTCTTTCAGCTAAGCATTTGCTTATCCTAATGATTTTATCTGATCTAGTTGGTAACTAAGCTATGTTTTGAACTCTTTCCCCACCCTTCTTTTTTTGATTGCTTTTCAAATTGCTTTTCTACTAATAAAAATGTCTTTTAAAAGTATGAGGTTTAATACTGTTATCATAATTTTAAAAAAATAATTTATTTTACTGTAAAAGATATTGTCAAAAAGTCACCTTTTGCTAAAAGGTTTTGTAATGCTGTCATCTCAAAAAATTCTGGAGAGTAGCCATGCCATGATATCATAAAAATATAGGGAGGGAAAAAAAAAACCCAACAACATATTAAAATCTTACCTTGGATAGCTATTATTTTCAGTTCCAGGGTCTTTCGCAAGCCAGCTCTCATAAAGAGACTTATTTTCATAACCCTCATCAGGGCTTAAAATCTGGAGAGGAAAATATTATAGTCTCATTGGAAGTACCTCTAACTGAATTAATTGTCAAAGGAGCCCTTTACAGCCACCTGCATCATTCTTTACCAACAGCGTTACTGCATGCAGGGAAGTGCGCATACACTGTTTACATTTGTGACACAGATTTGCAGATCTCAACCACAAAAAACATCTCACAGCCACTTGGAACCAACCACAGACAGCAGGGAAAAGCAGGTTAAAGGCTCAAGGACACTGGCTAGAGCTCATCTGCTGCTGGAAGGAGTGGATTATAGAACTTTTTACCATCTTATGGCACTGTGTATGTACACACACAACAGCATATATAATACTGTGGGACTCTTCCAGCAGTGCCAAGGGGACCCAACCAAGACTGGAGAATCATTGTGCAAAATATTGTACGTACAAACGCAGGTCTCACCCTTACCTTCAAAAAAACCAAAAAGGTCTGTAACCAGGATGGAAAAGGTAAGTATTAGTGCAGTCATCATACTGCCAGGAAAACTATGAAAGTATATAAAATTAGTTGACCAAACCTCTCAGAAAATCTGTGGCAGAGGTAAAAATAAATTAAGACTTCAGCCTTGGTCTCCATCTACACTTAAGCAACCTTTAATAGACATGGTCCTTTAAATATAAGATTGCTTATGATGTGTAGAGGATTGGGATTTTTTTTCCAAAATACAAAGCATAAATGTTCGTGGTCCCACCATATGATTGAGACTTAAATTCTGCATTGAAAAACATACAGACTCCAACTTGAAAATCCAAAGAGTTCTGACCTCTGAGATTTTGTCAGCAGCTAGCAGAAAAATAGCAACTTTGTGAAATAGCTGCTTGGCTGCTGTCATTTTCAGGGCACTTTGGTCAAGTCCTAGGGCTAAAGTGAAAGTGGCACATTAATAAGTACAAGCTGAACTCTGATATATGGGAACAAAAGCACTCCATGCTCTGGCAAAGATGTTATTCTGACACATCTGGTCGTGTACAAACCACTGCCCAGCTTCTTCATACAACACTGAGAGCATAGTAAAACATGCTATTTGCCCTGACTTAGATCCAAATCTAGAATCAGCATAAGCTTCCTGCTACCTCAAGGGAGAAGCAGAGTTCTTTAAGTATAACCGAAGCAGTGATGATCAGAACAGGGGAACTGGAGTTGAGCTGTTGCAGACACTGTCTGGTGATGACCAAACGTTTAAACCCCAGCAATGGAGCAAGGCCAAAAAAGAGAGTCCACAGCGAAAGGTACCGTCTGTATGCAGAGGACCACATTTAAATGCAGAACTCTTTGAAAGACAACACTTCACGTGTATACTACATTTCTTTTTGGTGAGAAGTGGCTCACTAAAAAATAAGATCAAAAAGATCTTTGGATTTTGGACTGTTTAATATGAACAGAAATAACCTTCCTTTGGACATGCATGAAATCAGGTGTCAGGTTGTCAGGTTTTCTATTGTTTACATCATGCTTCTACAGTTAAAAGCTAACATAACAAGGAATAGGAATTTTTTTTTTTTTAAGTCAGTCTTAAGTACTTTTCATAGTACTTTAATGGAAATTTTCTACTCAAACCAGTAATAGTTGAATAGTTGACTTAGGATCCAGAGTGAGGTACTATTTTTAGCCCAGAGTACCTTTTTTAACTTTGTTTATCTTTTGCAGGAAAATGTCTTCCTAAGCAAGTGGCTTGCTGCAGACAGAAAGTAAATTATTTTATCCAGGCCCTGCAGCACTAAGGACATGGAAATTTTTGTATACAAAAGAGAATGCCCTTCAGTGTGCAAAGTGTCAGAGCTAACATTTGAATAAACACAGCTTCTTCCCCTGCCAGGATGAAAGAAAAGATTAAGGTAGAGCGAATTTATAAGAAAATAAAATGTAGAAAATAAAAATCATAGAATAGCATAGATAAACCTCCCCAGATCCAAACCATGGCATTTCAAGTTTTAAAAGAGTAATGCTTTTGAAAATAACTCAGGATGAATGCATCTAGTGGGATGGGAGACTGGTAGCTGCAGTCATCCTACCAAGTGCAATCACAGTGCAGATTTTTAGACTGGACCAAGTCACCTGAGTTCCCTTCATATCAGGGGGAAAAATGGTTTGAATTCTGTACATACAAAGGTGGAAAACCACATTTGTTCAAATGAATCTCATCCTAAAGGCACTTATTTCTACCCAATGCCTTTAAAGGGAGACTAAGTTGCTTAAGTCAGTCAGAGACGTGTTCTGTTAACTGAGATGAATCCAGATCTGAGGATGGTGGCAATGGCTCATGCTAGGTGCCTAATCTGGTTAACTCCTCATATGGCCAAGGAAGTTCCATGCTTTAATGGATCACAATCTTTCAGCCTGATGATAATTTATTCTGAGAGCTGAAAGTAAAGGAGACATGGTTAGACCACTTGTAATCATGCAAATATACACGCCTGGCCTGTTACAAAACCTTCTCAACTCTTCAATTTTTATTACATATTTTGAAGGCTTAGTGAGGTATGAAGGAGATTTGGGGGAACAGACAGAGAGAAAATGGTAGCTACCCAATGGGAAAATTATTTCCTTCAATTTCCTTAGCACTTTAGAGAACTGATCTTGCTCAAGCGTTTTATCATCTTGCTTTTATTATTATTGTTTTTACTATATATAGTGAAAATAAGATTCCACTTATGTCAGTGGCACATTTCAACCTTTAAGAATACTGAGGAACCGTGAGCATGGACTGTGTACTGCTGATGGGATGTTTTGCTATTGATTTTGGTGGGATCAAGATTCTTCCAGCACAGCAATAAAATAAATCCAATATTATTCAATAATCCTATTTTATCCAATAAACTTACAGTTTTACATTCTTAGAAAGTCAGAAATAGTAGACACTGATTCTGTACCTCTTTTGTCAGATTATACACCAGTTTGTAGAGAAGAGGGGTGCAGTCAACCCTTAATGTGTAGTTCCCTGAAAATAAAACAAAGACATGGAAATTTTCCCTTCACATACCAGTGGCATTATCTTCTTAATTGATTAAACCCTGTAGTCCTTTGTTAGGTAAAATTCTGGACTCCAAGGCAAGAATTTAGATCTTGCCTCTAAATATATACAGAAATAGATTACTTGGTCACATTGTATAAGCTCCTGCCACTGCATGACAGTGATGGATTATAGTACATACACAGGAACATAATTGAGCCTTCCCATAGCTCTAAAATACACCGAACTATCCCTCATTAGCTACAAGCCCTTGTCGCTCCTACGCTTCCTGAAGCTTGTGTTAAACAGAAGGCAAAAAATAAGATGTTAAAAATAAAGTTAGTGTTTTCAGGAAGTGTGCAAGAGGAAAGACATTTACTACAAGATGTTTTAAGAAATCTTATAATTCAGCTATTTTTCTTACCATAGAGAGTACTTTTTCAACGCTTTTGCAGACTGTATCTACAAGACAGGTCATCTTCTGAGTAAGAGAGTTGCAAGATATCTGGCATTTTATATTTCATAACTAAGTCAAGCCCAAATAGAAGGAAAAAAAAATGCAGAGCAATGTTTTCATTTGTCTCCTAAACCTCCCCTTTTACTACCACGTGGTAGCTTCTACCCTTTACCCCCATGAGATTTCCATGCTGCTGGCCCATTGTGTTGGGCTTGGTAAGTATTGCATAGCAAAGTGCTCAGCTACAGCAGCAAGAGCCCCAACAAAAAGAAACTATGGCCATTTTTGGGACAGGCAGAAGTGTTAAACAGTCTTCTCTATAGACTGCAGCCACCAGACAGCAGTGAGCAAACACCTCTGCCCTCAAATACAGACAACAAAGAAGGGAACAGGAGTGAGAAGGCTGCAACATAAAAAAACCCACAATCTCTCAGATAACAGTTATTAATTTATTGTTACTGTTAGTAATTAGTTATCAGTTATCAGGTTTTTATATGGCTTTAGATCTTGGATCACACTTGGCACATATCTTATTCTAGAACTAGACTGACAATTACAAAAAAGCCCATGATGATGGAAAGGAGTCTGTATTTGAGAACTGCAAATTCAAGTCACAAAACTGTTCAAAATGATGACCCCCTCTCCTTCTTTTCATTGCTATAAGAAAATAAAGAGAAATAATTTGCTATCCAAAGTGTGATATAAGAAGTGCTGTGGAAAACATTTGATGATAAACAAAATAATCTTCAGAGTACATGAATGCTATGACTTTACAGCAGATTTTACTGCTCAGTCAAGTGAAAAATATCCAAGGTACTTAAACCAGTGCACTTAACATGGTGTTCTTTTCCTTATTACATATTTCTTTTCCAGTTGTTTTACTTTCATCTTTTCTTTAATGCATAAAGCAAGAGACATGTTTGAATAATCAAGATTTAGAAGAAAATTGTTAAGGCAGCAGTATGTTGGCTGCAAACCAACTAAAAAATATGTGTTACAATCCATGCCGAGAATTTGAAGCAGTTGTAAAGCTATTATTTCATCTGTGAGATCTTCTAGGCGTGAAATTCTGTTCTACTTTTTACACAGCATGTAGGCTGCATAAATGAAGGAACAGCTCTAACCCTCCTTATTCCCCAGCTCCGACCGAGCATTTAGAAACTGAGTTTGGCTTCTCTTTCTTTCCAATTCTTTTGTCATGGACAAAATTTTCAGCTGACAGGAATAAAAAGAGTTCTTAACTATGCTTGTTGATAACCATTTCATTCACACACAGGAAGCCCAAATAAGTTGGGTTTGACATGGGAACATTAATGCCTTGAATAACTGAGGTTATGACGCAGAGCAGCTTCATAGGACTTTTCTGACTATTTTTTCAGCACAGACAACAGTAAAAGAGATCCTTCTGTAATATAGCCCAGTATATTTTAAGAAGGATTTTGTGATTTAGGTTGTAGTGTAGAGCTCTCCAAAAAGGCCAGTTTCTAAGTAGCATTCCTGAATGACAGATTCTTACAGTCTGAAGAACATAGTAAATGGGATAAAGGTGGATAAGGTTTTTTGTGAAACACTCTTCAGTGATTATTTTTGAAGAAGAGCTCTGCTGTAATACATTTATAACTCCCTGATCATAGCAATGAACAAAGGTGACCACACTGGCCCGAAGCACTAAATCATCTCCCACCCCCGTCAAGTGTAAACCTAAGGTCTCGACACAAATTGTCTCATAAACATAATAAGTTAGTGTCTGAGAATATTATAATTCCATAGGGAAAGGAGTTGGAGTTGTGACCAGAGCAAGGAGCAGACTGTCATATATCAAAACCACAACTGTAAACTACAGCTAAGGCAGTTAAGAGAGAGTTTAACATACAGAACGCTCAATTAATTAACACAGAATACAATACTCTTCCAGAGGAGACATTCTGGACTCCAGACACATGGGCTGCAACTCGTGGATGGCACTATTTGCAAAAGAAAGCAACATAAGAATTTAAATTGTTCTCTCTCTCCACTAAATTCTGTATTTACTACACTTATTCTGAACATCACAATATCTATCTTATATTTTTCAGCTCTGAATGCAATAAATAATACACAGAAAACTATTAAAAATTATGCCTGGGAAGCAAGGTAAATTTAAAAATAAAAGACCCACCTTCTATAGAAGAATCTGTGTTGATGTAAGCAACTGCCCGTTCCTGAAGGACTTTGGCATTTTCCTGAGGTTGTAAATGTGTAATCATTACTTTCAGTTAGTGACATTTACTCAAGAGCGTGTTAAGTGCACTGTTTCTTACAGTGTGCCTTTAAGAACTCAGTCAGGATAAATACTACTATGTACCTTACTAATTATATTGTTTGAAGATGGGTAAATGATCTGGGCATATGAAATTCACTCCTGCTTTCTGGGACTTAATTTGTCGTGGAAAACATCAACAGCATGAAGGTTCTGCCTGCTGCATCACATAGGAGCAAGATGGAACAGGAAAATTATTGAACGGAATTGTAACGTGATAAAATAAGGCTCTGTGTGCCTTTTAACTCTGCACTTCGGACTTTTTGAACATGGAATATGTGACTGTGAGATCAGCCAGAATTTCTCCATGCTTTTAATTCCTAATTATTCATGTGTGCTCCCTGCACTAAACTCAGTTTTAACACTGATGAACTGAGCACTGCTGTCATTTCTACACTATTCCATTTCAAAAAGGGATAAGTCAAAGCACTAAAATTCCCTATTAAAATGAAGTTGACTATTTTGAGTCCACCAAGAATTGCTTTCATGCTAAATATATACACACATCTTGTTTAATTTTTTGCAAACCAGTAATTAGGTTTGAATTGATATTCTAATCAGTAAGTGGTATTTTATTAAGTCTTGGCTTTGTGACAGATATTTTAATTAGGTTAGTAATTGTTACTTGATTCCTTCAATTTATAACCCAACTAACCATTTGTAAGTCACGTGAACTAAAAATTGAATTGGTAATTGATAACTACATAATGACATTAATATCTTTAAAAAGACAGTAGAGAAGATCCCACAAAAGAGTACGAAGGGAGGGATTGAGCTGTACATGCATACATGCGGCCTTATAAAATCATATTAGCAGCATAAAGAAATTCCTTAATTTATGAGCAGTGGAGATTTTCTGCATAACAAAAGGATGTTGCCACAGTTGCAGTCTTTCTGTTACAGTGAATATCATGGGTTAATTTTCCCCAAGATTTAATACATGACAGATCTGGCAGCTGCAGAAAATGGGAACGTAAGCTGTGAGGAATGTCTCTTGAGAAACTGAATCTAATTTAGTTGTAAAAAACTAGTAATGCACACCGCCAAGATAAAGCAAGGAAACAATAATATCAAAACACTGAGGTTCAAATATGAACTGTATTTATGGTTTTCTAACCTTGCAAAGCTGTTGTTTCATGAAATAATGTGTGATACATTACTAGATACCAAGTTATTAAGCAAAAAAATTACAGAACTGTACTAGCAATATTTAAGAAATCAAACATAAGAAGAATTCTTAATTTATTCATGACTCAAGATAAATTGATCTTTTAAGTACCATTTTTTCATATTCCTCATAGTTAAAAAAACTGTGTGGGGTTTTTTTGACAGCATCTAAATATGTGCATAGATATGTAGACAAAGCAATAATAAATAAAGTTTTATATACAGGTAGGATAATACTTCAATGCCAACTCTTTAAAATCTCTCAGTAAATGATTTAAAATAATTTAAATTATTCTTTCTTCATCTAATGTCTCATAAACCAACAGTAAGATGCAGAGAGTCTGTTACAGCTGGAAGTCAGTTTATGGGAGAAAGAATTAGTGCAAACTCATAGGAATAGAAAACTCAGCTTTGCTCACAGAATGACGGAATCCCTTTGGTGTTTGAGAGCATATTTCTGCGTTTGTTCCCTCCTCTGATGCGTGCCATTTTGCTGTATAATTTTGTGGTTTACTGAAATACATGACAATAAAATAAACTAAAAAGATTAAAATGTTTTATTTTATAGATTTTGAAACCTCTATCCACATATTCAATATTACCTTGTAAATAAATTTCTAATAGGAGAAAAAGTCAACACATTTATATTAAACTGTTCAGTACTAATAAATGGAAATAATTCAGCAGAAATATGTTTTATTAGGCAATTTTCTGCCTGCTCTATTTCTAATTTGGATTTTACAGACAAAGCAATGACAGCTCTTGTAAGGCCTATATTTCTTATTGGGGTTTAACAAATTCACTTACAAGGTTAAGAATTGAACATGCCCAACAGGAAAAAGAAGAGAAAAATTCTCAGAACCTCACTTCTGAATTTCCCAACATCCTTCTATGAGGCAGGAATATAGCCAGGAATCCACCTACAGAATTAATAGACTGTCCTGCCCCTGAGACTCTACAATGCTGGACTTAACAGGAATTTTGAAATATTCACTCACAGATTACCTACCCTTTCCTTTGCCCAGGAGGATTGATTTCCATACAAAGGGCTTGGAGTGCTTATGGATCACAGGTTCATGATCTGGACTTAAGTTTATAGAAACTAAGGAATTTCTCAATTAGAGAGTTAGAAAACAGACCAATTTGGGTTATATAAAATGCCGTGATTCTGTTAAATGAAGGGATAGATTTCCACATAGAGACCACTGAGGGACATTAGCTTTGAATCAAAGTAGATTTTTAAATCTTAGAAGAGTTAGTGCACATTCATTGTAAGGAGGTAAGTAGGTAATTGATATAAATACATGAGTGCCTTACAGCACCCAAAGGAGCCTATTGTGCTCCAATTTTACCATGAAGCACTTGACTGCAGTCTAGGAATAGATGCTGCGTACTGCAGCTGCCTGCAATACCCTTTCAAGTTTTGCTTTACTTTACACTATTTTTTATTTACCTCAGCCCACTCCGTGGAACCCAGTAATCCGAATTCTTCTGCATCCCAGCTTGCAAAAATAATAGTTCGCTTGGGTCTCCAACCTGCAATCACATAGTTAAACTTGAAAATTCAACTTAAAATTTGAAAGTCTAGTAAAAGATCACCACAGTTAATTGAAATTGCTTTTAAAAATATCACTTAACTGATATAGCAGTAAAAAAATCCTCTTTGAGTTCCTTACAGGAACAAATTATTGCAGAGGCATTTCTTCTTAATGCAATATTTTCATTCTACCCAACTAAGAGGGGACTATTACACTGATGAGGAAATAAATTCAGCCAACTAAGATGTAATCCTACATATGCACCTCTTCAACAAATTTCCATCTTTCATAATTAGAAATAAAACTTTCTGTAGAAGTGATAAGTTAAATAACTACAAGAGCTTACAGGAACACTGTTCCTCAAGGCTGCTGTTTTCCATATCCATCATTTTATGTCTGTAATAATTGTTACCTTCCATCTTCATTTTACCAAAACTCCGTACAATTTCTTGCAGAACAGCTGCACCCGTAGTTGGATCAATACCACCAAATACCCAAGAATCTCTGTGACCACCTAAAATAATATATCTGTCTGGAAAAAAGCATACAATATCAATTCATAATTTAAAATGCACTTGGGTTACCTTTGGTGTTTCCTTTGATTGCATCCCTACTTGTAACAAACAAAATACGAAGTTCAATACCAGTGCTACGATTTTATTTTTAAGATAATCTGCAATCAATCACTTACTCTTCTGAGATATACAACTGAAGACAAGAAATATTTAATAGATATTTTCCCACCTAAAAGTCTATCATGTATCTGACTTGCTCCTAAGTATCAATATTCAAATCTTAAGGCCCCAATTATCACTAGTTTTCTGTACTTTGCATTGTGTTAATTTTTGCAAAGGCAAAATGTATGAATGATGTAAGGAGAAGCCTACTGTAAAATGACAGGCATTATAAAAAAATTCTCTGACATCTATCTTTCTAGCATTCCCGTTCAAATATATTCTTGGGAATGACTATGATAAACAGTGTAATGGGAGGGAGAGAGCAACTATTAAGGATTACTCAGACTCCATATTATCTGGCTATCTAAAAAACTTTAAGTTTCTTACAACATGACACCAATTTCATCAAACACAAAATAAAGAAGGAATTAAAATCATCAAGCACCCGATGCTCACCTGGTTCCACAGCTCCTCTGAGGATGCCAATGACATTGTAAATTCGTGTTATTTTATTGCTTGTATGAATATGCATTCTGACTTTTCTGAAATGAAAGGCAGTATGGAGTAACCATTCTGACTGAGAAGCCAATAAAAATCCAGTGCTAATAACATATGAGCCAAAGAGTTTGTGCTTCTATTCAGCACTAATCTAACATGTGTCAGTTTGCCTCAGTGTCCCATTTTTTATGTCAGCTTAACTTGCTGACAGCAAGATGCCTTAGAAACAACCCTATGAAGTGGGCCAATCTATAAATTTGCAAATCAATTTGCAAAATTTATTGAATTTTTATTTATGGCAATCAATTAGATAATTGTGTACTAGAGGAATAAACTGAAAAGCATGCACAGTAATTAAAAATATAATTATATTTTGACCAAAATTATAGTTGTGGATATACATATTTTTATAAAGAATACACTTCGGTTTTCTAGCACAATTACATTAATCAGATAGAATGTGAAGGAAAGATCATTAGGAATATTCATCTAGGAATAAATTGAAATCTCTGTTTAGGACAGCAGATCTAAGTGATCAAGATTTGTCAACTGTAGAATTGTAGAATCGTTTGGGTTTGCAGGGACCTTAAAGATCATTTAGTTCCAACCTCCTAGCCATGGACAGAGAACCTTCCACTAGAGGCAGGGAACCTTCAACTAGAAGTACAGTTTACTTTTTCCCTGCCACCCCAGTAAAAACCCTTCATCCCTGCCCCCTCCTCCCCAGTAAATTCCACTTGTGAAATTTTATAAAAGTGAAGGAAATCCAGGTTTTAGGAGAGATAAAAATAATGTAGTATTTAGCCCTCTTAATCCATAGAAGAAACAAAGCACCAAACCAATGCTTTTTTTGGGTCTGGCAAAACCTCCATAGTTTCACATTTGAAGTTATCTTTTCAGCAGCAAATCTGCATAGCTGTCAAAATCAAAACCTACTTCAGGACAGCCACTGGATCTTTGCCCAGGAAATAACTGACACTAGTGCTTTGAGCATGCATATACTTGCACACTTTCCCTGTGCAAGTGACTTTCTCCTAGACTTAAAAGGTTCATTTTGATATGGAGCTACTCTGAGGAAGGACTATGTAGGATTAGACATATTTACTAACAATGTGACCCTCACAAGTCCAGGATGCATTCAAAAATATTTTGCATGTATGAGTTTTGTGGATGAATCGCACTGTTTTCTCATTGTTGCTCTTCAAGATATTCCAAGCAGCACATAATAATGTCAAATATGCTTCCTTATTTATTTATTCCTATTTTATTAATTTTCAGCTAGTGTCAAAGCAGAGCGTGAAAGAATAATGGTAAATGGAGTCCATAAAATTATATATTCAGACATACTCTTGTTTTTCAGGAGATGGAGTAGTGATAATGGTACACCATTTTTACATGCTGTTCAATGTGGTCTACTATCAGTCCTCATAGAACGATGCCTCGTGTAAACTGAAATTATTTTTTGTTTAGAAAAGTCATAAAAAAGAGATCTTTTGCTTTATTGCAAATTGTTACAAAATGCCTTTGTCATGTGTCTTGGTCTGCTAACTTATCATCATTTATTATCTAATTTATTTTCAAATTCTAGAAATGATCATCAAGTGCAGCCTGCTCAGAAGGAAGTAATTTCTCCAGAATATCTCTAGATATATTGCTTCACGGTCTTTCTCTTGTGGGGATTTTTTGTTTTCAATATTGTATAAACAGGTAAGTGTTAAAACAGACCTTGTAGAAGAGTTGCCTGTGAATCCTGGCCCTACGTTATAAGACACATTGAGACTTCCTTTCCAGCTGCTGTCTGGAGCTGCAGGTCCCCCCATTGCACTGTAAAGTGAAAACCAAGACAAATGCAGTTGACCAGTAGGCTAAAATCTTAAATTCCCTTAATAATTATTGCAGCAAACCCAAGGTGGGTTTACAAAATTCTTAAAAGCATTATTGCAGAAACAGGTTGCTTTAAATTTTCCACATTTTCTGAAACACATATTTACTACAAAAGAGTAGTATGAATGCAAATAACAGCAGAGATTTTACCATCTTAATAATAAAAATTTGTCTGTGCTTTTGTCAATGCTGACTTATGAGTGAGGAGGACTGATGTACACTCACCTCATTAATACTTCTGCATCGTGATATCCAATGGGGTGAACTGGGATTTTGGGAATCCCTACACCTTCATTAACTTTGTACCTGAAAGTGTACTCTGAGAAACCAGAACAAAATGTCAAGTTTATAGTGTTCTTAGAAACTTTTACCAAACTGGAAACACTTTCGAACAGTGCAGCCACACGGTAGCCGCAAGCATTCATCATTCCTTTCAATTCTTATATCATTTCTCAGACATTACTCTAGGAAACCAAGCTGCAATGACAGAACCACAAACCCAGTAATGCATCTGCACAATTGTGCAAAAGAGGAGTCCACATTTAGATTTACTGTCCATCCATATTATTACATCTCCTCAAAGCCGGCTGTGGGAAAACCCATCCGGTGTGTGAGCTGAAGATGGCACCTGTGCAGCCAGTTGGCAAGCTGCAGAAGACATCCCCAGATACACTTGCCTATGTTGAACACAGGCAATATCTCTCTGAGTCTAGTGGGAGAGGCACACACAATGTATCCTGCTTTGTCAGCAGGTTGTCTTATGCCCCCAACAATGCTCCAGAAGCACCCCTGTGTACCCATCCCATCAGCAGACAGCACTGGTAGGCATCCTAGTTCAGACTAAGTTTAGGATGCCAACAAGGACGAGACAAGCATACGGCACCAATGTCTGAAAGATTCCAGGCGACTGTTATATTGGCTACAAGAGTTTTACTCCCTCTAAGGAGTATTTTAAACTGCTTTTCTGCTTGGAATTTATGATCAGCAAGAAAACATACCTCCAAGCAAAACTATTAGTCCTCTTTGATGGTAGAGTATAATCTAGTTTAAACTGGTCATCCTGAGAAACACAAATATTTAAAAATGGCTAGAAATTCTCAGTCATTTCCTGCTCCTTCATAGTCTGTAAACCTGCACATCCTGCTTTTCCAAGAGTTACAAGGCTGGGATGAAACAAAGAGATTTTCTGAATTTTTTTTCCTAAAAACTTTCCTTCCCCACCTAAGTCAAAAGCAACCAGTTAGAATGGCGTACAGGCAGAACTTAGTCTGCAATAGGAAAATTAACTACTGCTAAAAATAATTTCTAGCAGATTTTTTCTCTTTATCTCTACTGAAAATAAATGAATTTCTAATGTCACATTTTCAGCACCAGTTCATGAAGTACTTGATGGCCCAGGTTACAGAAGTTTCACTCACCTTTGGCAGGGTAACCTGGTGTTAGAGGATCCCCTGCTCCATTCAGGTTTAATACATTCCCACGCTGGACTCCTCCACTTGGAAGGTTCCAGCCGCCTGGATAAGCATCTATTCCTGGGGCACAGTAGTCAGCAGGGTCTGAATAAAGTATGATTCCTTGGGCTCCTGCTAATATGGCATTTTTAACCTGTGAAATTATTTGCTTTTAATAAATGTCTTTTTTTTTTCAATGCAGTGATAAATCTGAATGTTGCAATTTGCTTCCATGCAGACATAGTTTTAGAAGTTGTGTATGTAGTAAAGTGAAAATGACCTCAGATTCAGCAGATGGACAAACCACAGTGAAACACACTGTTCATTATTTGTGTCATCCATTTATTCATAGCTCAAGGCTGTGAAATAAAGTACAGGACATAAAACTGAGGCACAAAAACTGACCACTATCCTCACTGCCCCACTGTCATCAGTTTTGTCAGAGTTGTTGTCTAAAGTCAGAAGATTATTCAGTCTCTGTGCATCAGACTCCTTGTCAAATAATTACTATTTCAAAATACTGTAATTCCCTGGATGAAAAGTATCAAAAGTCTTGGCTCTACAAACTACTCAGATCCCTAAACTAACTCTCTTGCAAGAACTGCCTAGGGAGTTTGCAGTCATCTCAGTCTCAAGAGTTTAATACATTCATATGGTTTTATTGTTTTGGAAGTTATTCTTAGACTGCAGTCACAATGGGTGCATTGCAGGCTTCCTTCTGCTTATATATTCCAACTAAGAGCCCTCACTAACTCCCTCCAGCTCTATCATAAACAGTGTCTAACTCACAGAGGAAAAATTAAAACACAACCTTACTTTGTTTCCTCTGAAGATCTTCCCATATCTGGCAATGACAATCTTTCCTGTACAGTTAATTCCCATTTCACGCTCTAGCTTAAAAAAATCCTCCGTACGGCCATAATTCACATAGACCAGATCTGCCTGCACAGAAAAGAAAAGCAGTGTCATGGCAACTGGTCAATCAACAGACGAAATACCGACTATTGGAAATACACTGTTTCATTCACTATCTATGGTATAGTTTGGAGGTTTTTTTGCATTTATGCAAATTAGATGCAGTGCTCATAAAAACAATAGCAAAAGATATCTACAATATTCTACAGGAAGCTTTGGCTTAAGCGGCTGACCTTTGTATCTTATTCTGCCCTTAACAACAGCGTTAAAATCTGAGGCTGGAAAATAAACCAACGTACTTTGCTAAATTGACACACTTCTCTGGCCATGGCAAATAGTGGTATACCTTGCATACACAAACACTCACTATTACATAATTTCATTCATTTATGCAATGCAATGTTGTCCCTGACCTGTTCCATAATGGATTAGCAGATTAAGTGAGGGACTTCTGTGGCCTCTGAAGGCATTCATTTGGTCCAAAATGTCTTCCAATATGATTTATATATTGCTAATTCTACTTGTGCCTTAAGAGGGTCCTCTCCATATGACTGAATAACGAGGAGCAATCTGAGATGTATCCAAAATTTTTCATCAAGATAAAAACTTTTCACTTATTATGTGATTCAGAGTTCTAGCAATTTGAGAAAGCTTTTTTTTTCCATCATAAAAAACTTCTAACCTTTGCACAATATGTGGCCTAGCTGTGCTTAAGTGCTCCCTAATTAACACAAATGGTTAATTAAAACTACTACAACAAATATTTTGAGAAGTTGGAGCAGCCTCTCCCAGCAAGTTAGGGATAGGGACATTCACAAAATATGACTTCAGCTAATAGTACCCTTATATAATTTTTTTTTTCTTACCTCTGGCACTCCTTGTGCTGAAAAAGCATTATATGGTGGCAGTATATCAGTAACATTTTCATACCCCTGTGCAGGTGGTTCAAATAATGACGTATTGAAAACCTACCAATAAATAACAGAAGTCTTCGGTCAAACACTCCAGGCACAAATTTGCACACTAAGCAAGTGCTAGGTGTGCAAACTATATGCTAGTTTCCATACATTGCTAGCAAAAAATACGATTCTAAATAGCATGCATAAGTTCAAAGAAAAACACAGCTAGGGATCCAGAGGTGAAATTTTATAACAGAATGTAGATATGAATACAAAGAGACAGATCACTTGTCAGAAGATGCCCATCAGTCACTGCCTGAACCCAGGCAAAGAAGTAGCTGAAAAATGCCAAGAGATTGTGACAATAAAAAGACAGCTAGTTCATCCACACCATCCCAAGTATTTTTCGTGGTTACTCCCACCTGTATTATTATTCTTCTCTTGAGCTCTTTGCTAGTTATGCTCCAGTTAAATGTGCTGCCCTTTATCACTATCTATTGTAACACTCCTGTTGCCTTAACGTTCACGTCCACTTTTTGTCACCTTATGAGATTATAACTGAGATGCTGTTACAGAGTTTCTTGAAAAATTTCTTCATTCCTTCACCTCTAAGCTCATGTCATCCTGAGCACATATTCCTTAATTTCTACCGTGTCTCTTCATCCCTACCTTTGTGCTATGATGCTTCTCTAGCAGTCTCATCTCCTCTCCTTACTCAGGCTCCTTGTCAGATTTTACATCTACTTCTTTATTTCCCTTGGTGTCCAAAAGGGAGAAGATGTCTATAGACTGACTGACTAGTTCATCAGTACTTCTAACACTAACTTAGAAAACACCATAGGGAGACAATGGGATCAGGTTCAAAGCAAGGAAAACTATGTAGTACTTCATACAATCGATAGTATCTCTAATTCCTTACCTCAGCATGTTGCGGAAGAAAAAATTGTGCAGGGTTTGGATAGGTACTTGGAAGAGAGATGTAACATGGGTCACTGACTGGATAAATACTTGGAAAAGAGCCCTAATGAGGATTCTTTAAGAGACTAATTACAGCACATTCAGAGAAGCCTGAGCTGAAAACAGCTAGACACTGGAAGAATTGCATGCCTGAAATACATTTCTTTGTTTTAAGCAGCCTGTGCATCCACTTAAGGCTGTTTATGGAAACAGGATATTGGCCTAGATATATCCTTAAACTGAACCCTTTTAACACCTTATGGTCTACCGGTGTTAATTGCAGCCTCTCCACGCATCCTCTCTCCTCTGTATGAGGCACTTAGATTACAGCCGCTCTGCATAGCCTGAAAAACCATTTCTAAATATGAGTTCCCTTTGCACTGGACTTTTTATTGTAATATAAAGCACATGCTGAGCTGAATGGGTGGGCAAAGAGAGGAAGAACTGTTTTTTAAAGGAGTCTTACATAAATACAGTTTTGTCATTAAAAAGATCACCTCATTCCCTTGATCATCAATTACTGAGATGTAGTTTGGCTGCTTTTCATTTGGGTATGAAAGAAGCACATCATAATGAACAAGTTCAGCTGAATCCAATCCAAATTCCTTCCACTGGCCTTGAATTTGTTTGGCAAGAATAAGATTCTGTTCAGTTCCTGCGAGATGAGGCAACCTAGTAAATGAGCTAGAATAAAACAGAAAACTGCTAGTAAGCAGGAAATTCAGAGAGACACAATAGTGAACTAGGATCAGTGCATATAAAGCTAATCCTCAAGTCACAGTGGACTGTAAGGTCTTACAGTTAAAGTTACAGCTATATAACATGATTGTTTTTTGGAGTTCGCATCAGGACAAGTACAAAATGCAGTCAGTGCAGAGGATCTCTCCTGAGGCCTTAAGTTAAGTCAGTTGAACTTCTCTTTGCATAACAGGATTAGCCACATATACACACAAGCAATAAAAATCAGTGTCAGGACATTCAGCAAAAGAATGTGAGCAGTATGCAAGGAACAGAAATAAATATTGGAAAACTACACATTCAGAAAGGAGCCATCCAGATAATTCTGGTATCTGATGATGGATCTGTACACTATTGGCATAATGTGTCCTGATGTCCTAATAAGTTTAACTTGAAAATCATTAAATCAAATTATCCACAGATTTGCTTTTTTTTTTTCCTTAATCAAAAGCCTGAATAATAAAACTCTTCTTAAAAACATTTACTTCCATATCAGATATAATTCATAACAGTCATAAATAATCAGAAACAGTATCCAGCCCCTCTGAGCTACCCTACAGAAATCTGTTTGAGATTTCTTTGTCCCACTGAACAAGCTGTGGTGCAAGCTCATCAGTCAGGTACTCAGCATCAGCTTCAAATTCCCAACACACTACTTTGTCCATGGTTGCCCCACAGATGTCAGATACCATCAATTACCATTAACTTGTGATACTAAATACCATGATTAGTATCACTTCAACCTGTCATTTCAGACTGTTTTCAACCCATGTAAGAGTGTGTTCTTCAGTGTGTACTTCCTCAGCTTCCAAAGGAGAATGTTGTGGCAGATGTTCAAACCTTCCATACAGAAGGCAATCATGCTGATGATACACACAAAATGTAAATAAATGCTGACTGTTCCTAACTATATTTCTGTCCCCTATGTGTTCAGTCACCCTTCCAGGGATTGAAGCTAAGCAGCCCACAGTCCCTCCCTCCAGGTTGTCCTCACTGAAGGACAGGCACAACATCAGCCATTTTCAGACACCTGGGACCTCTTTCAATCATCAGAACTTCTCACCTACAGCAACATAACATCAAGGTCTTTCACATGAATCCCACCTGGCCCCTGGATCTGAATGCATCTAGATTCTCTTAAGTAGACCACAGCTCTCTGCTGTTGTCTTTCCCTCTCTTTAAACTGGGTATGTACGCACCAAGGTTTGGAAGCAACCTTTGCCAGCACTTGTTGCCTATTTTCTTCTTGCACTTTAATTCTCTCAAGTATTTTAAGTACCATTTAATTCCTCAAGTAGTCTAAATACTATATATGGTGTCATGGAAAATATACTGAACAACACATGCTGCTTTTGTTTCAATTTTTCACTTCTGAACAGTTTAGTCTTTTTCAGAGCTCTGATACAATGATAAGACAAAAGTGTGCATCTTCTGATACTCATAGTTTATTTTCCCCACTTGATAAAAGCAGATTTAGTAGTCTGAAAAACTAAGAATATGGATCAAAATTCCAAAGTTCACTTTTTTTAATACTTTTTGACAAACTTTTTGGATAGTGTATTAATACAATTTTTCTGCAGTTCCTGATTTTTATTTGAATTTAGGCAAAAAACCCCAACCCAACCAGTATGAAGCAGTTGGCCCATCATCAAAGCATGCAGACACATGAGATACCATTAATATCCTGGGGCCAAGAGACTTTATCATAATTGTAGAGCTATTTCATGCTGTCATCAATCTCTATGTTGCCTAGACTCTCACTCAAACATAATTTTCAGGAACTCTCCAACCTACTGCAAGCAATGAATACAAAATAAGATAAGGCCTATAGACTTAAAAAGCTAATTGATGTTAGAAATTAAACCTTTTGGGTTTAGGATCAAACTTGTCAGTAATCCTTTTATGTTCATGATGTAGCTTCTGACCTACATGCTGAATACCAATATTTTACTAACCAGAGTTATTTACTTTTCATGTGAATATATTTGTTCCTCTGTAGGAGATAAAAATATACACAATAATTAATTTTTTTTAAATTTTCAATGGACTGCACAGCAAAACAAAAGGATACTTTTATATCCTTGGCATTTTAGATGCTTTGAAAGAACTGCATAGATGCACTAGGATGCAAAAATGTATATTTACTAACAATTACATCATACAAGACTTAACCAACCATACACACACACACTGACCACAGACAGAAGATAGGGGATAAGAGGATGTCCAAGCACCCAACTAACAGCATATTATCCAATATGGCCACACTAGAGGAATTATCAGTTACATGCAACTCAGTGCCATGCAAATTTGTAGCATTAATTTTTAATATATTAATATTCTACTTAGACTAGCTGCTCAAAGTGAAAATTTAAGGAGACACTGAACAGGTGATCAATCAAATTTAATTCATAGTAATCAGCATATCCCAAATAGAGTAAAATCATCTCTGTCTGAGAGAAAGCAGTTATCTGATGTAAAAGCTTCAGTCACTTGCAAGCTAAAAACAGACACACTTCATTAAATCGAGAAGATGAAAAATCATAATAAAAAAGACTGGTAAGCACTGGCAGTAATGCAGCTTGGGTGAAGTAGACTTGACAGTACAAGCACTCCAAAAATTTAACTTCAAAAATGGGGAGAAGAGGAACAGAAGAGTTGTGAGCCTCTCCCTTCTTCTTCCCTCAGACATTCTGTATAAACTAAATATTTCCAAAGTTTTAACAGCTCTGCTTTCATTGGCCCTTCCTTGGAGCTTATGTTATCACTTTTTTATGTCTGATAAAATTGTTCAAAAAACAAGATACACACAGCTTACCGAAGGAATTGCTTGATATTCCCTGCTTTCATTTCCGCCACAAGTTTCTGTCTCACATTTTCGTAGACAACTGAAGAGTTGAGGGTTTTTTCGGTCCGTTTTGTCAACCATCCTGAAACACATTTGAAAAGCTTCCTACTTAGCAAGAATGCCAGTCCTCACATGTTTGAGCCTTTGAGCAACATGAAATATTGAACAGTTAAAACCACATGGATGAACAGGGCTTAGAGTACCCTCTGTCAGTGTCTGCCAGCTCAGAGAAATAAAACAGAAAAGTAAAATATATTTCATTGATTGAATTGTCTAAAAAGTGACAAAAGACTACACCCTAAACCCTCAGTAAATCCCCTTTACCTGCCTTTTTAAGACAGGCTCATCACTCATTAATTTTAACCATAGTTTAAATCCTCAATTAACTGTTTGCAGTGTGAGGTTTGAAATCCTGATGCTCATGATGAAATTCCCTTGTTTAATTTATTCATATATTTTAAAATACATGTGTAGGAATGTTTAAAGTGAAGGTCTAGGACTCAACAGCCACTCTGCTAGCATTATAATCGTTACAGTCTTGGAGTTAGACTATTTATTAATTAAGGGAATAACTGTGACCCAAGTCAGTTTTAAAATGTTAAATATTTATTCAGTAGCCATAAGTGGTTGTAGGGGAAAGTATATCAATTGTATTAATTTGTCTTAAGAAGAAAACAACAAAACAAACAACAAAACAACAAAAAATCCTTTTATTATTATAGGTAATGGGAAATGGGAAATTTTCATGAGAAAGACAAATACATGTGATGTCACACGCAAAATATATATGACCCCTTAGACTTAAATGCAATTGTAGTAACACTGAACATAACAGTGATACTGGATCAGACCAAAGATTCGTGTTTCCAGTACCCTGTTTTGGAGCATGGCCAAAATATGATGATCAGGGAAATGTATAAGAATAGCACAAGCACCAGAAATTTGCAGCTCAGGGATCTCCTAAATCAAACTAATGTTTTGTATATTTAATAGCCCTCATGTATTTTTCTTTCATGCTTTAGCCTTAGGTGTGTGCAACTTGTGATACAAGTTTAAAAAGGACATGCAACTTTAGATTTAAAATCAAATGCTGAAAGTGAGTTCAGAAAAAAATCTCATGTTCTAGTAAAGTTCATTGTGCATGAGTTACTTCAGTAACTCCACTCTTGGTTGTCAGTCAAACTCCTCCTCCTCTACATTCTACCCTTAATTTCTAAAATAGCAACTGAATCAGAGCATTTAAACAGATCTTCAGTAAAAAATCAGGAAATAGAAATTAAAAAAAGAAAAAATCATGAAGATCTGACAAGCACTGAAGTTTCGAACTCTTCTATTAATCTTTCTTCTTTGAACGCCTGGCTGCCCGTTTCAGAAGCTGTCTGTTCACCAGGGCTAGCCGTGAGCTGAAGCACGCAGCCGTTCTATTCCTCACTCCCTAAAGACCAAAACTGCTAGAGCGAACAACTTCTTAGAACAGTGGCATGAGTACTCTATAATGTACCTAAAAAGCAGTATAATCTCCCTGATGGTGAGTTAATCACAACAGGGGTTGCACTTAAGTATGTGCAGGGGGCAAAAGCTGGGGGCTGAGCCCCTGGATCTCTGCACTCACCTGTAAGAAAGCCCAGCAAGAAACAGCCAAGCAGCCCCGGGCAGAGGAGCCACGTGCAGAGGGTGGTCCTGCTCCTGCTCCTGGCCATAGGGGCATCACTGGCCGGCAGCTTGGCAGGCTGTGAGGAGGACAGGCAAGCAGCTGTCTTCCTCCTCCGCCGTCCCCTCCTCCTCTTTCCGCCTGCAGCCCCAGGGCTGTCCCTGGCTTCTGTGTTTCTCAGCTCTCGTGCTGCTTAACCAGCCTTAATCCCAGGATGATGATGATATGATTTTCTGAGTGCAAATAAACCGCTTCCATTTCTGAGTCTCACCCCACAAAACAGCTCCTGTGTATCTCTGTGAGAAATATGTATTTAGGCTGTGCACCAAGCAGCTTACAAGTACTATTTAAAAGGCTAATTTCTATTAATTATCAGGACTTCCTGGTTTTGAAAGTTCTTGTTTTAGGCTTGATCACAATCTGTTCCAGTGGAAGTGTCCAAGAGATGAAAATAAGGGAAAACTTGTTTTCTCTTTACCAATGAAGCACTGAATTGCTTCCTTTTGTAATCCATAGTAACATTAATCCTTGGCAAGTGATGAATGCTTAGAGCAGCTAAGGACACAATTTAGATTAGCCAGTGAGGACACTTCCAGACATCATCCAGTTTGCAACTGGGAAAAGTTGCAAAATTATTTTCCATATTCTCTAGCTTTTTACACTTAAGACTTCAGGGTTCTTAAAATTGAGTTCTGCTAGTCTAATTCGGTCAAATCCATCAGTATCTCATGGGAAAGGTTACAACTTCAGCCCAGGGAATAGACAAAAAATATGTTCCTAGACTCATCATATTTTTGCACAAACTTACTCTCACCTTGCACATCACTCCCTGCTGGTGAGGTCCTGCATAGCTATATGGAAGCCAAGACTGATCTTTCTGGAACTGAGGACCTGCCAATTTGAGACCAGTTATATGGCTAAAGGTAGGAAAGCTTTTCTGGGAGCCTGGAATGCTTCAGGTTAGTACTACTCATTGCCAAAGTCCAAAGTAGATACATTTTGTGAAAGAAATATCAGTACTCTCAGTATCAAAACTTTCTTAAACAGATTAGGTTGAGCTGAAAATATTCAGAAAAAGCTGAAAAGATTAGTCAATATCCTAATAGCTTCACTAGGGCTTTCCAGAGAATAAGGACTTGGGTATTCTGCACCAGTCATAGGCACCATCTCAAGCACAGGTCTGGATGTTTTTGTTCAAATTATAGGCACGTCCAGTTCTGTGATTTTTCCCCCTGTCATTTCCCAACTGCTCATAAGCCATCACAAATTCTGAACAGCAATGACATTTCACACCAGCATCTCAATTGACATATACAAACCAGATGGAATTCCACCTACATAGCTCATAAAGAATGAGCATATTGATGTATTATTAGCATTTATATAGCACCGCAGGTGTAGGACTGGCACATAATAGACAGTAAAATGACAAGGGCTTTTGGAGATTGCTAACAAAATTAGACCTCACATGATAACATCAGCAGAGGAAGAAGGTAAGAATAGCAACAATGAGAATGTATGAAATGTATTTATTTCTATGCCTATGTCTTTTTAAAGTGACAAGGGCATTAGCAACGCTGAGGTTGAATAACAGCAGCAACAAGGTGGCTTCTTCCACTTAAAATACAGTTCTAAAACTATTAGTTATTAGTTGTGACATGTCCTTACATGCCATGGATGAGTATATTACATGCCACAGGTAGAGTATATTATGTTAGAATTAAATGCAATATAACATACAGTGTAAATCTCTCTTCAACCACATACCCTCCACAAAGGACAGGGACAAGAAATAAGATGACAAAGGTCACAGGTTGAAATAAAGACAGGGACATTGCTTGTCAATTACCATTATAAGCAAGATTCCACTTAGGGATAAATAATTTAATTTACTACAAATTAAAATAGACTTGGATAGTGAGAAACAAAGACAAAAATTAACAGAACATCTTCTCCCACATTGCACTCATTTTTTTTAGCTTAACCTTCTTCACTCCTAACTCCTCTATGCCATAGAGTTGCCATATGTGACTGTCACGTGAAAAGGGGAGATTTAGTTGACCCTTACTGGGGGGAGTTTTCCTTGACTCTCAGTGTTCTATTTGTCTGTCAGTGCTCCAGGAAAGCTGAGATCCTGTCATGGGGACCCTTCACTGAACAGTCCTGCTGGATTGGAGGGCAGTTTGACTGACTTATTCAGTGAAATACGCCAACAGCATAAGGGAGACCCCTCAGCAGGTCTTCTCACTTTATTCAGGTGTGTTACCTGCTGCCAGCAGCCGCCAGCACCCGTAAAGGACTCACACTGACGGGTTATGGAATAACACTCTTTATTAAAATTGTGACAGGTTATGGTTCGAAGACTGCTGGTGATATTACCTGAGTGCAAGAATGTATTCAAAGCAATACATAGAACAAGACTTAATCCCAAATAAAGGTATTCAGTGCATATAGAGTATGGTTCTTACCCAATAGGTGTCCCTATGGAGAAGAAAACAGGTTCAGCCCATTGACTGATCCCAGCAGTTACAATGGAGTCTTCCCTAACTTATTCCCCCTTCTTGACTTACTTTTATACTATTTAGGTGGAACCTGAGTGACAGGGCATCATTTATGTCAGTCCTGTCCTGCTCTGGGGTAGTGACTACAGGCCGGGTGAGACTTCTTACAACACCTGTAGTGAAACTGCAGAGCTGGTTTTCAGAAAACTCAGTCCTGCTCTGTGCAGCCAGGGTGCTCACCGTAGTCTTCACCATGTGCTGCAGGGGAATCTCTGCCCTGGCATGTGGAGTACCTCCTAACCCTCTTTCTTCACTGACCTTGGACTCTGCAGGGCTGTTCCTCTCACACATTCTCGCTCTTCTCTAGTCTGGCTCTAATTGCTTCTGCGCAGTAACTTAAATCTCTTATCCCAGAGGCACCACCACCATCACTGATGGGCTCAGCCTTGGCTGGCATTAGCTCTGTCAGACATGAGCGAAGCTTCCAGCAGCTCCTCACAGAAGCCACTCCTGCTACCAAAACCTTGCCATACAAACTCAATACAGATGGGGACAGACTTTTAGCAGGGCCTGTTGCAATACAACAAGAAGTGATGGTTTTAAACTAAAAGAGGGTAAATTCAAACTAGATATAATGAAGAAATTTTTTATAATGAAGGTGGTGAGGCACTGGCACAGGTTGCCCCAGAAGTGGTGGATGCCCCATCCCAGAAATATTCATGATCATGTTGGACGGGGCTCTGAGCAAACTGATCCAGTTGAAGATGTACCTGCTTACTGCAGGGGGGGAGGTGGACTAGATCATATTTGGAGGACCCTTCCAACCCAAACTGTTCTATTGTATTCTATAAATCAGCTTGGTGTGTGGTGAAAGCCAGTGACATTACAACACAAGAAGTTTTGTCATCTCCCTTTGATTATATCTATTTTATATATAAACATCTGAAATTACTTGCTACTACATTGCAAAAGTATTCCTGAGTTATCTCATCTATGTACTTCCTGGGAAGAGGAGAAGAACAGCATATAAAGGCTAAGTAACTACCATTCCCCCAGGTGAAACAGAAGCAAATTGAGATTTGGTTACATACATACGTACACACACACACATTACGAAACACAAAGGCAAAGTTTTAGTATCACGTCTTACAAATACTCCTAACTGGAGTTACAGAAGAATGAGCCTGACATGGTGCAAACTCAAGTGAGGCATGCCTGGAATGCAAAGTCACATATGTGAGAAGGTATAAGAAGCTGCTCCAAACGAAACCTCATCTCACTCTTAGCTGCTACTGCTCATCTCATTTAGTAGCCAAGGAGAGACCTCAGTGATGTTGAGATGACCAGTAGCCCAAAATGCTCATCCTCCTTTGAGTGATTTCCTGGACAAATCAAAACCACATCCATTGGCAGCCCTGTTCTTTTACATGGGCCTGTTCTTGCTAGAACTAAGATATTACCAGCCCAAGATACTGCTAAGAGCGTCTGACTGATAATAGCTGGGCATTTTATTCAATTATGAAAACACCCACTTCAGTCTAAGCTTAATCAAAGATTTGAAGCTGATAGGAGATAAAACCAATCCTAAGTAGTCACAGAAATTATGCAAAGCAAACTGTCAAAAGATTACTGAGAAAAAGGACTCCTTTTCTTAGAGCAGATGACAAAAAACAGTCCAAACCACAAACTCCTGAATGCACAGTAGTACTTCATTAAATTGATATAACTTTTAAAATTAACATGAAAACTACCAGTTACTGCATATTCCTCATATTGAGTTTGGGAGTGGTGATAATTGCTCACACTGATAGTGAAAACAAGACTGATGTTCAGCTGAAGCTATTAGAACTTGCAGGTAGTTACACACGTTTACTTAGTCAAAATATATAAATCCCTGGTAAAATAGAAAAGCTCAAAAAATGACAAGGATACACGTGCCAGATGCAAAACTACCATGCATTTGTGTGTTCAAAGCATAATTAAGCTATGCAGACAACTAGTAAAACCACTTATAGTACATAAAAACACATAATACACAGGACAAATGCCAGGGCTTGTAAATTGTACGTAGTAGCTGCTCAGCAACTGTGCCCTAAAGCATTAAGCTTTTTTTTGCAGCAAGAAAGACGTGCTACTGGATTGCACTGTTTGACCTATTGTTTGACTAGAGATTGAACTTGTGGCTTGAGAATTCCAAGGGCCCTGGTTTGTGGGAAAGGCAGACCTGGCAGGAAAAATGGCAACAGGGGAATGCTCAACTGCTATTTCAAATCAGTAGTTTCCTTCTGACTCTGCCAGTTGCACAGAACCCTGAACTCTCTCACGGCCTCTGCAGTCTTTCTATCAGTTTAAAACGGTAGTAGATGTTGATACTTTGAGTCAGAGTCTTTGTTATCTTGAACTTCATGAGTCCATTATCAGATTCCAGCTAAAATAAAATTTACACTGCTGGCAGCTGACAAGTCCAGATTGCAAACTTTGACCCTTTCTTCTACCAGAGGAATTCAGAAATTATGCAGTGAGGTCAACAGACTTTCCAGCCAAAGTAACATATCTAAACTAGATCTACCCTCCCTTCACCTTAAGGCCATTCTGCCTTCTCCTATCACTACATGCCCTTGTAAAATGTCTCTCTCCAGCCTTCTTGTATTCCCTCTAGGCACTGGAAGGTGATCTAAGGTCTCCTCAGACCCTTCTCTTCTCCAGGCTGAACAACCTCAGCTCTCTCAGCCTGTCTTCACAGGAGAGCTGTTACAGCCCTATGATCAACTTAGTGGTCTCCTCTGGACTTGTTGTAACAGGTCAACACCTTTCTTATCTTGGAGACCCCAGAGCTCCACTCCAGGTGGAGTCTAAAAAGAGCAGAGTACAGGGGCAGAATCACCTCCCTCGACCTGCTGGCCACACTTCTCTTGATGCAGCCCAGGACACAGTTGGTTTTCTGGGCTGGAAGTGCACATTGCCAGGTCATGATGAGCTTCTCATCCACAAACACTCCAAAGTCTTTCTCCTCAGGGCTAGTCTCGATCCATTCTCGCCCAGGCTGTACTTGTACTTGGAGTTGCCCTGGCCCAGGTGCAAGACCTGGAATTTGGCCCTGTTGAACTTCATGAGGTTCACATAGGCCTATGTCTCCAGATTGTAATCAGTAGGAGAGAGAGAACTTCTGTTCCTGTATCCTGTTCCCTGCAGTGGTTAAGAGACAGCCAACAGATTTATTTTTTTTAATGGATGTTGCTGTAGCTTAAGACTGTAACTGTCTCTGAATTTTGTGAGGTCCTGGGCCCTGACATTGTATATCGTCTGCTAGCTATTGCCAAAAAAGGGCCCTAATTAAACTTAAATGAAACAATGCTATGGTTAGGCTAGAATTTATGTCTTCTGGGTTGAGAGAAAATGTTGCTGGGGGAGCATACAGGTCACACAGGGAGAGATCTTGGAGTTTGGCACTTCAGTTCATCCTCCTTAGCAATAGAAAAATACTGTTACTGTATCCACCTGGTCAACAGAAGATGTTTATTGGTGCCCCCCTCTACATGGTGGATTTGTCTTATCATTCCTTTGATTGCTGCCGACAAAATCCTCTAGGTTAAGATAACTAAACTAACTTGGCTAATTTTTTCAGAGGTGGATTATAGACATTCATAATTAATCCACCATTGGCCAACGTGGAGCAGCCAGCAGTGATAAAACAGAGACAGCAATGTTTCCCATCAGCATTAGGTTTGGAAAGACATCTCCATAGCTTACTCCAATGAGTTTCATAAAAAATGTGAAAATAACTGGGCAATAAGTGTGGGCATAAGAACATTTCCCATTATGTGGTAAACTGGGTTATTTTATAAGAAAGACAATCAGTTACGGAAAATAATGACTTAATTATAGCAACTTGCCTAAAAGGTTTTAATGTGAAGTGTAGAGATATTTATTAATAAATGAAATCTTACAGAAAAGAAAATAATCTACCATGATAGTGAAAACGATCAGATCATGGTACAGTCTTACAAGACATGCTGGATGCCTCAGCTAAAACGGCAGATCCAATCGCACAAAATAGTAGCTGTGCAAGAGGTTAGTAATCCTCCAGTGTGGAGGATGAAGGGATCTGATTTTCTGAGTCTTCTCTGTCTCAGTTGTCCCACCGTGATCTTTTAAGAGTCAGCAGCACACCAAAATCAGAAATAGAGACTTTATAAAATGGCAATAATTTCGTATCCTTTCAAACTAAGGACATGATGAATTTTTTTTTGCTTCTAATTGTCTTCATATTAAAACCAATTTTATATGGACAAGGCATAGCAAGGGTAGATTTTGGATAAAAGAAGGTCTTCTCAAAAGACATTTTATAACATGACTATATGTCTGCCTTGTTTTTACTCCAGTGACTAGAGAGCTTCTTGCTTAAATTTATTTGCAAACAGCTGCAAGGTTCAGCATGTGAGGAGAAGAATGTCATGGATGAGTATTCTGGGCTGGCTGCCCAAAACTTGTTATGATCATTACACATCCCGCAAATGGTATGTCACAGTTTTCCCATTTTCATACATGAGTCTTTGTGTAAAAGGAGAGCTGAAATGTCTGTCTTGGAATAGAATTATACAATCTCATGGTAAATAATAAAAAGTCAACAACAAAATTAGAAACTGATAGAAACATGAAATTAATTCTGTTTTCCTGATGCACTATGAAGACTGCTATAATAATCAAGCCAGCAAAATTCAAAGCTCTGAAAATAAATCCAGTGGTTAGCAATTCTTAAAATACAAAGCTGAGAGAAAACCTGAAACATTTTCACTCTCACTTCAGAAGATAATCTAAATCCTGAGCTCTCGGAATGGTGTACGTTACCTTGTTAACATTGCTAAATGCATTCCACTTGGGTATATTATTTGCAAAGAGCAAGATTTTTTTTTTATTTTGTGTTCTTTGTAATAATTCTCCTAGTGTTTTTCAATGATCCATTTTTATGACTTCTTTCAAAATTCCGTATTTTGTCTTCACTGGTGATTATGCTGTTGATATTTATGCTACTTCTTTCAGTGTTTCTGCTGCTGCCTGCACAGTGAAAGCTGCAATGGAAATTTGCCTCTTCACTTCTTCCCAGGCTTCATGTTGATCAGCTTTGCTTTCGATATCAAACATGGCATCATAGATTCCTGGGAAGGATTCTCCTGCATACTTGTTATGGCTGCTTGGAGCAAAGATAACATGTCTGTAGGGAAGTTGAGGGGGAAAAAATAGCAATATTCTGCATTAGGAAAATAAAACATAAAATTTTCTGGATAAAACTAGTGTATTTCTATACCATCTGTTAAACTCTTGACACTTAGGATGTAAATAAATAAGATTATTGCAGCAATAGTAACTATAGTCTATGAAGCAAGAAACTAACATAAGCTACATAATGCCATGTGGATTCCAGAACTTTATAGCTACTTGAGATAAAGTTGACTCAAGTATTTTCTTTTCCCTTATTTTAGATGAAATTAAAAGATAAAAAAAAAAAAACAGCTTATTTTCTCAAAGATATACAGAGTCTCCAACAGATACAGGTATGCTTTGAGGTAGGAAAGCCAATGCTTTAACAAGAGACTGTTCTCAATAGATTTTTAATCATAAGCTATGAGAGGTACAAGGATTTTAGATCTTAATTTCTCCTTCTGCAGTTCGTTTTTAGTGGAACTTTTTAGTGGAAAGATTACTGTTCTGAATTATGCAGACTGGTAAAAGGATCAAAAACCTAGACTTGATTTGACGGCCTCTCAAATAAGTTTTAGTTCTTGAACTGGATGAGAGGACCACTGAATTCCCTTCACTGTCGTTGAAGTGCTGCCCTCCACACTGCATTTGCTAGCATGACTGTTCTGTTATAATTGATCAAATTGTAGTACTTGAATTATACAGTATCTCACTTTCAAATAATAACAACTTTCTACAGACCTTTTACAACTAAAATTACTTGAAATAACTCCAGGGCTTAACTTTAGATCTGTTTAGAAACCCAGTGAAATCAATAGAAATGATCTGAATAGATTTCCAACAAGACTCTTCCTCATTCTGTATAATGTATCTCAGTGAAGTTTTCCCCAATATTGTTTTCCCTTTTTAACCTTATTTGTTCTGTTTAATCTACTTTTACTGTGTTGAATAAAATCATTATATCTCTATTTAGAGACCTGTGAATCTTAACAGAATTCTTATAGAGTATTCCAGGAGGAAAGTGAAAAATAACCATTTCTCACCTATAAAATGGCCTTCCAGGTAATCCAAGAGGATCGATAAAAGCCCTTTCTAGAAACATGAGCTGATCATTTAGTGATCTGACGGCAAGTAGGCTAAAGAGAAAAAAGGAATATGTTAGCTACAGACTGTTTGACCTACTCTTAATCCTCTGCCTCAGCATTCACACCTTTGGATTTATGAAGGGCAGTGTTCTATACTAACTGTGTTTCTACACTAACACTGTCCAGAGAATTATGCCTTCGATTTTAGGCAACAGATCCACGATGTTGAACTTAAAGCGTAGCCCAAAAAAGACAGCCCATGTCAGCTAACCTGCAAAGCAGAATTATGCTGATCTGTTGTGAGACAGTCTGGTTCATAACCTGAAAGTCTCTTAAAGCTGTTTTTAAAGGCCAAGTAATAGTGTCAAGACAATTTCAGATATTTTCTCTCATGTTGCATCTTACTCCTTTATCTCCTTTTCATAAGGATACTTAAGCAGACCATTCTCTTTTTTTGTACAGAAGTGTTCTAAAGACCCTATTTCCCAGAAAGACAAACAGCCACAAATTACTTCAATAAAATTGCATTTGTTGTAAAACCACAACATCTGAAAAAAAGAAACCTTGTGATGTTAGAACCATCTTTGGAGTCATCCAAGAATTGTGTTTTTCTGATGGTAGATTTTAAATTCCGTAGAGCAGAGACCATCTGTGTGTGTGTGCTTTGAATAGCTCTGAGCATACTACTGATGCTTAACAAATAAAAGAACCATGAAGAAGATATACTGAATATATGTGGGTTTGGTAGTTTACATCCAACTTATTGTAGAGCTTTGAAGACATTCATCAATAAAAAATGGTAAAATTTATACCACCGTAAGTCTGGAATAACTCTGCTACCATCAATAAAACTGTTTCAAGTTTACAGTGGTGCAAACAGAAACTGAAACTGGTTGGTTGAATTAAAATTTAGATTTAGGCCATCCATCAGTAAAACCATTTTGAAAATGTCACATACATGTCATATGTCAAAAATGTCATCTTTTACATAAGAAATGATTGTCAACTCTTTTATCTTGAAAGTTGCTGCCATTAAAAAGATGGCTTTTATTTTCAGTTAGCGTTCCATAAGGGTAAGCATATGGCTAAATTAGATTCCTCCCAAGAAATGTAACATACACACATGTATATACAAAAAGAAGCTTGGTTTCTCATTCTAGGCATGGCCTACAAGGAATAAATTACAAATTAAGTCAAATGCAAATTAGGCCTTTTGGCATAGGTGGTACATAGAACTTCTTGAAAGCTTATCAAAAAGCTTGCCTCAACTGCAGCTTCTTTTTTATCTTTTTTTCCATTAAGTGGTACAAGGTGACTATGCCTCCTGAGCACAGAGCACTACATGTAGTATTTGACTGGAACTAAAAAGGAGTTAAACTTACTTATTGATATCTACTTGTTGCAGTCTCTCATGAAAGCTAGCAGCAACTTCTGTAAAATTCTTCACAGCTGAGAAGAGAGCATCTGGAGGGAGCAGGAAGGAAGCAATTACCTTCATATTCTGAAGATATCATTTAACAAATCAAATTATACAAATTAAAGCTTTATCTTTCACTGTGATCATGATCTGTTAAGCGTCGGTGAAGGAAAATCAGATGACCCCACATTCCTACATTAAAAAATATGTAATTCTGTGTGAAAACCTGCCTTAGAGACAGTAGAAATTAGTACTTTTGTGAATATTATTATTTGCTATTTGAAGAATATATAGAAATATCAAAAATTGGATTGTTGACTGCCAGAACCAGACTGTTCATAGGTCTGAGATTTGTTAAACCCCAACAACCTGTGTTTTAGTGTTATGTCCCTCCACACAGACAGAGTACATGTGTGGTTGTGTGTGCATGTACATGCATGTAGCTGATATTGGTCATTAGCAGCTAAATCCCAAACTGAATACAATATAATGTTGACAGTAAAACAGAGGCTTTTGAGACAGAGAATTATCCAACACTATAAGCTGCAAAGCAGTATGATTATTTTTAAGGAACCAAGGCAACACTGATGAATCATACACAGGTCAAAGCACATGTGACTGTAAGCATTGGCTCTATTGGGCAGTGGCATATTTTCTACACAGTGACAAAACATTCACATTTCAAATTACTGAAGAGTGTGGCTCTTGTTTTATTTACTGTTCACACAGCACAAGGTAAATACCAGGCCATGACTAAGACACATTACTATAAGGCACTGCTAGCATTAATAGAGGAGGAGTGTGATGAAAGACTGTACGTACCAAAGGATACGTTGTATGTTGCCAGTTCCTCTTCATGATTCCTTGACAAATTATAGATGATGTGAGCATAATTGCTCACAGCTGATGCATAATCTCTACAGTCAAAAGGAAGCACAACAGAGTTGGCCAATTCAAACACCAGCCCTCCCCGTACCTGAGCTACTGTCAGATGATTCTTGAAAGTGGGATCATAGAACTGCTCCACAATTTCATAGGTTTCATAGACACTGTGGTAAACTGGATAGCTGCTATATTTTTCTGTGTTCTGAAACAACAATACCAAAACAAAACCAAACCATTATTCAGCTATGGATACTTCAGTGTGGCTTGAAAACTTTTGCTGTGGGATTCAAGGCACAGTAAAGTTAAGTTCTTAAAGTCAAGTTTTTCTGACTGACACCAAGTTGATTGTTCTTATTTATTACATATTTGTATTGAGGTAGCACATAGAGTTCTAGAAATAAGAAACCATTCTGACACACTAAACTGAACTATCCCAAAAAGCTGGCAGTCTAAATGGCTTAACTACAGATGATGTTATTGAGGCAGTTACTGGGGAGACCAAATTACAAAGACACAGACTTACCCAATTTTTACTGTAACGTGCTCTGCCTGAAGCGATGCCAAGACGTTGAAAAAAGACTTCAAAGTCATTGCCAGAACCCAGTTTATTTATTCTTTGAACAAGAAAGAAGAAAATGCCTTGAGTGACAATACTTGAAAGTATAATTTTAGTTTGCTTCCAAGTACCGTGTCAATTATTTATTCAGCAGTCAGTCACTATACACACACAGACTTTTATTAATATGCTCTTTTTGCCACTACACATGAATTGCCTCTGACCCCCACATTACATGCACCACATCAGTTGCGTTCTTCAAAGAGCAAGGGTCAGAGATATCCAGCTCTCAGGAGAATTTCACTCACTGTCTTTTATCACTGACAAGAACCAACGACCTTTCTCCTGCTGAACTTCCACTATCCCAAGCTCTCAGCTGAGAGAAATCATAGAAGTATCAGCATGGCTTCATAGAATAAAATCAGTCATTAAGATTCTATAGACACCCTCTGGTAAATTTGAAGGACCGTGTCGTAAAATCCTGCCTGTCGTGCCCCCCAGCCGCCCCCAAATTCGCAGGCCTTCCAGGAGACTGGAAGCAAATGCAAGGGAAAGCTGCTGAGTTAGCATCTTGTGTGCCTGCCACTGGCTTGTGCATACTGCTCTTATTTGTCTAAATCTCTACAAACTACATGAACACTTTTCATATATAAAGCCTTCTGTTCATCAACAAAGGCATGTTCGCAACACTATTGTACAACAGTGTACCAGCTGCAATCAATAAAACTCTGAAATTTATACCAGCTGAGAAACACAACGTTTCTTTTAAGCACTCAGCTTTTCAAGTGGGTATTTCTTTAAAACCCACATTCTACAAGTTATAATAACATTTGGTATATAATTTATGTTTTTTTGTCACTGACCTGGGGACCTCTTTATATTCTCTTGATGGATTTTTTTTATGCCAGCTCTCATAAAGAGATTTTCCTTCAAAACCCTCATCAGGACTTGCTATCTAGAAAAATACAAAGGGTACAATTTTAAATGTTACCAAGCAACAAATCAACAACCTGTCCTCACACAAAAGACTTATGGCAATGAGTAAGTCACAGTCTTAAGCCCCTCAACCTTTCTTCATTTCCGTTTTAACACTTAAATGCATGCAGAGGAATAGTTTATTTGCTAAAACATAAGTAATTTTAGATGAAAGAAAACACAAGGAAAGCAAAATATTTCAAGTCAATATTTACATTCTGATGTTTCTTTATGAGATTTTCAGCCATTTAATTTAAATATTCAACAAAAAAATCCCTCACAAAACAAAACTGGCTTTACTTGGGAAAGAAGTTTCAGTTTTGTCTTACTTTAGTTCAAAACTGTTTCTACCTTGTTTTAGTTCACAAAAATTATGTTTATGAATGCAGAAGCAACCTTAGAATGGCAAAGTGCACAGTACCTGGTGTTTATGTCATCAAAACTACTAGAGAGGTATATAAAGCACAATCATCCTAAAGCTCATTCCTGTCACTCTGATTACTTTGAAGGTAACTGAGCAGCATCTTTCCTTTTATCGGGGGAATGCTGAGGTTTTATTATCTTGAATCTATTAAGGAGTATTAATATCTCTTCTACTATTAATATATATATAACTACCAAAGAATAGGAATCAAACTAAAACTAATAATTTTGGGAGGTTTATCCATTAAGCTAATTGTATAACAGTTTTGCATAACTTTTTACCAAAGATTAACTTTGGATGGGATCACATGGGACATGCTACCTGATCAGCATTCTCTTCAGACATCAGCTACCAACAAGCTGTGGTTATATGCATTCATCAGCCTCTCTTGTTGCTTCCCAGCTTGAGGAAGTGTTACGCAATGCAACCATTTTTACTGGTATTTAGGTCAACATTTTAATGATGGCTCTTGCTGTCCAAACCGAGACCCTCCTGACCTGATTTTCTGACAGTTCTGAAGACTGCATTTAGCACAGGTTACCATGGGAACTGCAGGTGATCAGCTCTTCTGCAGTTTATGACAGAAATACCTTTATCTGGGCAGCTGATTTTAACAGTTAGATTTTATTTGCTGTACTTTAATTGCCAGAAAATGATTATAATGATTACTACCTTTTCTTTACTTTTGTACCACTCTAATGCCAGCTTTCAAGAGATAATAAATTATCAACCCTAGAAAAGACAGATGACTAAATATATACAGCAGACGAAGGCAGATAGATTTATAGAATATATAGTAGATGAATGTACATTATATATGCATCTAAACACACAAAAAGACTAATTAAATTTTCATTGTATAATACATTTTAAACAGGAAGAAAGCCCCAGAAATAAAATGCCAGCCTCTAAGACCCACTCCTAAAGCAAGGAACATCTTACATGTAAGATGGTGAGGCTATTTCCTGAGAAAGGTCCCTACCTCTTAATTTTGTATGCCACACCAATATGTGTGAGAGCATCATCGTCAGTGCCAATGAATAACTAACAGGGCACACTGAAGCTGAGCACATTGACCAAACCTGTCATGTCATACCAAAAACAATACAGTAGTAGGACTAATTTCTTCCCCTGCCTAAAGAGAGTCAGAGTCTCCCACTACCATGAGCACTCTAGTAGTTGATCTGGGCAGCCAGATTTGTGCTTAATTCTGTCCTCTGGTTCACAGCATTCTTTTATTCTTTTGTTCTTAGAAGGAATGCTTTCACAGGAGAAGTGGAAAAATGCCTTAATCCTGAATAGCTAATATTTAAAGGTATAAGCTTGAAACCCCCTTGGCCCTTCTGGGAGAAAGCTCCAATTACTTAGCTATTGACCTAAAAGGGATACTGCAGCCAGAAAATAAACATCTGACACCATATTTTATAGACAGAGCCCCATCAAGTGAGTGAGCACTGAACATACTCGCTAAAAATTTCAAGTGATATTACCTCTTTAGTCAGACTGTACACCAGATTGTACATCAGTGGTGTGCAATCCACTCGCAGTGTGTAGTTTCCTGAAAAACAGGAAAAACTATTTATTTGAAGAAGAACTTCCACTCAGCTGAAACCTCATGCCATTATTTGTTAATAAGTAAGGGACTGGAGAGCTGCACTCTTTATGAGGAGCATGCTGAGAATCACAGAACCAACCGGATTGGAAAAGACCTCCAAGATCATTAAGTCCAACTCTTGATCCAATCCTGTCGTGGTTACCAGACCATGGCACTAAGTGCCACATCCAGTCTCATCTTAAAAACCTCCAGGGACAGTGAATCCACCACCTCCCTGGACAGCCCATTCCAATGTCTGTTTACTTTCTCTGTAAAAATTTTTTCCTGATATTCAATCTAAACTTCCCCTGGCACAGCTTAAGACCATGCCCTCTTGTTCTACTGCTGGTTGCCTGGGAGAAGAGTCTTCCTGTGATCTTGTCAGTGCATTTGTAATGGTTATGATGAATTTCAGCCCAGCTTTTGAAGAAATTCTTCAGAGCTTTTCTTATGTTCCTGTGATTATTATGCACGTTGTAAGAGGAGAAGCTGACTTTGAAGAGTTGCCATAGAACTCAGGGGCACAACACTTCTTGTCCTTCCCTATGACTTCCCAAATAGTGTAGCTACCATACAGGGAAAAACCAGGAATATCTGAAGGATACTTTATGATCCCAGGTGACAGTTTCTCCCCATATCCACTTCTGAATTAATGCAATAAAATGATCACATTGAAGGTCTCATGAATCTCCAGGCAAAATCCCTCCCAGTCATACCATCATCACTATTTCTGTAAAACACAAGTCAAAACCATGTACCTTCGACTGAAGAATCCGCATTGATATAAGCCACTCCTCGTGCTTGCAATACTTTGGCATTTTCCTATGAGAAATTAAAAAGGAAGAAAATGCTGACAAACTTTTTTCCCCCAGAACTCTTTTTCCACTCACAAAACAAACAGCTGTTTCATAGAAAGACATCATATACTGCACAGAGCTATACATTCAAAAGGAAACTAAAGAAAGAGAGAGAGAATGTGTGTGCAAGGAAAAGAGGGGGAGGGAGGAAAGAAGTGCTGCTTTCTAGTACAGATTTCTCAAGGAGCAGACACCATGCAAATTTCTTTTTGAACGCCATTGGTTTACCTCAGCCCACTCTGTTGATCCTAACAAGCCAAATTCCTCTGCATCCCAGCTTGCAAATATCACTGTTCTCCTTGGTCTCCATCCTGCAATGAAAGACCACGAAAACTGTATTACCAAAACAAAGGCTGTTTGTTGCACGGTAACTAATGTGAAAACAAATGCCAATTTGGGGGGGCTCATCTTGTATCATGATCAGCGGGGAAAGAGACATGTTTAAGGAATATTAACACCAACTTCAGTAACCTAACATAATAATCATTCGTTATTGTAGCAATCTCACCTCTACTTCAATATTGTGCCAAATAATGTATTCCTTCTTGTCTCTCAGCTTTAATTTCAAGAAAATTTTCTAAAATTTAAAACTCTGACCAAGGAAAAATTATGTGCTGTGCACAAATTCTTGAAAGAAAGATTTTCTACTTTTTTTGCTCTGTTCAGTTTAGTATACATTGTATATATACCAGTGTCTACTTTGACAGAAAAGTGGCATGTTTTCATATCTATTACTGAATTTCTTTGACTTGTCTTCCAAATGCCAGATTTTAAAACCTAAGGAATTCCCTGTAACTTTGAAAGATCACCTTCAAAAGAAGGATCTTTCACTTGAAGTTCTGCATCTGATTTAAACTCAGAACAAATGGAACAGGCTCTACTGCCTTGCCTCTGTATCGCAGCCCGAAGTTTTCTTTGAAGCTACTGGAATCTTTTCATCTTTTACTTTCTTTTTTAATTTTTAAATTTTTTTTCCAGTTTGCATTCCAAAGACAGCTTCCCCCAATATCCAGTAACTGGGAAAAATGGAAAGAAAACTAAATGTCAATAAGTTTTAAGTGTAATGCATAGGCAAAGAATGCTTCTCTAGCATGGTATTTGAGTTGTCAGAGCTTCTTTCCATGGGATGTCAGGTAAGGAGACAGCATTTGCTCTGACAGGAGCAGAAATTTGGTGCAGTTGACATTTGTTCCTATTCTAATGCAATTAGGCATGAGGCATTTTTAACCATTACCTCCTACTACGTTTGCGTAGCTCATTCTCTGTATTACACAGACATCCTTTATTTTTTCTTGAGTCTGTCTCCAAGCCACAGTTAAGCGCTGAGAAAGCTCTCAGTGTTGCCCTCATGAAGCCTTTATCAGTCCACCACTGAATCAATTTTATGAGACCATTGAAACATCCAGTCTGACCATCCCCAAATACACAGTAATCAACTGTACCTGAACATCATGTTTATTTCAGCATCCCCCATTTTGTGTTTTGTTTCGCTCTAGGTGTACTTTCTCTTGAGCAGAAGTACCTCTCACATAACAAAGCTGTAACTGCAGTTAGATAACATCTGCAGAGCAGCGTAGTTTATTCTAGACATCAGTGAGATAGATGTGTTTAATTTTAAGCATATGTTTAAATCTCAATGAAATCAATGGGCACTGCTGAGAGCAGTTACTTTGACGAGCTTTTTTACCTTCCTTTTTCAGTTTTCCAAAGCTCCTCACAATCTCATGAACCACAGCTGCCCCACTCTGAGGATCAATGCCACCAAATACCCATGAGTCGCGGTGGCCTCCCAGGATGACATATCTGTCTGGAGAAATTATTTTGGAGGTTTACTTAGGAAAACTTTTTTCCTGCCATAGAGCTGTTAATTTGAAGTAATTCTTTTCCACATATGTATCAGGTAACAGAGATTAATAGTTTATAATATACGTGACAGAAAGGCAAAACACATTTTAAATATCCAAAGACATTTTTCTGTATTTTTCAGTCAGTGCTAGAGAATTTGTCAAGCACAATAACTGGATCCTACAACACTTAAAACCTCTTAAATTCCATAGCATTATTTCTATTGTTAGAAATACTGCAGCTTTTCTCTAAAGATAGAAGCATCTTTCCATATTTTACAGTAGTGTGTTTCATGGTGAAGCTGAGCCACTAATTATATCAGTACAGCACACAAATTCACATCAATAGGGTGTGTATTTCTCTGAATATATATAATCAATCATAAAGAGTTGTTCAAATCATGACAGAGATGTCATTATTAAGATCAAAGGCAGAATAGATCTCTGTGCTACTATAATATGGTTAACAGTTGTGTTTCAGGCATAAGGTAAGTGCTGCAGTTACAAGATAAATGATGTTATCATCGTACTAGGGATGTCTATGTATCTGGGGTTTTTTTGAGTATAAAATCACATTGGTTACAAGAGACTATAAGACAGACAAAAAGTCAATAGTGGTGGATATGGTGTCTTTGGATAGAATGCAAAATCCATTCCTGTGTTTAGTAGGGAAGAATATCCACTTAAGAATATTCTTCCAATTGCAAAGTTATTTGCCTGAAGACAAATATTTTCCATACTGGACTCTCCCTTGAAAATCAGCATTCACAGTGAAAGTGCTGACACACCCTGAACCATATGAAAACTAGTGCTATAAACATTTCAACACCAATGATCATGTAGTGCAATATTTCAGAGAAAACTATATTCTTCATGTCCCTCTTGTAACTATGAAGTGTATGTAGAGGTCACTTCTCACTCATATTATAGGGAAGACAAATGATTTTACCTGGTTCCACTGTGCCTTTGATAGTACCAATCACATTGTAAATCCTTCTTACTTCGTTGTTGTTATGAATGTGCATTTTCACCTTTCTAGTGTATTGGGAAGAAAATACAAAGCGAAAATCCACCAAATTAGGCAATAAAACATCTTGACACCTCTCAAAAGTATAAATATAAATGATAAGGAAAGCATTTTGACCAACTGTACCCTCTATTAAACCAAGGTAAATCTGAAAATATTTCAGTGGAGTTTTTTTTCTGGATTTATACCTGTGCAAATGAGAAGAGCATTCAGCCCTTGTTATGTAATGTTTCTGATGTCAATAAGATTTATACAGACAAATAGGATCAGAACTCCAAAGATTTTTTTGCTAGCAGCTAGTTTTTAAATTTAGAAGAGTGAAAGAAAAATGAAAAACATCTAATGTTAAAAAGGTAAATAGTTCTAATATTCTAGAGGTTTGCGCAAATCAGAACTGATTGACTCCATGTCATGAGCAACCAAGCCCCACATAGCTGCCTACGGCCACCAGCAGGATCAGGGAGGGAATCAGAGGGGTAAAAGACAGAAGACTCATGGTTTGAGATAAAGACAGTTTAGTAGGGAAAGCAAAAGCCATGCACACAAGCAAAGCAAAACAAGAAATCAATTCACTGCTTCCCACGGGCAAGCAGATGTTCAGCCATCTCCAGGACAGCAGGGCCCCATCATGTGTATGTTACTTGGAAGACAAATGCCATCACTCCAAATGTCCCTCCCCCTTCCTCCTTCTTCCCCCCGTCCCTTTATATACAGAGCATGATGTCATATGGTGTGGAACATCCCTTTGGTCAGTTGGGGTCACCTGTCCCGGCTGTGTCTCCTCTCAATTTCCCATGCACTCCCAGTCTACTCACCAGTGTGGCAGTACAAAAAGCAGAAAAAGCCTTGGCTCTGTACAAGCACTGCTTGGCAATAAAAAGACATCTCTATTGTCAACCCTGTGTTCATGACAAATCCAAAACACAGCCTCATACCAACCACTGTGAAGAAAATTAATTCTACTCCAGTCAAAACCAGCAGTCTTCAGCACAGTCAATACTGCTGTGGCACCTCAGGCAGCAGAAAATCAGACAACCAGAGTTGTATCAAGTGACTCAATCTATAACATCAAGAGCTGTTTACCTGTAACACAGCTGGACGTGCAACAACTCAGCCTAAAGGGTTTATATGAAGTTGAGTATGAACAATAGTCATATGAAGGTCGTATGGAGTCAAACACTTTATAACATGTCAGTACACTGTACTCAGACAATATGGAAACACCTGGACTTTATTCCTAAGCTGTAATTACTAACTCAGTTTAAAAACAATCTGAAGCAATAAAAATGACATTGTAGTTTAAGCTCTTCTTCTGGAAAACCTAACTTGTAGGTTAATACTGTTTTATATAAGTCAATAAGTAAGAGCAGAAGCTAGACTGGCATGAAGTTAAAAAAGACAATAAAAGTTCTCAAAAAAAAAATCAGTCTTAACAAATAGTTTGTCAAAGGCTAGATGCTTTTCAAAGGAAACTGGTTCAAGACTAGCTGGAAACCAAAGCGAGTAGGTCATATCCATCCAGTCAAGATGTAAATGTACTGAAGCTTTGCATTAACAGTATTTCAGCCAAGAAAATGGTCAAAATCAAGGAAATGATGCAAATAAACCCAATACTCTATCTTTGGTCAAATTCTATTGCTCTACCTGTCTTTTCTCTGATTCCAAGCATGCTTTCCTTAGGAAACAAAACTGACCTTGTAGAATAACTTGTTGTGAAACCAGGACCAACGTTGTAAGACACATTCAAATTTCCTTTCCAGCTACTATCAGGTGGTGCACGTCCTCCCATATTACTATTATGAAAAAAAAAAATTCATTCTTAGTTACAGACATCTTACAACAGCACCAAACACAAATGAAGAAACAGAAACCACACTTTGTTAGGTCCCATTCACACAAAACCCACAGTGCATACAAACTGCCTCTTTGGACCCTGGAACATTCTAGTACCTTGAACTGCATTTGCATTTGAATTAGCAGAGGGCAACCTGCGCCATTCTAACAATTTAATGGCATAGACAGTTGTCTTCCAGTGCCTACCCCCAGACACTGCTTAATCCAGTAGCACAGACAGAGTTGATGTGTGTCAAAGATGGCTAATATTGAAGAAATGTGATCTTCTTCCATCGTCAAAGGCGACGTTTTCCCTGTTAACACGACTGGAAATGCAGTAATTCAGTGGATCACAATCACCCCAGACTTACTAACATAAAAGACTTATATTTTTGACATGAACTTGTGAGAAACAAAGAAAATATTAAAAAGTACGGTGAGTGTTCTGTTCTTAGGAAGCAAAATATATTTATTGTAAATGAAAGCATGTCTTTTACTTCAGTCAAGCTTTTTTCCACAGAACACTACTGCATGTCTTCAAGACCTCAGTAAATTTTTTCTATAAAAATATGATAGCAGAAATAACAAGAAGTTATGACTTCTCCAGAAAAATGTGAACAAAATATTTTTAAAAGATTTGGATTTCATTCATAATCATTAAAAACAAGTTCCAGAATTATTTACAACTTATTGAAGTGAAATATCTGGCTACATCATATTTATACATATTAATCTGCTCTACCACTACCAGTTGGCAGTGGATAAAAGAGGTTATTTTAACCTGTACCTTTCTCATTATGAGGAGTTATCTTAATAACAGTGATAACATGAATGTTTTAAAGAAAAGACAATTTGGAGATACATTAGTTCATAGAAGTTTGGGAGGAAACAGGGAAAACATTAGGACAGCGTTAATGAACATCAGGCATCCACAAACGCCAAAGATAGTAAAATTCTGTCTCCTATAAAAATAAATAGCTTCAATACTTCAGGAGAAATCTGCATAGAGAACCAAGATAGATAATTTTTTAATTGACTCAGTACTGAAACAGAGGCATCAGACTGAGCAGGATGATTGCTCATGTGATTTAGGTGTAAAATTCCTATACAAACACATACCCAAGACTATATTCACTTATTGCCCTAAACACTTATCCATCATACTGTTGCCAACCCTGGCATTTTCTTCTTTGCAACTCTGCAGTTGATACAGATGATTACTGCTACATTTTTTAGCGGAATGATACACTTTCCAACTGAATCGCATCTTAGGGGTTTTTTAGTGAACTTATTTGGTTTGTTGAAATAATTATGAATTTTAATGCTGTCCACTAGCAAGTTGGTAGCCTGTCTCCATGCCACTTGCACATTTAGTAAGTAAACTTACATTTAGATGTCTATTAAATCCCCTATCAAAGTCCTGAGTTTCCTCAGTGTGCTCATATTAGTTCACTAGCATCATTTCATATTTAAACAACATAACACACCAGATGACAGAAAGCATACACTTTCATTTAATAGAGGACAGTACAGATACTGTCCCAACAAACATTCATGGCAAGTACTTTCCCGGACAAATTAACTACTTCATTTCTGATCTTTTTTACATGACAGGTACCATTTCAGACTTGAAAATTTTTGCCTTTATTCAAACTGAGAGGCACTTTATAACTCTAGTATACTTGACTGACCATGATATCTTACAAATGGTCCTTTCCAGATCACTCTGCATATATCTGATGTGTAGCAATAGATAACTCATTTACCTCCTACAGAGAACTTAGTAAGGAACAAAACATATTATTTCAACAGCTACAGGAGAAGCACAGTGCAAAAGTCTTTCCTCTCCTTTCAAATACTCCCATCACTTTCAAAAAACAGTCTTAAAATTGTTCATGTCTCCCAGACACTTACCGCAGTAACGACTCTGCATCGTGATAGCCAATAGGATGAACCGGAATTTTTGGGAGACCTACACCACTGGTTTTGTTTAATCGGTAGGTGTATTCTGAAAGTAAAAGACAAATATTTTCATATTTACAACTCTCAGAAGGAATCTGTACACTTCATAGCACCATTCTAACTCCAGAGTCAGAGATAATCATTTTGCTTTCCTGGATATAGGACTGACATTAATTGCATGTTTTCAGAGAGACACTAATGAAGTTTTCCCATAGTATTAATTTTTTGTGTTGAAATCCTTTTGCATAGAAATATTTCTCTTCATGGGAAAGAAGTTCAGACTAAGCTACAGATAAAGAACAAGAGCAAAGAGCGAGCCCTTAGTCTGATGCTTGGAACATTCTGCTGGAGCCTAAAACAAATTTGCCAGGATAACAAGATGCAGACAAAATCATATACACTGGACTACTGAATATTCTAGTTTGCTGTTTTTGTGAACAAAATGAACTCTAGGTTTTGTTCTGACAAAGCTCAAATAGAAATCATGATATTTTACAAATGAAAAACTTAATTCTTACAATGTGGACAAAAGCATATATGGAAAAAAATAGTTTCCTCCTTAATACAACATTCACAGGGACCCTTTTTGAGGGAAGAAAACAAGGATTCATCTGTGAGATCACTGACTCTAGCATGAGGAACCAGAAATCTTCCCCATGGTCTGCTCTGCCATGCTGCTCTTGTGAACATGTATCCGCTTCCAGCTCAAGTTCTGCTGGCTAGAGTCAACACTGCCCATTGTTTAAGGACCACTTTTCCTAAGGTGACTGCCTCTCTCAGATACGCTGTCTCAAGTGCTGGCATGAATGGTTCTTAATGAATTTCAGTCAAAATGGTCTGGTTTAGGTGATAAATGAAAAAACTTAGGCACAGCTCAAGCAGCTTAGAAGACAGAAGCATAAGATGAAGGTGATGAATACTGTTGAGCACTCTGTGGTTCCGCCTAACATGCCCTCATTTCCTCTCATGCACCACTTACAGAAATGGCTTACTGACATGAAACTCAAAGCTGCCTCTTTTGAGCAACACAGACTAAGAAAAGAGTGTTTCATTACAAGGGAAAGAACATCCCCACCCCTGCCCTTTCCTGATACCAGACCCTCAGTGCATGCCTTCTCTAGAGTCACTCACCTTTTGCAGGATAACCTGGTGTCAGAGGATCCCCTGCCCCATTCAGGTTTAATACATTCCCACGCTGGGCTCCTCCACCTGAAAGATTCCAGCCATTTGGATAGGGGTCTACTCCTGGGGCACAGTAGTCAGCAGGGTCAGAGTACAGAATAATTCCTATGGCACCTGCCAATTCAGCATTCTTCACCTGCAAAGCACATCTCTGGTCCCTAGCCAGTCCTTTATAGCTTGATCTCCGAGTTCAAGGGGCAAAAGAAAGTAGTATAAATTACAGTGATTTTTCCTCAGGGTTTTTTACAGTGCTTGGCATAAGTAAAGTCTCATGCAAAAAATTTCCTGAAAAATATATATGCAGATATCAGGTTCCATATGAAAGCAAGAGGTTTCCTGTTGCTTTGACTTTTAGTTAGAAGATAACATCAGTGACATGGAAAACATCCTTCACAGTATTGCTACATAACCTGAGTTTGCATTCTGTCCAGAGTTTGCATCCAGACCAATACAGTCAACTGACTATTGAAATGTACACATCATGGATGGGAAAAACTGTGTCACATTTATACAACCATATCTTTCAGTTAGTCTTGTATTTACCTTATTTACCTAAATGATCTCCTGAATGTATCTCAGGCTTCAGACTATAGAGGAAGATTATTATTGGAGAGCTTGACACTGTCTTTGGCTGTGAACAGGACTAATTCCAGAGTACATAGTTTATTATGGAAGAAGGACTGACCTGCATGCTGTTTGAAAGAGTTCTTGTGTGACTTTATTATAGTATAATATATGTCATTCTGACATCCCAATCTGGTTTGCTACTAGATATGACAGTGATGGATGAGTGACAACTAATTTTCAAGAGTTTTAAATTTGGGTATTTTAATTCAGATATATCATAGCTTTCTTTTTTTTTTTCCTTTTTTATTTTAAGGAAATACAGTACTTGCCTTCATCATCTATCTTATTCTTGCACACCATTAGAAAGTTAGAAAATGACAGCACAGTTCTCCAGATTTTATACAGGCTATCAAATTCTCCAGTATATAAACAGTCATAAGAAATACTACCGTAAGAATGAACATTATCATCCCTTTATGTCAATGAGGACATACAATTTCCAAATCACAGGAAATCTGCCCCTCTTGATATTAGTAACTCTGAGGTATTTGTGTTTCACTTTAAGAAAAGATTCACAGATAGTAATATCTTCTTCAATTTTGGGGTGTTTTCCACTCAGATATTACCTTTAGGAGTGGTAAACAATTTATTTAAAATATTACCTGACCCAGAATATGAGTTATATGTCACTTTTCACTGGTGCAAATGGTATGTACGTAAACCAGTGAGTTATCTACTTAGAAGCTTCATACAAGATCAGTTAACAGTATATAATAAGAAGCGGCAGAAGTGGCATTCCAGTGAGGAGATTCAGTGTTTGATATCCTTAGGTAACCGACAGATGCAAACTATACTCCTGCTCAAATTAGAGTCAAACTAATTGTTGGACAAGAAACGAATACACATAAAATAGACTGTCTTTTTACATGCCTGTTGAGATAAAAACTTGAGTGTATGCCTGAAGTATGCAAAGGATTATGTCCTTTACTATCAGGTCATGGAAATCTGCAGAAAACTGTAGTTTAAAAATATTTCTATGACAGGGACATTGAATAACCAAATAGACAATTTAAAATAGCCTCTATATAGTTGTAGTCTATGCCTGGTGTACAGAAACCATTATAAAGAAATACAATATAGGCATTTTAGAGGACAGCTGAACCAACAGAGAAGAACAGCCTAGTTCAGAATTAGCATGTATTACAATGTATAAAATGTATAACAATGTTAGTGATATTTTGGAACAATTTATACAATGAAAAGCAATATAAAAATATGAAACACTTTCCAACTTATTTGCTTTTATCCTAGAAATGTATTACATACATATTTGCTATCTTCTACTAAAAACTCATCTTCAAACACAGGTCTATGAAAACTCAGTTACACTAAAATCTACAGAACACTTTAGGTAAGTGTTTCAGTCTCTTGAAAACAAGTGAAGGGCAGCACAAGTAACACTTTTATATACAGGAATTACCTTATTTCCTCTGAAGATCTTCCCATATCTGGCAATAACAATCTTTCCTTTACAGTTAATTCCCATTACACGTTCTAACTTGAAGAAGTCCTCGGTGCGGCCGTAATTCACGTACACTAACTCACCCTGATAGAAAGAGGCAGAATTTGAAATAATACTGTCAAAGAGCATGTCAAAAGGAAGATGTGATCTTGTAAAGTTATTATCTTACACTGAGAACAATGATCTCCGAGACTGGCTCTAGTATGAGTTCTTTGATCATCAGGCAACTAGGTAGGCAAGTGACTTTCAATAGACTCCTACCAGACAGCCAGACTTCGTGCCCAACTGAGAATGTTCACATATGACTTCTGTTTCAGTGCTCAAACTGAGGCATTTACTTCTCTACGTAGTCTGCTTAAAACTGGAGTCAGTCTTGGATAGCTGGAGGTATTTTGGACACAGATACCACAGTAAATATCAACTGTATTTTATGCAGTAGAGTCCACAGCTTAGTTTTAGTTTTTAGTAGAATGGTTTTTAACATAAAATAGAGAAACTGGCCTGGGAAAACTCAGAGAAGTCATAGATCCACCGAGTATTCCCACTCTGAGCTATATACATGATCCCTCCTGTGCTGTTCACAGTACAGATGCAGATAACAGCTCACTGGAGAATTCCTAACAGTGCTGGCTAAGTACCTGAACCTTTGTCAAACTATTATGTAATAAGGTGAACATACATAAGCATCATATTTAGAAAAGACAATCTGTCTTTAGGTATTGTATACATGAGAAACAAAGTTCATATATTTAATTCAAAAAAAATAATTTTCTAAAGAAGGAAGCTGAAGCTTTTTAAACTTGTTTTTATCATTTCCTGTATTTCATCATTTACTGTAGCTCTCCACAAACTAAATAAAGCAGTGAGGTTATTCTGTCTTTCTTCAGGGATATGTTACAATAAAAGGTCAAAACCCATAAATTTTATCTTACATTATACTCTGAAATTCCCATGGCAATTCTTGAAACACTCATTGCTCCTATATCCTAGGGTACAGATTATCTGCCTGGTTCTCCAGCATCCTTTGAGTATCTGACGCAAATGAATACAGGATATGTCTAGTTGTCTGAACTTGGATAGCTTATTAACAAACTTCAGAAAGTACATGACTCTGATATATACTGGGTTGTGTGAGTAGAAGCATTAGCAGGTTTCCAAGTCAGATCAAACTTTAAAGCAGAAACTGGACGGGATGACCTCAGAGGGCTCTGCCAACCTAAATTATTCTATGTACAGACAGGAAAAATATTAAAAACAATAGCAAAAAATTCTAATATTACAAAATATTAATTGAAACCCCTAATGATCATAGGCCAGAAAATTCCTGTTACACAGGCCAGCTTTATAAAAGAAAGCCCATCAGCTGGTACCACCGGTACAAGAAGACAGGATTAGCATTAAATTCAGATCACAGCAACACTTTTATTGCCAGAAAAGCTAGCGAAAGCCTTTTTCAAGCATTCTCAACACTGTGCAGCTATACCTGTCAGTGTAACTCTTGGGCAAGCAGCATTTTGAAAGTGAGGTTTGGCTCATTGCCTGTGTAAATATAACAGCCTATTGTTCACCAAGATGGAAAACAATGCATAGTTACAGAAATGCTTGGAGAAGCTTATAGCAGCTGATATTAAATATTTATTATCATATTTTTAAGGAAAAGGAAAAATAAAATCCAGTTCTGATACAAACTAGAGAAAAAACTTAAACATATGTATGAGTGCTTGATTTGAACATTGCTCCATTGCAATAATCCCAAGAAAATCAGAGCTAGGTCATCTTTCCAACCGGTGATACGTCACGCTTTGAACTAAAGCCTAAGGAATTTCACACTATTCTGTGTTGCTCTCTGCTATTCTGTGCTATGCTACTCTTTTCTATTTCTATTGTTTCTATTTCTGTCTCTGCTTCTTTTTCTGCTTCTACTTCTGTTCCTACTTCTATTTCTCTTTCCATTTCTACTTTTGTTTCTTTCACTATTCTACTGTTACCTCGGGCATTCCCTGGGCTGAAAACGCACTGTAGGGTGGGACCACATCTCTAACAGCTTCATATCCTGGAGGAGGAGGCTCAGATAATGATGTGTTGAAAATCTAATGGGAAAGAAGAAAAGGAATAACATAAACCAGGTGATATGGAAAAAAAGGAAAATTCAGACACATTTCACAAGCACTTGCAGTTTAAAGGACTCTGATTTTAGAGCTCTGCGCGAGGAGTGGCCAAAACTTTAGCAAGCACTGGGCAGCCTTTTCAGTAGGCAAGTTCAGTATGTGATCTTACAGATCTCACCTGCACTCTTCACACAGTCCTGCGTAAATGAACACAGGGTCCCTTAAAGTGGTTTCAGTACAGCAGATAAGAACAGGTTAGATCATAGTAGGTAAAAATGCTTGCATTCTGCTCATCCCTGGAGCTTCTACATGCTCTAGAGCTATTCTGTAATGAACTCATGTCTCTTCTGATAGTACATTTTGAGGCCTAGACTCTAATCTTCCAGAAACTGAATTTAGGACAGTCATCAATACTGTATAATGAATCAATGCAAAGAACGGTGCTGACCACGGTTTCTCTCCTCCTTCTAAATAACAGAGTAATTTTAAAACAATTGAATTACATGAAGTAATTCTCTTACATCATTCACCTTTAATCAATATGTCAGTATGCTATATGAATCAGAGTAAATATTCGCATTCCTAGCACATACATTATGAAACAAAGATGCAAAATATAAAAGCAAACTGGAACCCCCAATATCCATGTGCTTTCTATCAGGCCCAGTATTAACTGAACAGAGGACAGGTTTCCCTCACAGATGTATAACCGTGATTTTGTTCCCTGGTTGGAAAAACATGTTTTCTGTACCTCATTTCCATGCTCATCAATTATTGAGATATAGTTGGGCTTAGTGTCATCAGGGTAAGAGAGCAAGACATCATAATGAACTAACTGAACAGAATCCAAACCAAACATCTTCCACTCAGCTTGGACTTGCTGTGCCAGATGCATATTCTCCTTTGTTCCTGCCAGGTGAGGAAGCTGTGTAAAATTGCTAGAGAAAAAGGAAGAAGCGATCAGGTCAAGCATTGCAGCTCATAATCAGAACTCCTCTTAGCCTAGCTCGAAATAAACCCTCTGGAGATGATAAACCCAGGCTAAATAAGGACCAAGGCTTCTCTGTATCTATACTTTTGCCTGTATAATACATAAATCGAGGTAAAGGGTTTCAGGCTGTCCAAAGCTAGCAGAGGTATTTGTATCTTCCTTGCAGCATGGTTTAGCAAGAATGCTGTGATGACACCAGATACAGGGTCTTGTCCTTTCCTTACTCCTTGTCTTCTGAGTAACATTAGGCCTGTGCACTCCTATGCACAATGAGACTTTCATTGTGAAGTGATAAAAGAAATAAGTATAATTATCTTTGTGCATTCAACCTAAAAATGTGCATAATTACTCTAATCCTTACTTGCAATTAACTGGATATTCCCCTTGGATACCACTATTTTAATTAATTTTGACACAAATACTGATTTGTCTGAAAGTTCACTCTGAGTCTTCCATTTTGGCAAGTAAGAGAGACCGACTTCTGACTGCCATAAACAACTATAAACAAGGAACAGAAAAACTCAACGGTTTGTGACTTAAAAGTCATTCAGCATGAATAACAAACAGTGAAAGAGACCATAAATAGTGAACAGCCCATTGTCTGAAAAAAATAAATAAGGAGTTCAGACCACTGAGAGGGCCCAGTGGTGAAGTCAGCTGAAAAAACCCTCAGCTGATTGAGGCTGTCATCACAATTTCCTTCTTTTGTCATATGACCACGCCATTAACATGCCACAGATGCTTGTGCGGCACCAGCTGGTGTTAATGGTTGACAACAAAGGGGTATGAGATTGGGAAAACCTTAAATTCTTGAGTTCCATTGAGAACAAAGCCATCACTTTGAAAGAATAATACACATAGGAATAGAATTGCATAGCATAGCATAGCATAGCGTAGCATAGAATAGAATAGAATAGGTTTGGTTGTAAGGAATCTACAACAATCATCTAAGTCCAACTGCCTGATCAATTCAGAGCTGATCAAATTAATGCATTCTGTAAGGTACAACAGGCTTGGGGCATCCCTAGGAAGCTTTTTTCAAGGTTTGACCACCCTCTCAGTAAAAAAATGCTTCCTCATGTCAAGTCTGAACCTCCTCTCATGCAGCTTTGAGTGATTCCTATATGTCTTATCACTGGAGACCAGGGAAAAGAGACCAGCACCTCACTCTCCACTTTCCCTCCTCAGGAAGCTGTAAGGTGCAACGAGGTTGCCACTCAGCCTGCTTTTCCCAAAACTAGACAAACCCAAAGTCCTCAGCAGCCAAATGCTGCTAGATAAAACCATGTTCCTCTGATAATGTCAACATCTAGTATTAACATTGTACTAAAAGTCACTGTCACAGCGACAGCACCATTTTCTGGATGACATACTGAACCAAGACCATGGTGAAGTGTTCTTTTTAGTGCCAGTGGCTGTTTTCTGTAAGAGAAATGTTACAAATGTTTGTGTCACATTTTCATGAAAATTTGACTTATGCAATAATATCCTCCCATTTAACCAAATATTGTGTTTTTCTTCGTTTTCTCTTCTAATCTGTTGACTGCCTGTACTGGTAGTTCTGAGCAGCGACTAAACATCTGCCAATTTCACTGCAGAACTGGCCACATGACAGTTAAATGAGGCACAATGTTTTCTGTTTGCGTAGAGGCAGGGAGTTTAGAGGGGAGAAAGAGGTCCTTTCACAGAGCTGTTTAACAACAATTGACTTTGCAGGAGCCAAAACACAGATTAAGACTTAAAACTCTTCAGTTTTGAATGTTTACGTTATAGTCATGGCATGACTGTTATGTAGTAAAGAGAATATACTTTCCAGCTAATTTATTTGCAATAGTTCACGACAAATGCCCTTCATATAAAATCAATAGGATTGCCACAATCATACAAACCAAAAATGGGGTTTTAGTAATTTAGTTTTGTACAACTTTATGCTATGCAATCAGGATGGGAATCTGAGGCAAATCCAAATGTATTGATTACTCGTACAATAACTGATGCTCTCTCTTTACACATGAAGTAAATTTCTATGAAGAAACTATGACTTCCGGTCTATTATTGACTGGAATAAGTACAAGCTTTTAACAAATACTACATTCTCCTGTGAGAAAAATAACCCATTTACAAGATTCCTAAAAGTACATCAGCTTACTTGCAGTTAAAGCTTCCAAGTCACTGAAATTGAAAAATTAATTACAGTAACTAAATTTTAATAGATTTAAAAGTATCTATATTGTCATGTTCCATTGTTTTGAATTGTCTGAAGCATGACCAGCAGGTCAAGAGAGGAGATTCTGTCCCTCCATTCTGCTCTCATGAGACCCGCCACCTGAAGTATTGTGCTCAGCTCTAAGGCCCCAACATAAGAAGGACATGGACCTGTTGGAGCAAGTCCAGAGGAGGCCACGAAGATGATCAGAGGGCTGGAGTACCTCTCCTGAGAAGACGGGCGAAAAGAATTGGGGTTGTTCAGCCAGAAGAAGAGGAGGCTCTGGGGAAAAACTTAAAGCACCTTCCAGTACCTAAAGGGGGCTTACAGAAAGGCTGGAGAGGAACGTTTTAAAAGGGCATGCTTGTGATATGACAAGGGAGAATGGCTTTAGATTAAAAGGGAAGAAATTTAGATTAGATGTTAGGAAGAAATTCACTACTGTGAAGGGGGTGAAGTGTTGGAAGAGGTCGTCCAGAGAAGTTGTGGACACCCAATCCCTGGAAGTGTTAAAGGCCAGGTTGGATGGGGCTTTGCGCAACCTGCTCTAGTGGAAGGTATCCCTGCCTATGGCAGAGGGGTTGGAACTAGATGGTCTGTAAGGTTCCTTCCAGCACAACCCATTCTGTGATTCTATGACCCTTGGGCTGGTTCCAGCTTGAATTTTTTTTCTTGTCTGAACTGATTAGTCTACACACTGCTTACTGAAGAAATTGCTTGATGTTTTCAGCTTTCATTTCAGCCATAAATGCTGTCTTCATGTCCTCATGAGTACTCAGAGATGTCTTCTTTTCTACAGGTTTTACAAACCAGCCTGTACAACACACCAAAATACAACAGTAAAAACATGAGAGCAATATTCCCATGACACACACCACTTCTCTTCCGTCTCCCCACAAGATTTTCACTGTGCGTTTTCCAACTGTTTTTATTTCAGTACATACAGGCAGCCACAACCTAATGCAGGCCGCACAGTGCCGGCAGTATCAGTCCCACAAATGGTAAGAGAACTTACTTCCATGGGTAGATATTGAGGGGTATAAAATACTATACTATATTTACTCATCACAATTATTTTCCTGTAGATGCTAAGGTGACTTATCTATCTTCCTTGAGTACCAGAACACCATGCTGTCAGTCATACCACCTCCCTCAGTAACAAGGCAGCAGCTTTACAAAAATGCATAGAAACACACTCTTTGTAAGGAACATATGTCTTGTAACTCCTTTCTCACTCTCTGGTCTGTCTGGCTCTTATTTTGGAATCCTTCCCTTACCGTGCAGGCACTAACAGAGTAAGTGATGAGAGGAACACCTGGCTAGGAAGATAAGTGTTTCTGACATCTCTTTTTAAGTCAGACTGGACATGTTCAGTGCAAATGCAGCAGCAGCTACATGGGTAGTGTGAATGAGAGATCTGCTGTGTTCAAGTGGGTAACAAGCTGGTACCAGTGAGGCACTGGTCACTGGCACAGTGAAAGGCTCTTTCTACGTGAAAGAGCAATTCAGTCAATCCAGGCTTCCCAATGGCACCAACCATGTACTTGGGTACATACCAAATGGCAATGCAAAGTACAAGTGGCTCTTTTGTTTTCCTTCCTCCCTCAAGCTGATCCTGATTCATCTGTAAAACCAAAACGAAGGTAGGGAGGGGAAATCTCTTGCGGCAGCAACCCCCAGGCTTGCCTGCTTGGGACGAAGAGGAGCTGGGACATCAAAGTAAAGGCTCTTTCTCCCCTCCTGTCAGCGCCCCTTCAGCCCCACGTTTATCTTCCTGCCGTTCTGGCTGGGGTTGCTGAGGTTTCAGGGAAGCAGGGTCGAGGGGTCTGTCTTTTGAACCCTCCTTACAAACCCAGCACCTCCTCTCTTGCCACAGCATGACTACTTTAATACAAAGTAAATCGAAAGACAAGTGAAAGAGACAAAGACCCTTCTCCTGCGGCGGAGCTGGAAATCCCAGAGGGGGTCGGTGACTGCACCTGCCCGGTCTGAAGAGAGGAACGGAGAGAGGCAGGGAGGGAGGCAGAGAGCACGGTGGTGTCGGCCGGCTGAGCACGGACTCACCTCAGGCACCCCTGGCACAAATTCCCGGGTGCTGGAAACCCGCGCCTTCCTCCCCCCACCCCGGCCCTTCCTCGGCCCGTCTCCGAGGGTTAGTCTGCACTGTACCGATGAGGAACCCGAGGAGGAAGAGCCCCGCCGCTGCTCCCAGGACGGCAGCCCAGAAGCGGCCGCTGGCTGCCCTGCGGCCGGCCGGCTCCGAGACGGCGCCGAGCGACGTCCACATCGCTGCCGGCCCGGCCCGGCCCGTCCACGCCGCTGCAGCAGCGCCCGTCCCGCCGCCCGGAGTGCCTTCCGCGGCTCCTGCTTCCGCCCGGCCGCCGCACACACCCCCGGAGGGCTCCACTCTCCCCGCCCCGCCCAGGCACAAGGCCCTCCCGCCTTCCCGACCGGGCTCCGGGCAACGGAGATGCTGATGGGGCGCTGGGCTGTCCGCTTAATGAGGTCTGTCGGCCGGTCCGGGCGTGCCCATCTCCCCTCTACCAGTCTCCTCAGATACCCTGGCACCCCGTATTTCACAGAATCAATTAGGTTGGAAAAGACCTCTGAGATCATCAAGTCCAACCTATGACCGAACACCACCTTGTCAACTAGACCATGGCACTAAGCAACACGTCCAGTCCAGTCTTTCCTTAAACACCTTCAGGGTCGTGACTCCACCTCCTCCCTGGGCAGCTCATTCCAGTATCTTGTCACCATTTTCATTAAAGACATTTTTCCTAATGTCCGACTCCTAGGACTCTCTCCAGAAGGGGGGCGCAACCCAAGTTCTTGTTAATAAGAATTATTAATCCCTTGGGGGGGATTAGAGTGAAATTACACTAAATAATCGGTGTTTGAAAACATATATATGTAGGGTTTATTTTAGAACAATTTTGTTTCAAAGGTAAACAAGTATGATGCCATTTTGGGTGTTATCATCTATATCTATCATCTATAGCAATACGGTATAAAGATAACCTTTGGGGAAATGCATAAAGGAGAGAAAGGAAAGACAGGATAAGGGTAAGGGAGAGTAAGGGATAGAAAAGATGAGAGTGGAAAGATGTTCATAATCACCGCCTACGGGCTCCAGTGAAGAAACTTGGTAGTCGCATCTTCCATGTCTGTCAGTTGAAGTGGTGGCCTTGATCCAGTGCGGATGGGGGAGGGAAGCCCACACACTCAAAGAAGTTATGAGTTATTATATCCATGAATAGTGTCACAGGCCATGCCACGAGCCTCCAACATCTCCTGGGCCTGTGCAGAGTTCCTGTGAGGGGCATAGTAAAAGGGTTTTTCCCTTTCAGGATTGGCAGGGGGATGGGCTTTGATGGGCCACGCCATGAACCTCCAACATCTCAGACAGTCCAGCGCAGAATCCATGTGAAGCATGGTAAACATGGCTCTTCACGCCTTTTCAGGACTTGACACCTTCAGCAGCACTGGCAGGTTGGATGGGTCCAGCTGCCTCTTCCCAGCCTGCAAAAGTCCCCTGGCAATCCTAGAACGCGTAAATCATTAACTGTTTCAGTCTCTGACACCAAATGAACCTCCCCTGGCACAGCTTGAGACTCTGTCCTTGTCCTGTCAATGGTTCCCTGAGAGAAGAGGCCACCCCTGACCTGGGTACCACCTCTCTTCAGGTAGTTGTAGAGAGTGATAAGGTCACTCATGACTCTTCTCTTCTCCAGGCAAAACATCCCCAACTTCTTCAGCTGCTTTTCATGGGACTTGCACTCCAGACCCTTCACCAGCTTTGTTGTCCTTCTCTGGACCCACTCCAGCTCCTCAATGTCCTTCCTGAATTGAGAGGCCCAGAACTGGACACAGGACTTGAGGTGCGGCCTCACCAGTGCCGAGTACAAGGGGAGAATCATTTCCCTGCTCCTGCTGGCCGCACTATTTCTGACACAGCCCAGGATGCCATTGGCCTTCTTGGCCACCTGGGCACACAGTTCTTTTGACTTGCTACAATGTGCAGCAAGGAGGTAGAGCAATGACTTCCACACCTGGTTTGCCATGGATTTCTCACTGTGCTGTGCCACGCCATCCTACACAGGCTATGCACCAGACAACACACTGGGCAACAGCAGCAGGGCAAACCTGAGGGCAAAAAAAAGTAAAAGCCATTATTTTAATAGATATATTTTAAGAAATATTATACTCCAATACCCAACACACTTACAGCCTATAAAAACTCTTTAGACAGATGTGTGCCCCTGTGGAGGTAGGTTGATTATCACGGCATCTTCATGCTCTGTGTTTCCTTCCGTTTTACAGAGACACAGCGCAAAGGAGAACGTGTGCTCTCAGTTGCCAGTTTGAGGACAAGGCTGAAACTTTGTACACACTTGACTTTGGTAGAGTCTTTTTTTCCACCTCTTAAAATCTCTTCTGTAGGATTTTGGAAAAACTCCCCATTCAGTTCAGTTATCACATTTGGGATAAGACTGTACCTTTAGGGCCATGAACAGAGAGGAACTTTGCTGGCAGACTTGATCTCACAGGCTCTGCATGAATTTTCGTCCTCAGAACCTTTGCTCAGGTGCCAGCTGTAGTTGTGTCGTGCTCGTGTCCACATATAGTACTGGCAACCTGTTCTCAACAGCAGATGCAAGGACTGTGCACTCTACAGGACTGCTTCTATTGAGCCACACTATGAGCTGATGCAGACAAAAACTGAATCTAGGATCGATTCCAGACATTGAACTTTGTCTGGCCTCATTTGCAGAGCCTATTGCACTAGGAAATCTTGGTACAAGAACACTAGATAGGCCCTGTGGAAAGCAAAAGTGTTGGTTTCAAAGAGCAGTACACTAATGATACAGTAGTAGTGTGCTTTGAAAATTTATGAGAAAAAAAATGATCAGGGAGAAAGTAAAATAAAAAAGCCTGTGTTTGTGTTATTAGTCTTGTCTCTTACTTTATACTATTCTACACAGTCTGGCCCTAATGTGCAACACCCCTGCTTATAATGATACCTTACGCCACAGCCTGCTTTCCTTTCCTATCCTATACCTAAAGGTGCATAATGAGCATGTGTTTGCTACTCCTCCACTACTCACTGATGGATGCTGAAAACAAGGCAGTGTTAAGTAGGATGAAGAATGGACATGTCTTCCTGTATTTTTAAAAAGATTAATATGGCTAGGGCACCTTTGGGCATGAGGAACTTGGAAGAGCTTGTGGAACAGTTAATTTCTGTTTGGCACACTTGGAAATTAGGTTAATGAAGCACCATGGGACTAGGCACTGAGCAAAAACATATCTTATCTCTCAATTAATATTCCAGAGGGATTTAATCGATCCCAGTGGTTTGTGACCACACTTACTCAAGTAGAAGATGATGGAAGGGAGCAGTGAGGAAATTGAGGTAGGAATATTGTCAAAAGTTTGGTGCTGTTCAGTACTTTAAAACTAATTGACCTGCCCACACCACTTAGAAGCTCTGAATTACTGCTTTTAGATGTTTTATATGCCATCTTCCAGTGTGCCTGCAGCTTGGGCAGCACATTATGAACCTTAAATATACAATAGCAGCAGCTAAAGGGCATAGAAAAGATTTATTCAAGAACAAATTGCAGTTATGATAAATGCATAAAATATTATGCTTGTTCCTGTACAGAATCATGTAAGTCACTTTGCAAGCAAAGCTATTTCACTAAACCAAAAGTAGAAAAAGTTAATGCTTCTCCTGTTTCTGTGTCTGAGTGAAAAATCTACTGATCAAAGTACTAAAAATTATTTTTTCTTATCTCTGAGATGTGAGAAATGCCTGATAAATAATTCAATTAATTCGCCTGAAGAAACAAACTTGCTGGGTTTTGAGATGCAAATTCTAAGCAATGTTTTTGTTAGGATTATCACTTATATATGTAATTTATCTTACACTGTTTTCCTTTGGTCCAACTGCAATCAGTGGTAGGATCTGTATTTACAAATTGTTGAGGAACCCATTTGTATATTAAGGTGCTGTTCAAACACAGATACAATAAGTTCAACTTTTCTGCTACTTTCTTTCTGTATACCTGCAGGATAACTGTTTAATCCTTGATAACCCTTCAGCATGAAAAAATATTGTCACATTAATTTATTGCAAATAAGGCTTGAAAATATTTGTAGGGAGGCTTCTTGTTATAACTACTAAATACATACTGTGAGTTTACTTAGGTTTGAGACTTGGAAAAAGGTGAGGAAAAATTGTCTCAGTGATGGTTATTGCAGTAGCCTTTCATTCCCCTCAGTCACAAAGCTAGTTTGACAGATGATAGGGACAGAAGCTCCCAAAATCTTTTATTTAGGGCATAAAGTGAAGAAGGTGGAACTGGTTATGTCACTTAAAACCTACTGGAGGAACAGCCAGTTTAGCATAGAGATAACACTACTGTAGTGTCTGAGGACAGCTTTTATCATGTATAGAATAAAGGTGGGTTTTCATACAGCTGCCAGTCTGTTACAGTTCTAACTGTGAGAGAGTGGATGAAAGGGAGATGCATAAATGCATGGAGTTCTGCTGTGGAATTATGTGTCAGGGTTTGAGGGGAGGCCAGCAAGGGGACATCATGGGGATAATCTCCTACTGACTGCTCCATCAAGATAAGAAAACAGATCAAGCCTTCTTGAACAACTAGAAGAAGTTTCATAATTACCGGTCCTTCATCACAGGAGTCCTAGAACATCCAAAGATGTGGCATAAAAATTCTCCAAACACCTGAACAAAGCCCTCTGCAATCTGATCTAACTTGGATGTTAGCTCTATTTTGAGCAGGAGTTGGTCTGAACTGACCTTCTGGGTCCATTCTAATGTTTTCCTATGATTCTGTGATTTTAATAGAGAGCTGCTTGTGGATTAATATGTGCTCTGCTTTGTAAATGTTAAAGTCTGTGTTTCTCTGTTAAAAATTTGAGATACAGATAGTAAAATAAAAAGACATGCCTGGCTCCCAAGTGTTCTGTAGGATTAAATCATTTATTAAAAAAAAAAAAAGTAATGAAATTAATGAGTTCCAAGTCTCTATTATGCTATAGAAACACTCACTAATGAACTTCTAAGTGTTTTGGATAGAAGTTATTGTTATATACTTAATGACCGAATTAAATTAGGTATATTGCTGAAAAATGTTAATAGAAGAGCATGAAATGAAACCTAGTAGGCTCTTCACCTAGAAAACTTTTCATACACGTTACTCTAGCTTCTTATTTTCAAACAATTCAAAATACCAACTTCACACTTCTTATTCATATAAGACATGCAAATAATAAATAGGTTTATAACTCATGTTTTCCTTTCCTCTTTGCATTGTATTTGCATTAGAAATTGCATAGATAAAACTTTTACAGTGCCTAGAAACCATGGTGCTTTTGATTTCCACGAGTCACTACAAATGACAAGTCCACAAGTGCTTCTGAAACATCCCATTCTGCAAGGTGCCACATATGGCTATGTACCGGAAACAAAACGTGAGTTTTCTTAATATTTTTCTCACTATAAATGTCTGTATGAAGAAGTCAGAATGCTGCCTCTGTGCCTACTTGAAGCACTAAGCTTTTTTTTTTTTTTTTTTAACTTTTGCATGCTACAGAAGCAAAGGATAAGAAGATTTTTTTCTGTGCTTACTTGCACAGACTTAAATTGTATTGCCCTGTTAAATACCCCTCTTTATTGACAGTGAAGCACAGTTACCCAACACGTATTCTTAGAATTTTACAGAGCAGTGGTGTTGCTGTAATTATCACTTTGGTATGCGTTTTGGCAATTTGTCTGCTCCTAACTGCTTATTCTTTAAGATCTTTTATTGCAGCTGGAAGAGATTTATTATATGTAGTCAGAAGCAGGGAACCATTTCAATTCTGTTGGTGAACATAGTGGCTTTAACTTGTACAAACAAGCTAAAAATAGGCACCACTGTAATGGACATTTGTGTTTGTTGTGTGATTGCATCGTAATGTAAAATATGAAGCTTATTTTTTTAATAGTTTCCTGTTGTGAATTTCATTTTCTCAGAAATGAGAGGCTAATAATTCTCAGCGGGATTTTTGTGGTCAGATGTTAGACATAAGTATTTGCTCAAGAAATTTACAATGTCTATTTCAATTTTTGTCCTATTCGGGATAATCCTGTGGTTGAAGACTTCATGCTCTTCTATTTCTTTTTATTTCTTTTACTATACCGAGAATTTGGAATATTTGGTCTTGGACAGCTGCATTTCTCCTGGATAGTTTGAAACACTTTTTGCACGGTACTTCTTTTAATCCTCAGGGAGTCTGAAGTGCAGAGTCTTTCTGACTTATCTGAGGTCATTGTAGTAGACAGGAAGTTCTCTGACTTCTCAGCCCTGTGTTCTGGCCACAGGGCAACAGTATTCCAAAGGCAGCCTGTAGTATTCCTGAAGTCTACACTCATGTTTCAGATGATGAGTTAACTAGTTCTTTTTATTTGCAATTGGTGCTACTGCAAAGGCAAATTGATTTGACAAAGATAGTTGTGCACTGTGTGTATGTAGAAAAATTAAATACTGCCAGGGAAAGTTCCACTTACTATATCATTAATTTCCACTGTCATTAAAAATTGAGGAGGATTTCCCCCTTCCCCCATGCATATTTCAAGCATTTGCTTTCGTTGAAAAATATCCCAGTGGCCTGGGAACTGTCCTCCAAACAGACACCTAAATACTTAGGTGATTTTCAGTACTGCATACAAATCGTTAGTGTTGGCCTGAAGCACAACAGTCTTACTCTCTAGGCTCTTTAAAAAGAAACTGCACTGGCGTGAAATTGGAATGATACACCAGTAAATCAGACTCCTGAACTATGAGTGATCACCATGCGAAGGACAAATTGAAGTGCACTCAACCTCCTGATTAAAAAAAAAAGCAATTGGAAGAGCAATAAAAGGATATACAGCTGTAGTAAAAAAATGTGAGCAGAGGACAGAGTTCAGATTAAAGACAGAAGCTGAAGAAAGGCGAGGCAAGAAATAAACAACGCTTTAAAATAACTCTTGTGAAAGTCCTGCAGTGTAAGAGGAAAAATGCTTTCTCCTGCCCTGACCTCTGAAGAGAAGTCATCAGTTCTCCGAAACTCTATGTGAAAAGGAAGTGCTAACATCTGTTTTTCCATGTTCAGACAGTGAATTTGATATTGTTTGAAGAAAGAAATTCACTTCAAGAATTCAGTCCTGTTGGCTGTCCTACACAGCAATGTAAGGAAACTCATCTTCCACTGAGCCTTTTTATGTTGAAAATGCATCATTCTAGTGGAGCTTGAAACAAACACTAAATTAAATTGACTGAAATGAGAGTCTGGCAGCTTGCAGGATGAATGAAATTGGTTCTGTGAGGTATACTTCTTTCCTCAGTCACTACAAGATTACTTACTTGAGCTGTAAATGCCTTTTCTTCTTCTCTTGTTAGGAGATAACTTAATAATTCCAACGTTTCGGTGGTTCAGTTAAAATTACATCTACCTCTCAACCTTCAAGTATGAGGTAAATGAAAATAGTGACTCTGAGGAGACCTGCCATGTCTGCCTTTTTGTTTCTTTGTGTGTGAACGGCAGACTCAAGAGGGCAGCTCCCGTTCATGTCTTGGTCCATTTTCATTGCTGAATATCATTATCATGAAAAAAGATCTCTTCACGCATGAGAGAAGTACAAACCAAGCACATTACCTCCACTTCCATAGTGGAAGACTGAAGTTAAAAGATACATGGTAGTAGATACATGTGGGGATCAGCTGAGTATGTCCTGTCTGAAGTGTACTGGTGACACAGGATAACTCTGTCAAAGTTTTTAGTGTTACAGAATTTAACACATACATTCTTGCCCTTCAGCAGCTGATGATGGTCAGTGACATTGATGCAGACTTTAGGGTTTTTTTTGCTAAAAGACTACTAAACCAAACAAGTTGATAAGAACTTACTAGGTCTTTCTTTGATGCTAAGAAGAAACTGCTAAGGTTGGCTGCATTAAGCATCCAAATCTATAAATGTGATCATCTGAATAAAATTGCATTAATTTTCTGTAGAACAAATGTGAGATTTTATATGCTGTATTATTAATTTGTGTTAGAGGGGCACCTACAGCCTCAGATGTTAAAAATGAAATATTGCCAATAGCAACTTGTTCTTCTTTTGGAACAAGCCAAAGTTATTTGAAAAGACAGCATGGAAATAGGGAAACTGGAGAGAATGAACGGTATTTTGAAAAAGTAAATGGAACAGCCTTAAATTGCAAGGGTTTTGATGGGAAAATGAAAGTGAACAATCTATCCTACATAAACTTTATAGAATTACATCCCGACTTAGCATCAAACCTCAGTCATTAGCCTTCCTCACAATGTGCATACCATCAGTCCCTCTTCTGGTGCTCTTGACCTTCTCAGTATCAGGCTCCTGAACATCACAAACAATCAACACCATCTGTTATTTGCTGACAATATTGTCAACATTGTCTATATTCCACAGGATCTGGTGATGTGCTGGTAGAGGGGTGGTGGGGACAGCAATGCCTGCAGGGTTGGTGTTCTGCTATACAAAGGATAAGGACCACGTGAGAATCTCTTGCTCTTCTACATGAAACCACTTTTCAGAGCTTTTTAGAGCAAGTCTGCAGAGCATAAGTTGAGGGAAAGTGAGAGAGAACATAATAATTGATGGTTTCTGGAAGCAAAAGGTAAAACAGAAGAATCAAATTTCTGAGAAATTGCATATGTAAGTAATGAATCTTGGAATATCTTCTACGTGTTACTAACCCTGAAATAAAAGGAACTGTGATAATACACGCACATTCTTTAAAAATGCTTTTAAAAAAGCAGGATTGAGAGATGGAAATATTCCTTTAATTTCCTGTACTTTTTACGTTTACCCACCAGATGGCAACACCAGACTGCGCACTGATTGGAGCATGCTCGCCTCCTATTTATATAACTTCTGTGACCCGAGACCATAGTCTGACAGAGCTGCTTTGCTTTCAAGGAAGTCAGCAAAAAGAAATACAACTGTAAATTGAACACTGCGGGGTTAGGTCTTCTGATTTCCACTTATACTTGATTTATATAACTGCAGCCACAGCATTTACAATTTAGGAAAGTGAGGAGTCTGGCCTACTAAATTCATATGTGTGCAAAGATATGCCTATGTAATGCATTTAAATTCACAGAATAAATTCATTCATTGAGAGTTACATTATCCTCACAGCTCTTTTTCTGGTCTGATTAGCTAAGGTAAAGTCCTCAGCTTGTGGAAAGGGACAATGACATACATTCAGTGGCGTTATACTGGCCTAAGCTAGTGAAAACAATAGCCCTAGTTTGACAGCATTTTGTGTCATGCAGCCTGCTGACTGCACTGACACTTGATAAATCTCATACATTCAATGTGAGAGACTCTGTTCAACTTGCTTCACCCCCATTCATTCTTTCCTTCCTTCTTATGCCTTCTTTCATCCCCTGTCATTGCCTACTGCGTGGGAGATATGGCAGTACTGTAGCTCACTTGGAGTATTCCTTCTGCGAGGAACCTGCTAGGATACCATTTCCTTCTTTCAGCAGAGTCTTACACTCCTGTATACCAATGCTAAAAAATACCGTAGTTCTTCCACTCTGGCATCACCAGTAACACAGAAGCTGAAGTCTGACTTAGGTACTTTGAAAGCAGACGCTTAAATTTTTCAGTCAGAGATGATTATCAGCATTTTGCAGAGATGGAGTTCTGTTAGACTGGACCATGTGAAAATATGTCATGAGATGGGACCCTGTTAGAAGTTTTACAGTCTAAATAGTGTAGGAGAGTTATCACCCGAATGTGTAGGGAAATGTCCAAGGTCACAGAGTTTATCAAGATAGAAGAAAGAGAGATCCTACGCGTTCTGGGTTACTAGCACTATAACATTCACTGAGTAAGCAATATCACTGAAGCCTACTGTTTCCCTGAGCTCTTAGAACTGCTTTCAGTTTTGGTATAGTGGCTACTTAATTTAGAAATTACTGCCCAAAGAGGACAAAAGAATAGAAACAGAGGAAGCTGATTTTTCCTGTGAGCTGACAGATGTGTTCTTTGTATTTGGCTTTTATTTTGCCTGTGTGCTGAGTTTTCAAGGTTTGGGGAACATAGAAAACCCCAGCATTTTACTACTTGTGCTGATAACTTGAGTGGGAAGCCTAGGAGGGACCATGCATAACAGACATGAGCACTAAACAAAATGAGGTCTGGTAACTAAATGACATTTGCTTATTTTCAGAGAAAATCTTGTTATATTAGTGTAGTTTCTCTGGATTTCCTGGATGCAAGGAAGGGCAGCAAATGGCTCTCTCTACCTAATTAGACTTTGGCCCGCATTAAGAACATTGATCTAAAAGGATTGCAGGATTTTTATTTGTTTCTTTGAACACCTTTTATCCTTAAAAAAAAATAAAAAATAAAAATTAAAAAAAAAAAGAGGCCAGGCCTCAAATGAAGTTTAAGTCCAAAAGAAAAGGTTGCATGGTTGAGTGGATGATAAGAAATTATGCTAGAACTTTCCCCAAACTGCTTTTTAATCTAGAATGGTGCAGGGTAGGACGTGTGTGTTTTTCATCTATAAAAAAATAAAAAATGAAATTCTTTGCATGGTTGAGATGTGATAATGACTGGGGAATCTTGCACTTGTGTAGGCTGAGAAAGTAAGAAGCCAAGTAACATAATTATCCTTTCTTCAGTCACCATGTGATGTGAACGAACAAAGGGAGGGTTTCCTCCCTGCTGCAGAACTACTTTTCTATAGATAAACCTAATCACTCTCCAGCATGACATCCTGGTCACCAACAAGCTCCTGGCTCAGCAGGCTCTAGTGCAACTCTGAGGTTACTCCAGGCTGATAGAAATCAAGGCACGTTCAAGCTCAAATGGAAAATTTTATTAGAGTACTGTTTCATAGCAGGACAGTGTGCTGTTTAACAGGATCCTGTTGGATTGTAAATCTGTAGCTGAAGTGCAGTGCTAGAGGCTCTTTTCTCGCTCTGTTGACCTGAAAGGAAGTTGCAGCATGGTGGTGGGATGCAGTTCAGGTCAGCTAATTGCAGCCAATGCATTAAATCAGTTAGCAGGAAGGAAGCTATGATGATGTCAATTGATGCATTTCGATGTACCTAGGAAAGAGCACAAAGTGAGAGCCACCTGCATGGGTCCCTTGTGCTTATGCCCTCTCTCTTTCACATTGGCTGAAGGAGTAGGCAAGAGGCTGAAGCAGGCTACAGTCTTGGTTCTGTGAGCAGCCATTCCAGTTTTCTTATCCTTGGTTTTCATCTCAGGACTGGTCTTCAAAAGGAAGTTGGTTATGAAGTTGATTTCCAAGTAGCTGTTTGTCTCAATTCTACCTTAAACAGTAGCCTACACATTTGGAAGGCTGAACAGATGAGAAATCACAGGCCCACTTCTTTACTTCCCACACATATCATTTGCTGGTAGCTTTTCTGAAAGGCTTTACCATTGACTGCTTCCTGACCTACTTTCACATGTGTAGACTGGGAACGATTTCAGCAGTTACTGTTCATTCTCTTCTGGAAAGTAAAGCTGGCAATACTATTTTTATTTTCATCTTAGGAAAAAAAGAATGTTACTCGTGTCCTAAGGCAATGTCATAATTTTTCTTCAGTTTAGGTAATGTGAAAGAACATGCTTGTTAGTGCTTTTGCTTTGACTATTAACTGCCAGTCGTTCACTAAAACGAAAGGAGCTGCAGCCTTACATCTTCAGGATGTTTTGAGTCCAACATGGATACCTCAAACTGTTGGTACCTTTCTGTTTCCAGTCTAGAAAATCAGGTGGTGGGTCTTGAATAGCTAAGCTACTGTTCATTTCTTTTAGAGCTTTTGAGACTTCCCAATGTCTTAAAAAAGCCAATCAAACAAACAAAAAACCCCAACAAACCAACAAACAAAAAGGCAATTTCACACAGCTAAGAGTGTAAAACTGACCCTTGCTGCTGTGAAACAATATCATGATTCATAATAAAAAAATTGGTTTTATTCAACTTAGTATTGCACTACAATAGTGATAAAATCTGCCCTCCTAGAATATATATTGTATAATTTATAGATTTCTAATAGCTGCTATATTATAGACTTCTTCACTTTTGGTACACAGATACACAGGAAAAAGCAAACATATTATATTGCTATTACTTAAGAGCAATACAGACTACAGGGCACTGCAGGAACTGTAAATTACTTGCCAGAGTCCTCTTTGCTAAAAACCCAGAGTTGTATTATTTTTTAAAAATGCATTTGAAATTGTGTTGTCTATGGAATATTTACATTAGGAAAGATCCTTGAAATTTCCAAGTGCTTTGGCTATGGGTGGGAGATATGTTTTTTCTGTTAGATAAAGTGCCCTTGCAAACTTTTTTATCTGGTATTGTACTGGGCTGCTGGGATACTTCATCATTTTGAGAATAGAGGCATCATTAAGGATGATGTTATGTTGCTTCACCAGCCAGTCACTTTAAACAGGCAAAATGTTTTTGAAGCTCAGTGTGACTATTGGTTCTCGATCCTACAGTTTCAGGAACTGGTTGTGCAAAAGACTCTACTCTTGGACCTTTTTGACATGTTCATGCTGCATGGCAACAAAAGAGCTTGGTGGTTATTTTTGCCAAATGTCATACATGAGGAAATTCCATCTTGAAACATCTTGAACTTTTATTATTATTATTACAGAAGTTATCTGCTTATATTCCAGTGAGCAATGCTGGTACTGCTCCTGAGATCACATGAAAATACCTCTGCCTTTACAGCCTCATCAACTGTATCTGTTACAATACATACTGTTATGTCTTTGCCTGCTTCTCATATGCCACACTGGAATGCATGTTGGGGGAGAGTGTTATCTAACAACTGCAATAGAAACCAGTGTTAAGACTTTAAAAAAAAACCAGTTACTACAGTATTTCAATTTGAGAGAAAGCAAAAGACCTTATCTTGCTGTTGTTCCTTTGATTTTGCAGACAGGCACTAGAATCTGCTTTTGGAAAATCATTCTCTCTGAGGTGTGTGAAGGTTCACATCCGAGAACCTGAGATCCCTGGCTCTGACTTGCTATGTCAACTGAAAAATGATCCCCTCTGTTATTTTCAGGTCTCACTCTTCTTTAAAATAAAACACACTCAATTTTATTCACATTTCATTTTCATTCACATAAACATATAAAACAGTCTTCAAATAAAAAATATTATAATGAAACAGGTCTTGTTTTCTCCCTTATTTGTACTCTTACTACTGTGTAGAAGACAGTAGAGCAAAGGGAAGAAGGATCAAGCTAGAAAAGAAAGACTGCTTGGAATAAAGGGAGGAGGCAGAAAATGAAATGGGCATAGCTGAAAGGGTTGAAAGATGTTGAACAGCCTAGATCAACAAGAGATTGGCTAATCAGATTTACTGTCTGAAATTTCACCCCCAAACAATTTGAAGGGTAGTTTTGTTGAAGGACTGTAGCGTTTTCTTCATGTGATATCTCAAAGAAAGCACTGCAATGTTCCAGACCAATAGCCTATGCCCTATTCTGCATGTCCCTGTTGAGTACCTGACATGGATCTAAATACTCATGATGCTCCAAAATCCTAAACAGACCAAAGGTCTGGAGGATGTGAATGGAGAAAACTGTTAGAGAACAGCACTTGACATTAAATCAAGTGATGCTGGGCTGTTGCAAGTATCTGTTTTCTAGCAAATGCATGTGCTTGCTTTCTAACACACCCCAGGGTACTATGACCCATAGACTCCTCTGTGTATGAAATAAAAGAGAAGTAAACAGAAGGCGAAGTTAGTCTCAAACAGGAATATTGCCCACTATGCTGTGACATTGCATCTTTTCCTTCTAGTACACAGGCCACTCTATCCCATCTCCATCACTGCCTCACTCAGACGAAAACGCTCCCCCTATCTGTATCCTATTTATTCACTTTCTACCCATCATTCAGCAATATACATCAATATGACTTAGTTGTCTCTGCAGATTGTTGATGGCTACTCGGGCATCACTTCATTTTATAAATGAGATTCCGTTCTATTTTAGGTCAACAAATCTACTTAGGTTGTTGCAATTGCTTTCCATTGCTCTGTGCTCCTGTAAAAGTCACTGTCATAAAACTTTATATTAGGAGGATGAGAAATTACTCCTTTCCTGGCTAAAAATTTGTGCCATAGCATTTATAAGCTTTGAATAGTCTTACTCATTTTTCAAATTATTCAGGGAAAAAACCAGCAGTATTTAACGTTTAATTCTCTGTATATTCATGTGCTTTCCTTGTCCTCGTGGTGTGAACTCCTTTTAGTTAAAAATAAGCAATGAGACTCTCTGCTTTCTCTCCTCAGAGGAATTTTCAGTTGTGTATCCTACCCACTGGACCATTAGGGAAGAAATAGTACTCCTGAACGTAATCTTTCTTCACACAATTTCTAGCACTAATGCAGCATTTTTTCATTAAAACATTTTTAATTTTTTTTCCTTGCATTCTAGTCTGTATCTGGTCCCTTATATTTAACAAACAACGATTAAATGATAAGCCTTTTCTCAAAACTGCTGCTCAGTATATCTTGATAGAAAATTTCTGCTTTGGACATATATTCTGATGCCATGCTTCCAGAAGACCTTTTGTGATGATTTCTAGAGTAGTGATATTTGGATAAAACCGTTTCGAATTTCAATATTTTCAAGTAATGGTGTGAAGACAGATGATAATTAGTTTCTAAATAATATAACATTTATTTGAGATTAGTCAGTTGCATGGTTAGATGTCTGTCCTCTTTCATTTTGTTTAAATAGTGTTTACAGATTTGAGTCCTGCTTTTATTAAAGTCAGTGACAAATCTCAAACTGTATTGAAAGTAAAGCTACACCTATTTGTTTAGGACTTATTTTACGGTAACTGCAAAAACCCTCAGAAGATATGAAGAAATCTTAAGATGATGTGGTTTGATGTCACAGTATTAATTCAGGTTTTAAATTTTGTAATGTACATCACATGCATATGTTTTCTTGGGTGATTTTTAAATAATAATGGTGAAGCTCCTTGTTTCATTTAGAATGCAACTTCCCTGAACAGTTCTTGTACCCTGCAAATTGCAGTTCTGTGTTAGGATGAGAGCCAAAAAGTGAAACTACTAAGGAACAAATGAGCAATTCATTTGTAACAGCAGTACTGCTTCAAATGTAGAATTGCATAATATGAGTGAAATCACCGTTCTCAACAGAGAAACTGATTTTTTTTTTTTGTGGGATTAGAGCTCTCCATTAGGAAATTCATGTTTTCCTGTAAATGATGGTCTGGGTTATCCTTCGCATTATTAGGGTTCACTAGGATTTATTTTTTTTCAAGTTAGAGAAGAGTTTGGTCAGGTTTGAAAGCCTTTTTGAAAAGCAGGACTAATGGCCTTTATTCTGCAGGATTAATGTGTGTGTCTCATGAGTAGTTTAAATTTGAAGACCCTGTCACGAAGCCTCCATTATGATTAAAGCTGTCACTAACTGAAAGCCAGGTCAGTCTCAAAAAGATTTTCAAATATAATATTTCATGCTGCCAACAGCCTTTACTCTCAGGACATTTATACTTGTCATTAAAATAGCTGTCTGAAATGAATAGCAGTAGTGATATCAGTCCCTTGTGAACTTTGAAAAGATGTGGTATATCCCTTTCTTTAGAAAGGGTAGCAGAAGTGGAAAGAAATCATTATTGGACTGAGTTAGTTTTTTAATTAACATTTTTTTCTTCTCTGGGCAGTCAGGCACACTGATTGGTAAGAAATTAGAGACAGTAAAGTGCCAATGTTGCCCTGCATAATGAAAACTCCTTTTTCTTGCCAAAAGAGGGGTGAAAAACATCACTGAGCTTCTCTAAGAGGGCCGGACTCTGGATTTACCTGTTGTCTATATTTCTGCTTTCTTCTGTTATTTTCCTTTTTTTTTTTGCCTTGGGTATCACACTAAGCAGCTGCCTTTTTATGGCTCTCTCGAAGTAATTTCTCTTCACTATTCAGCCCAATTTCCTTAAAAATTAAATAGAAATGAAGGCTTGACTCAGTGCTTGAATCTTCGGCTGTTTCAACCAGCATTTTTATTCTGTAAGTTTTCACTTTGAGTGGTCTAATTAAATGTATTATTTTTGGTTTGCAACTTTTCTAAGCCTGCCTTGGTATCAGGTAGTTGGGTTACATTTCTGTGATCCTAATCAAGTGCCATCATCTGTCCTCATGCATCTCTAGTGTTCAGCTATGCACATTTACTCAACAGTGCCAAGAGACTATAAATGATGATGATTTTGTTCATGAGAGACCAAGCATCTGAAATCTGTTTTCACTCACAGTTTGAAATGGGCTCAGTTCTTTCTGCAGCAATGTCTGTCGCTGAAGGGTATGTCCAGAACTTTACTGCCAGCATATCTGAAGTAAACTGCATAATTCGAAGCAGGAATCCTGAGGCTTGGCCATCTCTTCCTGAGCTTAAAATGAGTGTAAGGGAAAGACTTCAAAATAAGAAGAGTCTCTCTTGCACGTTTGATGGATGGCGTCAGGCAGAGTGGATACAAAAACACTGCCAGTATGAAGCAATGAGCTTATAGAAGTGCAGAGAGCAGAACTGATGATGAACTTAGATAAATCCAAGACAGAGATGCTTATTGGACTTGAGTGTCAGCATGTGATATCCTGTGTGCTCTTTCTGTTCTTGGAATGCCAAGGATGCCGTCACGGCCTGTCTGTCTTGTGGGAAAGATAATCCATCATTGACATAGCCCTTTCTTTCCTCTCAACGTGGCAAAAGGAGCAGGTATCATATACTTAGCGCGTATATAGCTGGCTGAATCTACCGCTGCAATGACAAACTGGTGGTGGGGCCAACAGTGTCATGGAGGGTTACGGAGCTTTTGGAGCCTGATGCAGAAATCTTGCATGCACAAAAAGTCACCAGACTTACTGCACATTCACTGTCCCCTTAGAAGGTCTTTCACAGCTGCTCTTAGGGCTATTTTGCACTGGATGCCTTCCACATGATGGGTCTAAGACTGACATGATCTGCAATTGAAAACAGCACTGACAAACTTCCTAACTCTTATAATCCAAAGCATCCAGGCTGGCTGAAAAAGCTCCATAGTCACTGGAGCTCAGAAGCCTTCATCCCAGGGATCTGCTGCAAAATGGCAAATCTCTAAAAGTACATGAAGTAGCTGTTCATCTCCTTACACATTTTTTGGACTTGGCCAGAAGAAACCTTTCAAAGCTCTTCCAAACTTTCTTTGGAGGGGGATCCCGGTTTTCCCTGCAGTGTACCTGTAAAATGAGCAAGCCACTGTCATCAGGCTGTCTTTTCCTTCTGCAAGATTTGTATGGTGTTTTTACAGGATTTTAGACACCTTGCAAATGTGCAACTTAAATGCTTTTTGATTCAGCTGACAGTGCTCCCACAAACTGTGAGTGTGCATTTGTATTTCCTTATCTGGTCTTCAAAATAACACTTGGGTCTGTCAGCATATCCTTCTGCATTTTTGCAGAAAGGCAATTAACCCCTCTGCATCCCTTTAAAAGCAGACAGAAATCATGTGCCAAAGCTCACTGAGCGGTAACTGCTTTATTTCTGTATCTTAAAATAGCATTTTTAAAGTTCTGTAGTTAATAGCTTCCTGAGAAAGAAATCTTCCTCTAATCAAAACAGCTGAAGCTTTGCAAAGACATGTGACTAGTTTCCTTTCTGGAGCCTTAAAAATATTTGTTTTTTCCCCTGGATATTCCACCTTAAAGAAATTCTTGGGTACTCCAGGACTGGAAAGCTAGGAATGTTTCTGTTGTATAGCTTTTCCCTATAGCTCCACTATTCACGTCCCTACCCTTGAACAAGACTGATCTCAGTGGAGATTTTCAATCAGGTTTTTAATTTGGTTCCAGTGTAAATCAAAGGCCTTTTCTCAATTTCAGTTGATTTTTTAGAAATAACAGAGCATATTATGATATTTGAATGTTGTATGCATGTTCTACTCTTGTGTATTTAATGTGAAAAGATAACCAATTTTTCCGTGTTTTTTAATTAATGCATCAGCAATTAAAAGAAACTTCCGAAGTTGCTGTTTAGTGCAACACACCTGCATCTAAACGAAGGGGTCTCAAGGATTTAAGCTACCTCCCAGTATTCTTTGTCTTCATATATTTGTATTTTCTTAAGCAACTAAAATTAGAATTTCCTTATTATTTGCCCTTTTATCTTTTTTTCCTCATAGTCTGAAATACCAGTTTTTTTAACTGGAAGCCGCCTAAGGGGAGCCATGTTAGGAGAAGAAGAAACAGAAAACCTCCAAAGAAGATTAAAATAACTGCTGAAACCACCTCATAACTTAGCTTCGTTACCAGCTCTCAGACCAGAGCATTCCAAAATTTGGTCTGGTGTTTCATTACTTTGGGTATTTTACAAAGTGGGAAACTTGAGTATTTTTTTTAAATTTGTCTTTTGACAGTCTAAGTGAAGTGGTAATTTATGCAGTTGCCTCTCTGAACTATGTCTCTACTCAAAGGTCTTCAGACATCATAAACCCACATCTGAAAATGAATGAATATCTGTATTATCTCCAGTGCATCTAAAATTTTTCACGTCAAGGAAATACATAAAATAAATTAACAACAGGCCAGTTGTACCAAATAGAGACTATTCCATATTATCTCCTTAGTTGCTTCAGCTGCTTATCCACTAGCTAACAAGTAAAACTCTGTGATATCATTTTAATACCTTCAGAGTATGCTGCACAGACGCTCCAAAATCTTTATATTGAAGTTAGAGAAAGTATTAGACTGCTGCGTCATCTAATCTATTTGACATATTACTAGTTTCCTGTCCTCTACAGAATATAGCCGTCAAAAGTGGTAATTTTTACAAGAGGCAGAGATTAATCAGACAAATCAAAATAAAGAAGACAATCACAAGTATCATGAGGTGCATCTGCAAAATGAGGATGCTAGGTCAATGTTAATTAAATAATGATTCTTTCAAAAGTACATGAGCAATAATTTTAATAAATGCAACATGTTTTTTCTTACCTCTAACACCTGTTATATTGGTGTATAATTCTTCCATTAACAATCCTTGTCATCTTACATGTGGCAAACAATATTGGGGGGTTTTTTGGAATATTGTTTGAAACAGAAAGCAATATATGAAAGAAAGCTAGACAGGAAGAAGAAAATATAAATAAAATAATAAAATGCTTGTCTTTCAAAAGATTAGAAAAAGTACACTTATAATTTTGCAAGAGTTTCTTTGTTAAAATAATCATTTTCCAATTTTATTATTTTTTTAAAAATCATTTTTCCCCACTTGAAAATAAAAATGAAAACATTCCTAAAGCAGTCACCAGTTTTAGACAACTATTTTGTAAAAAAGAAGAATACAAACATTTTTAAGAAGTGGAGGGAAGGTAATCCTACTATAAAAACTTTTAATTTCCTGATCCAGAAGTTAGGACTTGAATGTTTTTCTGAACCCAATTTAGAGCACACTGAAGTCTATTAAGAGCCACAGCAGCAAGTGATAGCAGTGGAGATAGGTGCAATGGGATATAAAATCTGAAACTTAACACCTTTGAAGCATTTCAAGTGATAAACATTACAATATAAACTGCAACACTGAATCTTGCATTGATTCTGAGGCTATTTTAATAATAACTTCTTCAGTATAGAATTTCCATATTCTGCATAGAATCTACACTTTGCAGGTGAGTCTTAGGTTGTATATTACAAAAAAAATGTTAAGCAACTCTGGCTCAGTGATTTCCTAAGCCAGAATTCATTACAGTCAGTGAGTGTAGTCTGAAGAAGTACTAAGTATGAAGAAGTACTAAGATGTGTTTGTCCACTCTTCTGTTTATAGCTGTTGGAGGTAAAACTCTCTGGACTAAAAGGACCCTTGAGTTGACTCGGTATAGTTGTTCTTAGACTGTCTAATTAATTTGCTTATGAATGAAAAATAGGAAGAGACTACCAACAGTGTAGGTATCATCTCCTTCTTTGTAGGCTTTTAAGGGCAGGTGACATAACTTCATATGGCTTTTGAGGGGAGAGAGAATGACTAAGCAAAGAGATAGCCTCTATCTTTCAGTTTTGCTTCATGATTACAATGCCAAAAGTAAAGGAATGCCAGGAAAAGGGAAGTGTGCTCTTAGAAAAGAACCTGAAGTATTTTTTCCACTTACTTGTGACAGTGGCATATATTAATAATCCAGCCACTAGGGATAATGTGCTAATGGCAATGCCATTGTAGATTGCATTTGGGTCACAGATATCCACTGCTCATGGCCCTTCTCCATATTAGGGAGCAGGGGAGATGTTTCCAGGTGAGCAGATAATGCTCTGTGATGCAGCCAAGCTTCATCACTTACTGAATAAGCAATAATATATTGATCATTCAGGAAATCTATCCTGTGGAAACTTGCCCTGGAAAATCAATCCTTGATTAATCCATGCATTTTGTAGCAGCAGAATACACAATAACTCTTCAGTGACTTGTATTTAATCCTCTGTACTTTAAGCTGGGTATCGTGTGGGGTTTTTTTATAGAGGATACTTAAACATTTGTTCCAAGTTCACTGTTTAGTGTTAAAAAATTGTGCTAATACCTTTTCTTAGATCTTCAAAGTTTCTCAGATATTCTCAGATTTGGGAAGAGAATGGAGTTAAAGTAGGCAAACTTACTCTGTACTTCTACCACACTACGAGGAACAAAGAATTATAAATGGCTTCCAGTGGTGAAAACAGAGGCTGAGCATTAAGAAAATTTTAAAATGGATATAGACTGAAAGATTTTAACAAGCTATGTAAGGTACTGCAGAAAACTTTCTTTTCTGTATCGGAGCATTCTTCTGCCCTTTAGCAAAATTACAGTATGTTGGTAGAGCTGGTGGTTGCCCTGGTTTTGGCTAGGATAGAGTTACTTTTTTTCATAGTAGCTAGTATGAGGTTGCGTTTTGGATTTGTGCTGGAAACAGCATTGACAACACAGGGATGTTGTAGCTGAGCAGTGCTTACAGAGTCTTTACTGCTCCTCATCCCACCCCACCAGTGAGGAAGCTGGGAGTGCACAAGGAGTCAGGAGGGGACACAGCTTGGACAGCTTCTCCCAACTGACCCTGGGGATATTCAATAGCATATGGCCTCATGCTCAGCAGATAAACCTGGGAGGATGTTTGGAATGATGGCGTTTATCTTTCCAAGTCATCCTGATGTGTGATGGAGCCCTGCTTTCCTGGGGATGGCTGAATACCTGCCTGCCCATCAGAAGTGGGGAATGAATTCTTATTTTGTTTTGCTTGTGTCCACAGCTTTTACTTCACCTATTAAACTGTTTTGGGAAGATGGCTGTGGGTAAAAATTAGAGGAGACTAAGAATTACAGGGTAAAATGCTGCTGATACTCCCTGGATGGGACACGGTCCACATGCTCCACAATGACTCCCCATACAACGATAAACACCTGCTATGGGGGATGGAACAGAGGGTGGAGCGGAGATATTGTGGACTCCCTCCACAGAAATCCCTGCAGGGAGGGGAACACAGTGTTAGTGTTGTTCCTAAGACTGCATAGCACCTCTCAGCCAAGGGGGATAGGAGATGTCTTGCTGCTGAGCCAACAACTGTGGCGAAATCTCTCTCCTCAGATGAACTTGGTTCATTAAAGCGTAACAATGATATTAACACACACCTCCATCCCGAAGTTACTCACTTCCAAGACACGACCAACACCCCACTGGGCATGCACCCTATATTCTTACAGATGCTAGCAGTTGCCAGCAGCAGATAACACATTCAAATAAAGTGGGAAGACCCCCTGATGGGTCTCTCTTATGCTGTTGGCTCTGCCCTCCCCCAAAAAGGGCAGTCAAATCATCCCCTGATCCAGTGGGACTGTTTGGTGAAGGGTCCCCATAACGGGACACTGATAGATTGTTCAGACACAAGGATTTTGGCTTTCCCACAGCACTGACAGACAAATAAATCACTAAGGACCTAGGAAATCTCCCCGCATTAAAGGTCGAGGAAATCTCCCCCTTTTCACATGACAGCTGTCTTTATCTTAACCCACAAGTTTTCTCACTTTGACTCTTCCTATTTTCTCCTCCATGTCACCAGGGGCAAGTGAGTGAGCAGCTGTGTGGGGCTGAGTTTCTGGTTGGGGTTTAACCACAACATTGGCTGACTGTACTTTACAGTCATCATTCAAGGGTCTAGAGCAAATTGTCATGTTAATGAAATAAATCACCAAGTGAACTAGAAAAATATAATATTATTCTAGCCTCGCTCTTTTCCCAGAAGTGATTCTGATGAATCCTGGCAGCTTGAGATTTCCATATCAGAATAGTCCATAAACAGTTATTTAGTTTTCTATCAATATTCTCTCTCGTAAGACTTTCAGTAGAGATATATTTGATTCTCGTGCAGCAAAAAATCTGGCAAGCAAGATAAGAAATAAAACAGGCATAATCAAAATTCTATGGCCTGGCACTAATAGAGTGCTAAAATCCACTTATCACACAACCCCTCCTAGATTTTATATCTGTGTAGCAGAATAGAGTCATTAGCTGCAACTCCATAGCTATCTTTTACTATCCAATCAAAGGAAATGTCTGGAGAGAATAAATGACATATATTGAAGAGGCTGCAATCACATTTCAGAGCCATAGAAAAATCCATGACTTAAACATCAAACAGTGACTCTTCAACTGAAATGCTTCTTTGCATTATCAGAAAATTTTAAAGTTGGAAGTACATCAAAAGTCATAGACAGATATCTAAGTGCCTTCTGAAGTGGACTGGGCTGCCAGAAAAAACTCTCTGAATCTGACTCAAAGGGAGGACTTGATCATAGAAAACAGAGTGCAAAGAAGCACAGATAAAGGACAGTATACGTGAAGGTATACATGAATCAGGTGTACATGAAATAATAAAGTAGGTGTACATGAAATTGATTTCATTTCTGAAAGGTGCCTATCCAATAAATTCCTAAAATCTTATATGGTGGAGGTTCCACCAACTTTGATTGACAACTTATTCCTGTTCTTTGTGGTCCTTATTGTGAGAAAGCTTTTATTTTCCAGTGCTGGACAATGTTGTTAGTAGAGCTAATAATAGCACTACTTCTATATACACTAATATTGGTTTTACTTATGATAGGCATAGAGAGGTATTTATCCTTTTATCATTCCATGTCTACCTCTTAAATATTAGAAAAGACAATACATGTCTTATTAGTCCTCCTTCTCTAAAAAAAAAAAAATTCCATTTTTTTCTTTCTCCTAGTAAATGTTGGTTGTCTTTTACTAGCCCTGTTCTCTGAACCTTCTCCAGCTGTCCACATCCTTTCTAGATTGCCATGTGGAAAATTCAGTGACTTTGCATACCAGACACGTAAAGAGGTGTTCTGGAAGAGATACAGGTAACAGATGATAGTCTTTACTTCAAGACTGGAATGTTCCCGGATTCATGTACAAGAAAAACGGAAATGCAGGCAGAGATGAAGCTGTGCTTTCTCAGTCAAACCAACTGTCATTGAACTTCATCAAAAAGTCATGCTCCAGATAAGGCTGACAGGCATTCACAGCTGATGTATCAATTGCATTATGAATTTAGTATATCCAGAGTCAAGTTCTTCTGCACCACACCCTTGTGAAGCCACATCTTCTGTGCTTTAGAGGGCATGAAGTATGAAGTAGCTGTCATTTCTTTTGAACAGGCTGTTAGCATCAATCAGCTGCATTATTGCACTTTGGTAGCCATTCTATTGCACTGAGGTAACATTCTATTCCACTGAGGTAGCCATTCTAACAGACAGATATCCCAGGTGGAATGATGAGTGATATGCCATGTCCCTTACATTCATTGCTTTCCTCACATTTGATATTTTGCATGAAATACAACACCCGTTTTGAGTTCAACAGCATAGGGTTCTGCTGAAAAGTGAAAGCTTTGTCTGGTCTGATGCCTCCTAGAAAGACCTGGCATTTGCTTGTAGTTTTACAGGGAAAAAAGATTTCTCATTATGGTGGTGTGCTTCAGAAATATTATTCAGTCAATAAACAATGCTTAATTGAAAATACATAGGAGTTCAAACTGCGTCTATTAAGTTTTCTGCATTAGAGTCTTTTGCTGTATAAACACAGATTAAAGGCACATATTATTAAATCATTTCTTTTCATGTAAAATTGCTATAGGAGACAGTTCAACACATATTTTGCCCAAAAGAGAAGATGGTGTAATGGCATTCAGTAATTAGCATAACCTCTGTGAAGGATATTTGGTGAGCATGATGCACATTGAGGTGGAAAAAAGAGGTTGGAACTGAGGTTGGAAGACAGTCTAAATGTAGAAATATGCAGAATGAGTTAGAAGGCTGCTGGGAAGATGCTTGCTGTAGGTCAGGAAACTGTATTTGTTTGTCTTCATCTCTTGCGTTCAAGATGGTTTGGATGCTTATAAACCAGCAGCAGCATCAAAACATATGCTGTCATCTAGCTTTTTCAAAATTTCTGATTCTACTTGATTTTTAAAAAGCCAATTTAGCTTTTTTTTCTGGTCAGGAAAAGAATTAATGGTATTAGACAAAGTATTGCCAGCAGTCTGAGGTAGATGATTCATCCCCCTTATTCAGCACTAGTGAGGCCACATCTGGAGTATTATGTCCAGTGCTGGGCTCCTCAGTACAAGAGAGACATAGACAGACTGGATATAGTCCAGAAAAGGGCCACGAAGATGATGAAGGGACTGGAGCATCTCTCCTATGAGTCAGGAGAAAGAAGGAAGATACTTTTGCTAACAAAGAGATTTAAGGGTGCATGGTGCACAGCTTTCCATAAGCTTACAATATCAGAATTTCACAGTTCTCTTACCAAAAGGAAGTTTAGACATTTTGAGGCTTTTTTTCTGTCTGGCAGTTTTGTTGTTATACCAGCACTGGTGCACGGACTAGGCAAATCACTGCAGCAGCTGACATGATGCTATGTAGCATTTTCAGATTTGAGGTCTGTGCCCACTGTTTTTCTTCTGGTCTACCTGTGTTTTAAAAACATTTTCATGTTAGGTGATGCAAGTGCTATTAATCTGGATGGTAAGGCTTGATGCAGGAATATGAATTATTAAACAAACTACTTGCAACATTGAAAGTCTAAATTCCTTTGAGAGGGAAAATTGAACCAGACTGATGAAATCCTAGAGAGGATTAACAATTAAAAATAAACTCTTCGGTCACCAATTGTGTGGGAACAGCTTTGTGAGTGAGGTCCTGTAGTAAAGCCTTAGAATTTTGCAGGGTGATTTGCCAAATGGATGAAGAAACTGTAATGCCCCTCTTCCAGTGAAAAACAAGTGTAGTCACAAATGTGGTAACACTCATGCCTTCTTTAAAGCCTAAGTAGAAAAGAAAGCAATTCATTGCTCAAGCACATGAGCATACTCAGTATGAGAATTGTCTCTTGTTTTTTATCCACACTTCATTGAGGTGGAGGCAGTGCTGGCCTTTTTGCTAAGACACTGATTGCAAGGCTGCCAGAATAGACTGCAGTAATGAAAGTTTCGCACAGGTAAAAATACATGCATATCCCAAGTCTGCTATAATGTAGTTGCTTCCATACTGTGGTTTGTGGAACTTTATTTGCCAAAAGAAGCTCATATAATGATTTTGCATATTTTCATAATGGTTTAGGGTTTCTGACATTAAAATACATTTAATTTATTCATGTTTTTACCCGCCTTTCCCTGCCTCCAACAACTTTTTTCTGCTCACCTGTTTGTTTATGTTCTTTTTATGTTGCTCACGTCTCTGCCTTATTTCTCCTCCTTCTTTATATTCTGCTTACATCTTGTCATATCCCTGGAATCCAGGGAAAACAGATCAGCATTCACAGTCACCCCTAGACCAGTCTGTTAGAAAGCATATTGATGAAGAATAGCTGATGAATTCCCAGCACCAGATGTTCTGTCTGACTGCTAACAGTTAAATGAGAACTGTGCTAACGTATATTGCTCAGTCATCTTCATGATCTAACAATATCTGGTGCATTTGCAGGTGCCCTCTGCCTCAATAGCATTACATTCAATTCTGAGCATTGTATTGTAAAGGGACCTTATTTATTTTGTATCAGGCTGTCAGGAAAAATAGCTGCTTTTGTCATTAAATCAGTCTACTACTAGCTGTTGAAAGAAAATGACTAGAAATAAATGAGTTTATTTGCTGCTATTTAGATTCCCAACTTCCAGATAATCCAGAAGTTTCAATGGCTGTTTTTTGGTCTAACCACAGTATTTCCCCTGCACAATTGTTATAAAAAAAAGGACAAAACCCACTCCTCACAAACAAACAAACAAAACCCCAGAAATGAGACACATAGATTTTATTACTTCTGGAAATACAGTCACAAGTTGTTAAACTCTTGATTGTGAAATTTCATAGTGCAGGAATTCAGAAAGTTATGTTTTTGGAAGATCAGATAGCAGAATGACAAGCTAGGACCAAATTTATCTGCAGTGCAGTATTTTGATAGAGTGACATGATACTGCCTTGTCCTACACAATATTATGAAAGGCAAAACAGCATTGCTGTTAAATCCATGCTTGACTGGGATATGCACAGGTGATTTTCATTGCTGGCAATCTGAGGCACCTTAGAATTCCAAACAATGGTGCAGAATGGAGGATGAAGATCCCCAGATCAGTCCTCAGCATGGTGTTTACTCAAATATGAACTTTGTTATTCAGTTAATTGCTTCTTAGCTCCCTAGATCCCATAGCTGATGTTCTCTCTTGTACCATTAAAGAAGGGAATTATCTTGCTATCACTGGTGTGTCTGGTACATCAGGCTCAGGCAGTGCAATGTCTTCTTGGTCTGCACATCAGTGGGGAAAGCAGAGGGAGTTGCAGGGCTGTAGAATTGTCCCTGTGTTGTCTGACTCCTAATGGGATGCACATTCCTACAGGTGTGTCTTTGATGGCATCTGAAAAAAATGTAACATTAATTCTATTTCTGCATACAAGAGGCCAGATTGATTTTTAATCAAATACTGTGGCTCATCTAGAGCCAATTCTTTTCTCTTTCATGCCTTCTCTTGTGTTTATCATGATGTAAAGGGTTTATCTGGAGATCCAGACATACAGATCCAGAGATCTGATGGGAACAAAATGAAATTCAATTCTTACTTGTTCATTTGAGGACTGACTGTGGTTTAATTTGATTTGCCCACTAATATTCTAGATTAGTAGAACACAAAGTACCTGTATGAAGGGACATGCTGCTTCTTGCTACTGAAATAGAATTTTAGTAGTCTACTGCACACCTTACTGTGATATTCTTTTACATCTTTTAATAGGTCTGTTCAAATACACAGAACTACTGGGGTACCATAGTCTGTGAACTAAGCACAGCCAAAATAATCCACTGAAATCATGGGCTCGAAGTCAAATTCTATAATTGGTTACATTGGTACAATTACAGAGATAGAGTTTCCATTAACTGCAGTGAGAGTTGGATCCATGAGAGTGGATCTGAATCAGTTCCAACTTGGGGGCTGTGACTATTGCTTGGAAATATGAGCCATATTATCCTCTTTTCCTGGCAAAAATCTGGTGTAAATAGAAGCTTCACTTGGCCAGCAAGCTGGTCACTGTTGACACAGACATCTCCTTGTTGGTCATCTGGGTTAACAGCAAAAGACATCCTCAGCCCACTCCTATTCCTTATTGTGCATCTGTTTAAGAACTGTGTTTTGATACTGTCTTTCTATTAGCCCAGTCTGTAATGGTGTGGTTAAAACAACTCTGATTGATGGTTGTTCTTCAGTTCAAACACAAAATACAGTAGGCTTCTCCATAATTAATCCTTTCAACTCTGCGGAGAATATTGACTATAGAGCAGTACTTGACATTGATGGTTCAAACACGGAATGTTATATGAGATGTGTCACTTTTGCCTCATATAAGGTACTCTCAGGGCAGTGTTGCCGTTTTTCTTGCTCTCAAAGCTCTTACAGACATTTTCACAGTAACTTGATGCACTTACTGCAAATGCATTCACAAACACCGCAATGAAAACACATGCTTTTCTTCTCTGCTTCCTAGGATTGGTATCAATTAGATCACAGGTTCTTTTTACAAGATGTGAGAGAGAGGAATTTGGAGGTCTGCAGTGTTGAATGCCTGTTGTTAATAGTGTTAGAAAGAGCTGAGGTATGTTATTTGCCAGCATTGACCTGAATGAAAGAGCAGGCTTTAATTCTTAAAAAAATAGACAAAAGGCACACTGAAACAATGTGGTAGAAAAATCACTGAGCTGTTGCTTGGTGGTTTTTAGACAAAGAACTTGGTTTAAGTTGAGACCTACTCTGTAACAATTTTCTCCGTTGGATAAAATGTGTGTCCTCACTTAGGTACTTTTTTCTAATATTTCCAGTTGTCTTGGTGTGGTTAGGGCCATAGATGGGATATTTTTTGTTAGTGACAGTGTGACTGAGTCCTGTACTCTGTTTCCAGGATGAGTTTCACATTCTGTGATAAAGCAGTCTGCCAATCAGACTGTCCCTCAGGCAGGACCAGAGATGACACTTATTCCAGATAAGACACCAAGTTCTTAAGCTAGGATGTTGTGTAGAGAGTCTCTGCTATATCCTGTTCTCCCCAGAAAGCAGCTTCACAGGAAGCATAATGATGTGTTAGTGTTGAGGACTTGGGATGCACCTTGGGAAAATTTTGACAGTGTTTCCTTTTTTCTGCATTCCACCTCATGCATCTCACTTTGTAGCAGAGAAGGGCTGGGCAGCTTTTATGTGGGAATTTGAATTTGAGCACTATTGATTTTTGGAACAGGTGAGTTGCAATGCTGTAGGTAGCTCTTTTTATGTCTTGAGTGAGATCAGCTGTGGATAAACATTCCTTTGTTTTGATGCTGGTTTTAGCACTGGTTCCTGTGTATTCAATTGCTTTGAAGAAAGTTGCTCTATGAGCTAGATATCTAAGTTGGGATACTTGTGTTTGTCTGGTCACAACAGAATATTAGGAGGAGAGTTGTCCTGTGAATTTTGCTGAGAGAAATGGATGTGCATATGTAAAGGCATCTGTTGTGAGATGGTTTTGATCCCTTTCCTCTGGGTTCACTTTTATATTCTTAGTTCATTCCCAAGAGTGCATTTGTTCAATTTGTGCTTGATTTCTGTCTTAGCTGTTCTTTTGATATTATCATGTTCTTTGCTAAGGATAGGCCAGTCATCTGGCATTTGCATGATAGTATTCCTTCTAATTTTGTTTAATTCCAACAAGATAGTATTTATCTCCAATAAGCTGCTAGTTACTGTAACTAGATTTCTTTTAGATATAATTTTCCTGATTTTTTTTTCAATTTTCTTATAACATTGCCCTGCTTTTTTTCTAATATTAGGTTTTATGCTTCATTAGATTAGATTACTATTTTTTATTTTCCTTCTTTATTTTCCAGAGGTTTTAATGATTCTAAGAACTCATGCTTTTTCACTGGCTCTTCTGATCAAGTGCTACATTTCTTTCTCTTTAAAAACTCAGCTGTTGTGTTCTTCCTTAATTTCTTTATTGTTTCCACAGTGAAGAATAATCTAAATACGTTTCCTCATTGCTGGCCTATCTGTTTTATAAAGCAAGGGATTTATTCTAATTAATCCTTGCTCCTAAATAATTGTTCATAATTTCTTTGTATTTCTTTGGGATAACCAAATCTCCTGTATTGTCCTGAAATATTTTTCCTATGTAGGTTTGTTATTTCAGTGACAAGGAAGGTTGCAGAACAGAAAACAATACTTCAGAGTTCTCTGATGTTCTGCTGAGATTTGCATTTCTTGTGCATAAAATATTGCTGCAGTCACTAGTTCATTTTTACTTTGCTTTTCTACTTGATTTGGTGATGTGCTTGGTGATTTAGAGTAAGAGAATGGATACTCAAGTTTGAAAAACAAATCATTGCACAAACCTAAAAATCTTAATGCTGTTTTTAGCATATTGTTTCTCCTGCCTTAACTCTCTTCTTCAGGGAGCAATACTAAGAGTTGATTTCAGATGCTACAGTCTCTCTGAGCAGAAGCAAACACGTGTTAATAGTGCAGACATGAACTAGATTGTGTAACAGCAGGGGCTGATGTGATTCAATAGTTCCTTATCTGTCTGCATTGTGTAGGTGTTTCTGAGGGGAAAGCACACAGACAATCATGGAATACTCTGATTCAGCAGAAGTTGGGGATGCATTCTCTGCACGTTTGTTCTGGACGCACGTATGCTTTGAAATTCAGGCAGCAGTTTGGGTCTATCTCTGCTTTGGTTCCTGTGTGTATTTAAGTTACTGAAGTGGAGGTGAAAGACTTACAAGATGTGAAGTGTGATTTGGAAGTTCTCTTACTGATAAATTTGATATCTTGCTCTTGAAAAGCAGCTGCTTACAGTCAAACTTTTTTTTTTTTTTTTACTTTTGCTTTTGAAGTACAGCTCTAGAGTTTCATCCTCAAACATTGTCAGAAAAATGGTTGGTAAGAAACTGCATGAGGATGGAATCAAACCCTTCCAGGTGTCTGAGACTGAAGTTAGCGTTATTGTTAGTATTATTAACTTAAAATTTGGTGTCTGCCTGAGTGGCCTTCTTGGAATACGTATTTCCTCTCGTTATCATTAGAAATTAGTCACTTACTGTTGCTACAGAATGGGGTAAGGTTTGTTGGGATCTCTTTGCTCATTTTGACGGTAAAGGTAATGAAAGAGTAAAAAGGCAGTGAGCTAGAAATATTTATTGTCTGAAACCAGTACCTTTCCTGAAATAATAGCTTCAATAAAACTGTCTTTTCTCATTTCCAGAATTTAATTTAAATAATAATGCTATGGATAAAGCTGTTCATCTAGAGATTAGACAAGTTGCCTGAGATGTGGGGAAATCCAGGACAATACAAGTGCACTGTCTGATTTAAAATATGTATTTCCCATCTCCAAATTGAGTACATTTCTTTCTTGGAAGTGCTCCCTAACCGAAAACACTGGTCTTCTTTGTATGACATTTTTTAATTTCAGCTTCCAAAGAACTTCATAATGCCAGATAACTTTTGCAATTCCTGTTGTTTTGGGAGAGACAATTGAAATACCAAGCAGTCAGTATGCTTTGCTACACTAGTACAGGACATAGGACTATAGTCAATGTTTCTTAGATATCCGCTCATCTCGCTAAATACCCTCCATTTTCTCAGTTATTTCTATACACAGTAATATCGACAGACTCTTCAGCTGGAAATCATCTCATTTATTCAGTGATATTATTCATGAGCAGGTATTTTAGTAAGGCATATCTTGCTCTGGGAGATTTCTATTACCTCTCATGGCAAGAAGGATGCTAGATTTGAAGATAAAATGCATGTACGGAAGGCAGGGTCCCTGGGATCTAGTTCTGACTGTTGCGCTGCTTCAGTTTTGTCTGAGTGGTTATTTCCTGTGTCTTGGTTTCAACAGTTCTGATGAATAAACTGTAAACAAGGTCTGGCTCTATCAGTGCTGTGGGGCTGAAAACAAAATAACTGTATAATGTGAAAAACTGTTCTTGCGAAGAAATTACTATGACAGAGCAAACAATGCCAGATTTCTGTTCCTAGACTTGTTGTGAGACATTGGGAAACTCAGATGTAATCACTGCCCTGCCTCTAAGGGATAACTGTGAGGATAAATATATTAAGACTTAAATGACCCGTAATAGTAGAAATGGCTGGCCATGGAAGGTCTACATGGAATTTGATACTAACCATTTGTCAGCTGTTGAATTTGATTAAACAAATATAATTTTGCTCAGTGTAAAATTCTCAATTCTAACGTAGCTTTCCCTCAAAAAGAAAAAAGTGAGTGTACCCCATGTTTTTAGATTAAATCTCAAAAGTATGTTCAAAGTAGCTTAGATGTTTAAATATAAAAATATGCCTTTTTTAATTACTTTTTTTCTCCTATTAAATTCTTTGGAGCTGACTCATAGAGGTATTTTAATGCTTGAGTTTGGCAATCTTCTACTAGCTGAATTGTCATCCAAAGGTAAAATAAAAATATTATTGTAACCCTTAAACCAGGAAAAGAACATTTTATACAACAAAACAAGGTTAAAACTGGTTTATTGCTAAACAGGATAGAAAGAGTTGGATGTCACTAATTTCTGAAATTTCTTGGCAGAGTTTGAAACCACTCTTTGACATGGTCATAAGTTAACTACTGTGGAATTAGTCTCTGGTGCAAACCTAGACTATTTCAATATGTGGTAAAAGAGTGAGAATTAGTTTTCTTTACCTCATTTATCTCAACAGTTCCCTGTTCTGAAATGTATCCCAAGGATGGCTTTTTGATTTAAATATGAACTACTACTGAATTTCTGCATGCTAGTATTAGCTCTGAAGTTCAGGCTATAACATATCCTCCTGAAGGTCAGAGTTCTTCTTTTGGGGTTTATTTTAGTATTTAGGATATATAAACTCTTCTTCTCCTTGTTTGGGTGATAATCTTGGAGAAATGATGCAGTCTACAAATTCCTCATGAGGGGAAAAGGAGGCACAGACACTGATCTCTTCTCTCTGGTCACCAGTGACAGGACCCAAGGGAATGGCCTGAAGTTGTGTCAGGGGAGGTTTAGTTTGGATATTAGAAAAAGGTTCTTCCTCTAGAGGGTGGCTGGGCACTGGAACAGGATCCCCAGGGAAGTGGTCATACACTAAGCGTCTAAGGCACCTGGTGTGACTCTTGGGAATGGTTTTGTGCAGGGTTAAGGGTTTGGACTCAGTAATCCCTGTGGGTCCATTTCAATTCAGAATATTCTGGGGTTCTGTGAAACTATCTGGGTGTGACAACAGACAAGACACTGCAGAGTTCCCAGATTCCTCCTCTAGCAGCCACACTTCCAAGTGCTTCTGATGTTGAGGTTTTGTATGAAGTACCTCATCACTCTCAGAGCTGTCACCTTTCTTCAGAGGAGTAGCAGATCCCAGAGGTGCCTGTGCTTAGGACAGAACCTAAGTGGAAGCAAGGTTAGTATAAAAGGGAACTAATGGGAACGGTGAACTTTTCCATCTAAGACAGCTAAACTGGAGTCTCTGAGGGATTACTGGTTTGCAATGAATGCTAATTAAAAGAAATGGAACCTATAGTTTTCCTCCAACTTTCTGGTTTGTGAAGACACCTATGGATTACATGCTTCATAAAATACTGGAATGTGAGTGATGATACTTTTGTAACATGTATGTGAACAGAATATGATTCCAAGTTGCAGCTCCTTAGTGCTGCTGTAGTCCAAAACAATTCAGAAAAATCTGGGCTTGCCTTCTTAACTCCCATGTGTCTTCAAATCAAATGGTAAAGGGCTGGAATCTGTTAAATGCAAATTACCACTTGGCTCATGTGCTTGGGACAAAAAAACTACTCTGGACTGTGCATGGCATATCACTCCAAAGGATATCTCCCAACCCCAGAATAATGAGGGAGGTGATGGTTCAAAATAGTGAGATGAGATTGAGATGATGAGATGAGATGAGATGAGATGAGATGAAACGGCTCTTTACCAGAAGAACTGTCCACTCTCCAAGTCATACTTGGTGATTGGAAAAAGGCTGCCTGGGAAATTATTTTTTAAATTTTTGCTCAGGGAATCTGGGTTTATCTCCAGCTGTGTGCTGTTCTCACTTTCCAAAACTGAAAGTCTTTTCCTTTGACAACAGCACTTATTGTAATAAAACTGATGTATCTTGTAACTGATGGGTTGTTCCCACCAGTTTGAGAGAAGGCGGCTACTGCTTGAACTAATATAAACCTGTGTCCATGGATTCACAGAGCTGGGATCATTACTAGCTTTCTTAAACCCATGAAGTGCAAAGGTGATATGTGCATCTACTGCAAAATCGACAGTGTGCATCAGAACTAGATAGCTTAGTGCTCTATTAAATAGTGTTCAGCTGCTGTCTCAAAATTTGGCTATTGTATACATTAAACAATTTCTATAAGCATTTTAGAAGAACAAAAGCAAGCTTCCTGCATTATTTTTGTTTCACAATTAGTGAAAGTAAATCTCTGAGTCACGGTTCATACTGATATGTTTGGAAATCTGTTTCTCAAGTGAAAGAAATAATGAAGGCTTTGCACTCTCAAAATCCCAGTGACACCAGAAACAACTATCTTCATTTAGATTTTTTCAGTCTATAGGTGTTTGATTGATTTATGCTATGGTAACTGTGGGCAGAATTTTACCATTTAGCTAAAACAAAAGGGGGGGAACTTCTCTTTGTAGTGCATACAGAATCATATTTTAGGGTAACAGACTCGACGAAGAACAAACTACCGACTGTGTACTGAAGGTAGCTGACACTGTGGAGCTTGGACACCTGGAAGCCATTCACTGAATCTCCCTTGCAGCAAGGGAGTCCAGCAATAAGAATAAAAGATAAAACAGTGCCTCTTGCTATTTGCCTTCATTGTTGTTATTTCAGCTCCATGTTATGGACACACAAGTAGTTCCAACTTAAATTATTATTTTAATAGATGATATTATCTACGAAATTATAATTTTTAGAAATCTAAGCACGATAGAGACAGCTGGTTGACTATTCAATTTAAAGATAATACATGAAACTACATGAACTTGGCAGTGCTGAGTGTAGGTGATGTCCCCTGATCTTACAGCTGGGTCTGGTAATAGAAAACATCTGTTTTCTATTATGTCGAGTGTATTTTAGCTACCTAGCTCTTTCTACTGTTTTCAGTTTAAAAAGGTTACTTTTACAAATAAACCAGTTTCAATAGCCTTGTCTCTACTGAGCAATGAATCTTTATCTCTAGGGAACTGGAAACAAGCCTTACCAACACTGTAACAGTGCTTTGTCTGTCTGCAGAGTGCTGAAAATAATTGCTTCCTTTCTCTGGACAAGGACAGTTTTCTTTACTCCTAGACCTCTTGCTCTGCTGTCTTCTGCACCTGCTGTGCTTTCCTCCCACTTACCACTTCAACCGTGCCCTTGATTTATAGCAGTGTAACCTAGTGATCCTTCTGTAAAGGACAGGGAAGCATATAATATTCCAGTCATTATTATATATCGTAACTAGAGAATGTTGTAAGGAAGTGAAATTGAGACTCATCATATTTATGGATAAATATATATAGGTTTTTCACACATTTAGTCCAAGCATTAGACACTGATGGTATCTTTTCAGGTACTGTGTTTCGTGTCATCAGGTGAGTTCTTGATCCATAGCAGGCAGTGACAGTTTTCTTATTTTTATCATTTTAGACAGAATGTTAAAGATTTTATGAAGAGAGCTTATGGACCCCTCTGAAGATGACTAACACATCCAACGTTGATTATAATTTTTGTACCATATGCATAGAGGAAGAAAGCGAGTCTCCTAGTAATTCTAGTGATTTCTAACCTGCCTGTGTATGGACAAACATTGTAGAAATTATCTGTCTGTATAAATGTATTTGTATATAGGAAGAGAAGAATAAGGGTCTCAAGAAAGCTTAGATAGTGCAATAGAAATCTATTTAAATAGGAACATACCCACTGTTGCCATCAGTCTGCTGAACAGTTTGGTATCTTTCCTCAGTCAATAAGTCATCTTTAAACAAGGTGCTGAAGGACTTTGATGTTACTGCTTTTTCTTGGCAGCTTAGCTAACCAAGAAAACTGAATAAAGTTAATTGCAATCTCATCCACAGCAGAGATGCAACAGAAGTAAATGTCACTTCACAGACCTTGTAAATATTTCCAGTATCACTTACGCCTCCACACTGTAATTGCTGAGCTAAGGCTCCGTGTCCCATTCTAGGAAGAGGGCTGTATGAGATCAGTCAAACACATTCCTACTGAGTTTTAAAATACATAATTTTAAGTATGTTTGTTTGGAATCTGCATTTGTACTCTGTGAAGAGGGATTCACTCTGCACATCCCACACGGTAGTCAATTTAAACTCCATCCATTTAAAGCACATAATAAAGAAAAAAGATTTACAACTGCTGACCAAAATGCTTATGGTTGCCTTGAAAATTCCTGCGCTTTCCCCACTCTGACCTCTTGGGGTTACACAGGAGGGAAAGCAGATGTGAACAGTGTGTCTGCCACATATCGCTTTAATACTGTAGATTCTTTCCAGCAGAGAAAGATGCTTGCCATGCAAATGGCACCTACCAGAATGGGAAGCCTGCTCTGTTTGAGGGCTCTTAGCACCTCTACAACCCACTTAAATTTTCAAGTCCCCTCCAGAACCTTCTAGACTGAGGGACTCGCTTCCTGTGTTTGATGCAAGTTGGGCATCACCATATTTCCCATGGTACGGCTAGCTAGTTTCTCATTTGCAATTGTGCAAGGAATTGTATTTCAGGGAAAAGGCATCAAGGATGAAAGAAACACCACTTATGCTGGGTTTGATCCTTGTCTATTCTGGATGCTGAGCATCTTCCATATTTTAAGGTAGAAAAAACAGTGTCAGAGTAGAAACAAAAGTAGCAGGCTGAAAGGAGGAGCGGAGATGAGGTAGCTAAGTCTGTATGTCTTAGTATGTATTTTATCTTGCTATAGAATTCATATCTGTGGTGTAATGTAGTGGAATACAACTACTGGATAGGCTTGTTTTCTTAATGTCTCATAACACAGTGCCTAGGGCAGTATTGCTGTTATTCACTATGCAAGAATCACAGCCATAAATCACCATCAAAACAAAAATGGATAAGTTGACGTGCTTTCGGCAGTTAGCTACATAACACTCAGGGATTTTTTTCACTTGTTCTCTCTGAATTAATTAAACAGGTAGTATATTCTATTTGGCCCTAACTTTATTTTCCATGACACTGAATGCATGACTACCATGATATGCACTGATATCCCAGAGACTGAACCAAAAACATCTTATGCAAAAACACTAAATAATTACAGCTAGAACTAAGGAACCAGTTTTTCCAAGTTTCTGCTAGAAGCAATATCTGTGTTTGGTGATTCTGGCCCCACAAGGACTGATCTACAGTATGCTCAAGAGGTGAAATTAGAATCCTCTAAAGATTGGAGGGAGAGCATGGATCTTTGCAGGCTAAATACTTCCATGAATTAAGCTGTACTACTTAGCTCCTGTTCTATTTTAGATCTCAGATACTTGGGTTGGATCCATCTTATTTAAACAGGAACTGTATCCACAACTACCCTTTAATTTGCACATTTGACTAGTGGTACCACAGTTGAAAAGGGTTGCTTCACTAGGTCATGTCGAACAGAGTTTATGAAAACCTCACAGAACAAACCTTCTGTTATGAATCTGTCAAAATCCATGCTGTCCTGAGTTGCAAAAAGGACTGACTTTGATCAATGGGGAAAAAAAAAAAAAAGAAAAGACAAATAGACCATTAATCATTATTTGTTTTATATGGTCTTTTTCATGAATTCAAGATTCAGTGCCAATCTCACATTTCCAAGGAAGCACAAATTATCTATATGATTTTATGTTGGATTTATTCTTTCTGATATGCTTAGGAAGCTGTCCATTAAAAGATGCTTTCAGAATAAGAACTTTAAAAGGATAAACGACTGCCTGGCCACTGAATATCATCATCCCCTGTTAATTCCAAATATATTTCCAAATATATAATTCCAAATATTTTTAGTCCATTTACAAACTTGCATAATATTTTACATTCCAAGTAAAATGTCATTTATATACTCAGCAGATAACCTTCTAAACTTTAATATCTAAATTTGCCTCACCTAACAAAGGCAGCAAAATAGTCTGTGTGTCTTAAATTCTACTTCATTGTAATCACTTTATCTTTTTAATGGAGCAGCTCAAGAAAAGACTGGAAAAATCCGAAGAGCTCATGTTATTAATCACACAGATGGGCTAAGGATATTATGCAGACAAATTGCATGCTGCCTGCTTAGGTCAACAGATTGCCCATTAAGGATAGATAATCTGATAATGATTTAGGACGCATTTGTGGGCAGAGGGGAACAGAAGTTCTGGCCAAAGTTGTTCACATTGAGCTGGAATAATACCAGTGGATGATAATTTATCACCTAGGGCCCATAGAAGTGAACTGCAGCTAGCTAGTTGGACATACTACTCAACTACCATGCCAGAAATGGGCAGCTGTATAAAAGCCTCTGCTGAATTATACTCTGAGGATGCTTTGTGTTGGCTCTTCTCCATAGTGAGAATTGTGAAAGGCATGAAGTAAATGTGCCACATCACCCTAAAGTTAGATTTGTACTTCTTATCACTTTTATCTCTATTCCTTTTTTTGCAAAGTAAATGCTAGCACTGATGCTGATGCTTGTATTCCAAGCCAGAGGACTAATTTTTGGTTATTTGATGTTACAGCCAAAGAAAATACTACCCCTTAAACAGAAGGTCCAAAACAAGGGATCATACTAGTATCAAGCCTTAAAATATAGCTCTAGTTCTTACTCCAAATATGAACTTTAACTTATGTTCCAGATATATAGCACTTGAGGAGACGATTAGTAGGTTGCAATGAAATAAGTAATGAAGTTGGTAAAGAACTGTTCTTTGGCTCACTTACTTTATATTAGTAAATATCCTTATTTCTGTTTTCTCTGCTTATTTTACTGCATGTTATCCCAACTGAGAAACAGAGATATGGTATTTTATTTGTGTATTTTTTAATGCTTATAAGACCTTTGTCCTCTAAGTCCGGATTTATGCATCACTATTTGATATGAATAGTAATTAAAGTCTTTTTTTGTGTTGAAACTGAAGTATTTAATTAAGTCATTATCTCAGAGTGCTTTACACTGACAATTTTGCTACCATCAGGGTATTAGCTGGGAGCTATGTATTTAAATAGACTGTTCAAAATGAATTCTGAAGGTGTTTCCCAAGCATGTACTCTGTACTGGGGACAAAAGACTGTTTTGGAACTGCATTTCCCTTTTTTAAGCTCCTTTCAAAAGGTTACATGAAAGTGCTAGAAATATTTTTGATTTATAAACTATGACAGAAATGGGATATATGTTTGAGGTCTTTGAACAGTTGTGAACTTCAATAGGAATGCTGCAGCAGTGAACTACAACAGGACTGGCAATGAAGCCATGGTTGCGTTCTTCCATTTACTAATGACACTAAAACAACTGGATTTGGTCAGTTTGGTCTTCTAAGACTTTTATTATACAAAATAACTAATAGTAAGCAATTATGAAATTTCAAAGACATTCAGACATTATTTGTACATCAGTAATGCTTACTAACCTCTGATTAGCTCAGGATCCCTATGGGCTTGGTACTATGCTTCCTTCTTCCCTATTAAGCTGACAACATAAGTAAGAACCAAAATAGAATGTTTTTTCCCTCTTGTGCTGTCCCATTGGCATAATCTGAAGTATTTTAAAATACTTTATATGCAAAGACATTTTTAAAAAACCCTATAAATCAAACAGAAACTAACATCATAGTCTGGCTGGGAGAATTAAAACAATGAAATAAAGAATGGAAGTTAAAAAAGACTTGCTGGAATCCAAAGGGTTGTGACTATCCTTCGAACAGATTTATTTGTCTAGATCTACCCTGTGTGTCTGGATCCTCAAAACATCCAATGTTATTTAGACAAGAAATCTGAACTTACGCTGCTTCTTTTGTTTCTAAGGCTATATTCAGATTCTCCACAGGAGGAATCACCCCGCGTCTAGCTCTGACTTACTGTGACAAACTGCTTCTTGCAGGCAAGCTGACTTGTTTTTTCTGCACTCAGTGGAGGAGAGCAATGCAGGTGTGATGCTGAGATCACAGGAATCCTTGCCTCAAAATTTGTGCCAAGATTCTTGAAAGTCTGATTGTACAGTTAAAAATGATTGGTTCTGTTATGGTTTCTACCTGCCTGCTGAAGGGTGGTGATAACCAGTGTCTTCAACTGAGAAGTAAATTACTTCAGTTTTATAACTAACAAGCAATAAACTATAATGCTGACAGAAGAAAATCACTTTTGTATATATAGCCTTACCCAAGCTGCTCTTTTTGCACAGTGTTTTTTGAATTAGACACAATATGTTTAAGCAGAGCACAATATAAGTGCTTCTTTTTCAAAGTACCACGCCTTTCACTTTTTTTAAAAAAAGAAGTATTGATGCCTTTTTTTTTTTTAGATATTAAAGGTAACAATTGCCGAGTCTTCCTTCTAAAGCATAAGACAAACCAGAAAAGCTGCAAGAGAGCCAGGTACAATATTTAGCCAGGAGACACTCTTGGTAGCTTTGGGACTGGGAATTTATGACACTAAACAGTTTCATATGAATTGTTTCTCCAAATAAATTCTATCCTTAAGGGTAAGGCAGACAGAAGGTGACATTTAGACTGACCTTCCAAGAAAACCAATTTTGTTTTATTATTTTAACAAGAGCTACAGATGTTTGTGAGAGCATCTGCTAAATTTACCTTGATTTTGAAGTTTGATACAACAAATTAATGCTTAGTACATTAATACGAATTATTAATAGGTTTTTTAAAAACAGAAGGAAATCTTGACCTGTCCTGGTTGGGAAAAGGCTGTAAATCCCTGACCTATGCTTTGTCATACTGTGAATCCAAAAAAGTGCTATTGTAAGGTTAATTGCATTAACTCAGTTTAGTATTAGTGTCTGTAGTTAGGAGTGATTTGGTTACTTTATTTCACATTAGTGCAAAATTTGCAAATTATGACAGCTTTCAAAGCTGCATAAAATTAATCAGTGCTCTGGAGAATCACACAACTAACTACTTGTAAACATGAGTCATTATGGGTCATAGTTTCTGATACTATGAAAAAATGAATGTTAACCATTTCTTTTCCAAAATATGTCCATTTATAAAGGAAGAAGCCCTTCTCCTGGTACTCACCACGTCTCAGTCACCTTATAAATAAAATTACAATCTATAACACTGTAAAGCTTCCCACATTTTATATAAAGCCATTTGTGAGCTAAATGCATTTAGATCTGCAATCCTGTGAATTGTTTTATGCACAGCAAACATATTAATGAGATCCAGGTGTCTGAAACATTTCTCTGTGCGTGTTCTCTTGACTGTCCATGGACCTACTGAAAGGTCCTAAAGGGAGGGAGGGAGTATCATAGGACAGTTTGGGCTGAAAGGAACCTCAAGGATCATCTTGTTCCAACACCTGGCCATGGGCAGAGATACCTTCCACCAGATCAGGTTGCTCAAAGCCCCATGCAACCTGGCCTTGAACACTTCCAGGGGTGGGGAGTCCACAGCTTCTCTGGGCAACTTATGCCAGTGCCTCACCCCCCCTCACAGTAAAGAATTTTTTCCTAATACTCTCAGATTAAAACCATTACCTCTTGTCCAGTCACTGCATTCTGTTGTAAAATGTTCCTCTCCCTTCTTGTAGGACCCTTTAAGTACTGGAAGGCTCCCTGGAGCCTTCTCTTCTCCAGGCTGAACAGCCTCAACTCTCTCATCCTTCCTTCATAGGAGAGGTGCTCTAGACCTCTCATCATATTTGTGGCCTCCTCTGGATTTGCTCCAACAGGTCCATGTCCTTTTTATGTTGGAGATCCGAGAGCTAAATGCAGTATGGCAAAGCATGTGACAGCTAAATAAGTTACTTCCTCCAGATGTCCTGTCCCTGCTGCACTGGGGATGGAGCTGTTCATGAATTATTTGACAGTCTGAGCACATTAAAGGTAAATGGGCTTAATGCATGAGGCTAATGAGTCAATGGGCCACCTCACTGAGAGAAGGCACAATGAAGCTGGAAGCACTGAACTGGTCCGTCCTATTCTGTTGCTGCTTTCACTTAATCAGCTGGAGTACAAGGAGTAATTTACCAGAGCAGCATGGGGCTCATCACTGTACAAGCACACAGCCTCAATCTTTGTCCTGCTTCATCCTTGAGACTGCAACCTTGCTATTCTCACAACTACTGTAGCCCAGCAAGTCTGATACTGGTATTAAAATGTAGAAACATCTCCCATAACTTTTAGAAATTTTATTCATCCTGTATTACAAACTGAATACTAACAGGCTCACTGTTGATTTTTGTCTTTAGTTTTTGTGTTTGTTCGCTGTTTTCTTTTTTGGTTTTTTTTTACTTCATTTTACCACTGGAAGTTTAGAGACTGTATAGGTTAAAAAAAGGAAAAAGGCGAGGAGGGGGAAGGGGGAACTAAAAAATACACATATTCCTGAAACTTCTGTTGTTAAGGCAGAAATTAAATTGAGTTCAAGGTCCCAGTCATTACTGCTGCTTGATTTATTCATTAAGGGTAACAGCCCCCTCTTCCACTCTGTCCTGAATGAATTCTATCTCAAAAAAGTCTCAGATTCCAGAAACATGTGCGATTAGCAGAAAAGAGCATGGTAAGAGTAGGAAAAAGCATAAGAACAGGTGACTAGTTGATATATTTCTGCTGACAATCTGCTGCAGAAACGGATCGACAGCCTACTCCCTTTTTCTGTGATAAAGGCCTCCGCTAATTCCTACATGAACAGTCTTATGGTACTTTTCCTGAGTAAGGACTACACTGCTTAGCTTTGCATCTGGTTTTTCTCAGTTCAGGGCAAGACTTAACACCAGATGACAAGTGGTAGAGAACCATGTGAGTTGGTGTGGATGTACAGATGGAAAGAAAACATACCTGCTGCATCAGAAACACAATAGATGCATCCTCATGCTCACTGAAGGGCAAATGGTCAGATTCCGATGGACTGGAGCCATTTCACACATAATTGGACAACACATTATACTTGTTGCTAAAGCAACACTATTACTAATATGGGTCAGAAAGTGTCTTCTCTGTCTCTCTGCTAAAATTTTTAAGTACTTAATTCTGTTTGATATGTTTGTTAATTTCTCCTTTCCAAGGCATTCATGATGGATTTAGTGGGATGCTAAATGTTTTGATTTATCCTCTGGGGTTAATTAAAATTTATTTCAAACACAGGTTTGAAGATAACAGGCCAGATATCTGAAGGACACATGCCTTATTTTTCATTAATTTCATAATGTTAACTGATGTTTTGGTTATACCTCCACATCTACTATTTTAAGGTGAAGTATAGAATTGTCTTTGCAATGTTTCCTGATGGGCCCTTTCAACTGATCAACTCAATGTGTCTATTATGGAGTGAGAGCTTTGGTTTTCTCTTTTCTTTATGGCCCTTAGTAGCTGAACCTTAAAAATAACGACTAAGGGTGGTAAAAATAGAAGATTATGCAATTATTATATAACAAATATGACAAGTTCCAACTTCAGAGGATTCCAAAAGAGGGTGGGAACAAGAGAACAAAAATAAAAAAAATCAAGGAAATATAGTTTGGTTCTCATCAGGTTTCTTCTAAAAGCAAGGGAGATCATGAGAAAGAACAATTTCTAATTTTTAAATACCACAGGATAAGCAATCACAATGCTTAATTTAGAGCTAAAGAAAGGAATTCACGTGTTAGTATGCCTGTACACTGTAGGTTTACTAATCTGATTCATCAGAGGTTGTAGGAGCTAGTTTGAATTTCATGGAACAAGTAAGCATGAGGAAGAATTTTTTCTCTTTTCCCCTGGGAAATTTTTACTTTACAAATATTATAACAGAGCATAAGTATGCCTTGGACCAAAACAACTGCTGAAGCAATTTTTCATTCTAGTCCCTTCTACTAGGTGACTTTGTAATATCAACAACATCCAGTTTGCAGTGAAATAGCTTTAATTAAATAAAAAAATAAATCCAACTTTTGAAGTCATGTTCTTCTCTTTCCACTAGGCCAAACAAAGGGTTAATTATCCGAAGATGGAAGAGATTTTTTTTATTTTTGTAGTGAACTGGAATGTTTTCTCCTTCCTTTACTTTGTCCCCTCTCATTTGTTGCAAAAGGATAGAAAAGTATTGAGAAAATGGGAGAATGATCAGCAGAGAAAGCTACCCATCTGAAATTCTCTTTTGAGAGAGAAAGCAATTTTTTTTCTCCACTTAATTTTTTCCTTAACCATTGTCACTGAGAAGAAACATAGAGAGTTTAAAACTGAGCAAAATGTGAACTTTTTCCCTCTGAAACATTCCACTGAATTCCTCCCTTCTCTTTTGCCCTTCATCTTCTGTAGTTAACATGCAAGCTTTCTTGATGTTGTAGTCTGATTTTGAAGGAATGGTCTAAATATTTATTAGAGACTTTAAATTTATTATTATACACTTATTAACTGCTTATCTCTCTGGAGAGAGCTTTGAAAGAAGTAAACAAAGGAAAGCATTAAGAAATGTCTTCCAGGACCATGGGGTGCCAAGAAGGCATATGTGGGCTTTTTTTAAAAACTGTTCTTGATTTTTAAGGCCTCTTAACTTCTGATAATTCCATCTTGCTTCTTCAAAAGAGTCACATTTAATGTTCTTGGACTCCTTATCCAAAAAATTAATTGCTGTGGAGATGTCTGCTTGGATAGGGGGGAAGTTTCGTGGATAAAGATGAGATGGGTAAGGGGAACTCACTGATACTAGGCTGGAGATGCCATTTTCTGTTCCACCCTATACAAGTTTCCTGGAACTGCTCCTGCTGTTCCCTATCTGCTGTTCAAGAGCTGATCTGACTGAGACAGGTCTGTTCTCTGAATCCACATTTTCATGTGGATAGATGCCTTTTTTCCTGCATCCAGTGAGCACTACCAGCTCCTAGAACACTCAGGAAAGCATGAGCATGAGGTAGTATTTGAGCAGAAAGGAGATAGGGGTCTTGACTGCTTCTTTCAACAATCTCCTAGATTTGACTCAATTAGCTGTAGCATAACTCTTACTTTATAAATTAGCATATTCAAACGGCCGCTGCATTTTCTCTAAAACTGAGACAGTTTTGATCAATAGGAGCAAGAGATGCATCATCCAGTCCAAATGTGAAAGTAATAATTACAAAATTGCACTTTTTCTACAGTCCCCTTCGTGTTTTTCCCATGTTAATTAAGACATCAATACTCTTGCCAACTAATTGTGGCATGAGAATATGAAGAATCTTGCCCAAGGTCACATAGGAAGGAACTAGAGGCTCCCAGGAGTCTCTGTCTTGCAACAGCAAACTTCCCTGCTGGAGTTAGAGGAAACAACAGTGCTGCTTAATTGAATTGGCATTCTGTGCCCCATTCTGTTCCCTGGAAGCTGCAGAAGTCTAATATCAGTAAAGGCAAAATATTCATGTTCTCTGATCCAGTATTTGATTTGAACCAGATGCCCTTTTTGTTCCCTAATAAAGGCTGATTCCCTTTGGGAGTAACTCCTTGGCATATAAAAAATTCTTCTGGAGGAAATGCTACTGGGCTTGGCAGGTCTCAGGAGAAAGCTAAATAAAGATAGACAGAGAGAGTGAGAGGTGACATTTCAAAGCAGTGTAAAACTGTCTTGGGAACCTTTTCTACCCTGCAGCTGAAGCCTCCATCATCCAAAATCTGGTATCCTTGTATGCTGCTGCTGATGTTTATTTAATTTTGAATGATATTTTATGCTTTAATTTTCAGAAATGGGGATCACTTTCCAGATCACCTATGAGAAATTGTCTCTTTTCCCAGGCACTGCCCAAAAAGCAGGTTTGTTGTTTTGTTTTCTTTTTTAATGTGACTGTTGGCTGTCATTGTTTATCTTTCACTGGCAACCTTTCAGTCCCAGTACTCCCTCCAATCTGCAGTTAGTTAACTCTGAGTATATTTAATTAAAGCTGCATCTTACAGCAGGAAAAGTATTAGCAGTCTGTATATCATTAAGGGGATTGTTTTTATTAGCCTTAGAGTGTTTTAGGGCTCTCACTATAAAAATATCATGACATCCCCATCTGCCTTCTCTTGACAGAAGCCGTAGCCAGCTACAAAATGTAGATTGAAGTCTGTGAGCTGAGAGAAAACTGCTCCCTAATCAATCTTGTCTTAATTGTAAAGCACTGTGACTGGAGTAATTCTTTAGGTTTGTGTCACCAGATTTTGTACTTCCTCATGTAAGATACTTCAGTGATGAAAGTTAATAGTAACAGGTGTTATTGACTTGCGTCAGCACAGTCAGCAGAAAATGGGGAAAGAGGGAATATGAAATAGAAAAAAACACATATACAGATTTGGAGGCACCATCCAAAAAAATAATATTACCATATAAGCTAATAAGAGGAAAAAGGATTATCTTTGGAGATGTAATTATATCCTGGTTCCGGCTAGGTTATTCTTTACCACCTCACATCATTTCTGGGATCAGGGGGAAGCGAGTGTCTTCTTCTTCGGAGGAGGAGGGATTCCTTCCAGTCAAGTAAGCGTGGCAGAGGGAGCAGTGGGGTGGCACCAGTTCCAAGTCAGAGGGGGCAGTGGGGGTAGTAGCATGGCTGCAGTGGGGTTGAGTCAAGCTGTGCAGTAAGCATTTTTTAATCACTCTCTTTTTTGTACACTTTTGTTACTAATATTATTGCTGTTACTGTTTGTTTTGTTATCTCATTGCTGTTTCCAGTACATTGTTCTTACCCCAACCTGTGATCTTTACTTTTTGTGCCTCCAGTTCTCCTCCAGTCCACCACAGGGGAGCGAGGAGCAGTGTGGTTTGGAGAGTCTCAGTGGGAGCACTACTTTGGGGAGTACCATTCCTAACCACAACAAATTTCCTGAAGGGAATTCATTTGTTTCCTATTTCTCTGCTGAACACAGTCAAGCACTTGCCATCGGTGTTCCCTGCCTAGGCGTCGAACATCTACTTGCTGGTTCAGGCCAGGCTCTTCCTGAGATCCTGTAAATCCCAGAATCCTTCAAAACCCAAATATGCATCCCCTGTTATTACAGCCTCTATCTTCTGCTGAATTATCAATGAACCAGAAAACATTGTCACAATATTTTCACCTTGTACTACCTTTGGTGAGATTCTCTTAACAGTAGAAACTTAAGCCACCCCTACAATTACTGGGAATCTAGAAATGGCATCAAATGTGCCTGTAAATTTAAAAAGGAGAAAGTGGCAGAAGACTGAGGTGAATTTTAGAAATTGTTATTGATTTTGATGTTTTTAAACTTTCATTTTAACTAGATAAATTGTTACTCAGAAGGTTTGTAGTAGGAGATCACTGTTAACATAGTAAGACCAGTAGGTTTCTTTACAGGTTGTATCTAGGCATAATGGAAATTCAAATTGGTCAAATTGGTGCAAAACCAAAGGAGATCTTTGGTAAATCCCAGCTTTGTTTATTTGGGAGCCTAATGAAAATAATAAATTCCTGTCAATTACTATAGGTTTGACATCATAATTTTACAAATTATGGTTATGATATTTTCATAGTAAGAGTCCTAAAATACTATAAGACTAACAAAAATAGTAAAGAGGTTCTTTTGTCTGTTGGATGCTTGCAGAAGTGGTGGCTATGAAGGGGTCATCATCAACAAATTACTCATTTGGATACACTATTTCCAGGCTCTTTCTCAAATCTATATTGTTCATCCTTTTCCTTTCTAGGGCTGCTTTTTGTCAAATCTATGCAGCGATTAGGAGCAGGGTAGATGCTGCTTTTCAGGACCACCCTGATGTTTGAGTGCATGGCAGGCCTTAATGTCCTGGCCAACCTCACACTGGGATCTCTACTCCATGCACCCTCTGTCCATTTCTCCAGGAGCTCTGTTTAAACTCAGGCTATGTCTTTATGCCTTACTTGTGCTTTTCTGTAGGCATACATTCTAGCCCTATCTGGATTTTGTACCTATCTTGTTGACTTGTCTCCAGTCTTGTCTTCAGCAAGACCTCTTGCTGCTCTGGGCATCTTAGATACGTGTTGGACTGGGTTCATCACCTTCCTTTGTCTGGGACTGCTGATGAACCAGCTCTTATCAGCATCCTGGTCTGATCAGGTAGCTGGGACCTGCAGCAAGCCTCTGCTGTGACCACCTGAAGCTCGCAGCTCTCCTTTGCATGTGCAACAGCCTCAATCTTGCTGCTCCCTAACAGGGGAAACATTTGGTTTCCTTTTCGCAGAAATTCTAAGTAGGAACTTAGGTATTATTTTATGAACAGCCAGATCTCAAACTCCATTCAATCAATATCTTGATTAAAAATTGCCAGAACTGAAGTGGAAGTTAATTTCAAGATGCTTAGCATTGAAGGGAGAGTGTATGTATATGGGGAAAATGAGACATATTTCATTCCAGAATCCTGATATTCTGATTGCATTAAACATGAGTGTATTAGTGAGGACCATTGCCAAATGGTGGGGAAAGAAAGAGAGAGAGGACAGAAGTTAAATGCAACTTTTAGAGAGGATAAAACAGAATTTGGATAGGTTAGACTTGGTTGGTTATATGAAAGATTTTGCAATGTAATTTGCAGAAGAAAATCCTTTACCAATGAGATGTGTTTGGGAAATGGAGAAAAAGCAACATTTCCCATCAGCAAACAATATTCAGTAATGCAACCATTTTCTCTGATAAGATTTCTGGATTTTGCTTAAGAAAACAGATGCAATAAATTTCCCTTATCTTGGCTTCAGTAAAGAATTTTAAAACAACAAACAAAATGCTGTGATGTATTGAACAACATATTTCTACCAGAAAGAAGGGAGTATCAATGCCATTGACCAAGGTTCTGGAAAGCTGTCTGTGATTGTGGTCTAATCCCAGGAAGGAGTCATAACCCAGCCTTGGTACACATCTGGGATGCAAGAATTTAGACCACCCCAGAAAATAGCCTTGTTCCATGTTTGGCATATCAAAGTAGAGTTTAAGTGGACAGATCATGGTGTTGGGAAGGAAGAACTGAGAAAAAGAGAAATTAAACCGAAAGAGAATATTGGAACAAATTCAGGATGGATTTCAGGGAATAAAAACACATTGAAGCTGGATAGCAGGAGGAAGTATCTAGGTTCTGGAGAATGAAGCTATGTGATGATCCTTCAGTAGTAACAGGAGGAGCAGAACTGAAATTAGAATGAATTTTAAGAAAGAACTTAATCACTTTATGAAATAAACCTTCCTAAGAGGTTCCTCAAAGGTCTGAGTACACTGACTGAAGAGGTTTCTTCCAGTCATGTTGGTTTTTTTCAGTGGACTGAGAACAGATTGGTTTTGACAGAGCACAAGACTATTTGGCAACTCAGACAATTGTTGTTTCCACTTTATACTTGTATATGGTCTATTCTTTATTATGTCCTTCAGTTTTTCACACAACATTTCAAACTGTTTAATCTTCACATGAATAATGAGAAATGTTTATGTTCTGCTGAATTAGCTGGTCCTGTGTTATTGGTTAATGGATAAATTACGGAGATGGAGACAATTTTCCATTACTGAGCAGTGGTAAGACTGTGTCCACTGTAATATATAGAAAGTCAACACAATGCAAAATGATGCTCTCGACTCCAAAGAGATGTTTGTACCTATTTTCACAGATACTTATCTTAAAAAATCTGTTTGCCAGTCTCCTAAAAGTTACAACTTTGCTCCCAGAGCTGGGAAAATGTAGCTTGATTTCCCCTTCTAAGAATGACTTAATGATATCTTTCAGGAAGAAGAGTTATATTCAGGTCAAGGTAAAAGGCTCCCTTGGTATGTGTGAGGGATGTAGAACAACAGCATTACTGACCACAGGATCTGTCTGGCAGAGGAGGAGCAGTAGGGTTGGAAACTGGAGCAGTGGAAGGAAGGCAAGTTAACATCCTACCCTAAGCACTGAAATGCCTCAATACGGCTCTGCAACCTCTACGCTGAGATACGACACCTGCTCCTGTGAGATGAAGAGAGGCAGAAATGATGCCATGCCCACTCCTAACACCTTTGCAAGATTAGGGCAAGAGGATAGCACCTCTGTGAAGTAACTGAGCTGCATATAATACAGCAAGGATCTATCAGGGTGCCTGGTACCCTGCAGCTCAGGAGTGTATAAGAAGCAACAATCTCTCTCCCTTTATATAATTAACTAATTATGCTTCTCAGTAAAATTAAATATATATAAAATTCTCTCATTCATATTCATAACTCTTGTGTCTCTATATGGTAGCTATGATTTTCCCCTATTACAGTTTGAATTATAGCAGCCTAAATCTGCTCATTTTTCCACTTCTGAACACTTCTCATCCATCTCTTCATTTCTTTGGCACAGCTGCTATTTCTGAAGCAACAGCAAAAAGGGAATGCAACATTTTCCTCCCTTCTGTGACTTCTCAGAACTGCTTTATTGTCCCACTGGGAAAAAAACATTTTAATAAGGCTGCACATTGTGCCTAATCTGTTCTCTGTTTTCTCCGAAGGAAACCATCATACTTTCTACTTTACAGTCTAGAATGTGATTCACTGTCATTACCAAGAACATGTGACCTAGAAACTTTATGTTTAATGAAAACCTCTTCCTTTACATGCAGCATCTCATGGCTGAAGACCAGGTTTCACTATTAGAGATCAGGATGTGCTGAAATAGGTACTTAAAACTCCCAGAAAAAAAAGAAATTAAAAAAAACTCTCAAAAGTCATCAGCAAGGTATGCAAACTAGAATTTGCTGAGAAATTTTGAATCAGGATCTGCAGCCCTTTTATCTTTATCTCAGCTACTATCTTGCTGTGAGCATAAACCCTTACTGTAAGAGGAAAGAAACTTGGTTGCACAAGCGGTTTGTTGAGCCTAGAGAAGAGGAAACAAAGGGGAGACCTCATCACAGTCTACAGCCTCCTCATGAGGGTTAGCGGAGGAGCAGGCACTGATCTCTTCCTCTGGTCACCAGTGACAGGACCCAAGGGAACGGCATGAAGCTGCGTCAGGGAAGGTTTAGTTTGGATAACAGAAAAATGTCTTCTTCCAGAGAGTGGCTGGGCACTGGAACAGGCTCCCCAGGGAAGTGGTCACAGCACCAAGCCTGACAGAGTTCAAGAAGCATTTGGTCAATACTCTCAAGCACATGGTGTGATTCTTGGTCCTGTGCAAGGCCAGGAATTGGACTCTATGATCCTTGTGGATCCCTTCCAACTCAGGATATCCTATTATTTTAAGTGTTCATGTACACTGCAAATATTATGTAGACATTTGAAACCAAACTGAAATTCATTTGCACTGTGGTAATCTAGAGAAGTGTGACTTCAAATGTGAGTTTAAGGAAATTGTTTTGGATTAGGTTTAAAAATTGGCAACAGAATTTAGTTTTGAGCTTACAAACATTTTCCCTATATTTTTAACTTTTTTTTTTCTTCATGCATTAAGGGCTGTCAGGAAATAAAACATTTATAGGCCACACAGTGTTGTCTTGATTAAAAAAATATCCCACAACCCAAAATTGCCAAATAAATGCCTCCATCAAATCGAAGTAACTTTTCATTTAACAGAAGATATGAATTGCAAACCTAAAACATTTTGGGGAAATAAGTTTCATTACTGTGTTCTGCCAAACGTTGGAAAGAGGTTATCTCTGTGTCTGTGTGCACCTACACCTCTCTGCAATGAGGAGGAAGACATGTAGACCCATTGCAGTCTGGCACCCCAGTGTTCCTCCTTTCCTTCAAAAAAGGAGAAATCTAAGTCCAAACTTGGTGGGAAAACACATTCATTCTGGAATCAACATGTATGAGTGAAAGACATAGTTCTGGATGTGCCTAACCACAACTAAGAAGTTGGTTTTTTTAGCTAATGCCACATATAATCTCCCGGTTTTCCAGAAAGGCAATCCATGTTAGTCTGAGAAGGTTTTTATTGGGAAGCAGGTGAGGTATATAACTTGTTTCCTGGAACTTATGAAACAGCTAAGAGAAAAACAAACAGGCATAAGTTAAGACTTCAACCAACGTGACAAGATTGACTTTGTGGAGAGAGATAATAAAGCTGAATGATATGTGTAACTTCGTGGTTACTCATTTAAGCATGTCAGAGGGCAGGAAACAAGAATATGAACTTGCAGATATTCTCACTAGAAAATAACTTTTGGATTAGATTCTTTCCATTTCAGTTTCATTTTTTATGTGTAAGCAGATTTTTTTCTTTCTTTTATTTAGAAGAGAGATTAAAAGCAATGTTCTTATTAAATGATGTCACAAGAAGAGTACAGGAATTCAGGAGTGAATTTATTTGCTCTAATTCATTCATGATTTTCCCTACTACAAAACAATATCTTGGATAATTCCTCTTACTGCTTACAGTGCAGACTGTGACATATCCCTTTATGACATCAGTCAAATTAATATTTCTTTGGAAGAACTAACCTTTCAGTTTCCTTTAATTTTTTTTTTTTTTTTGCATTTTAAACTTCCAAAATATCCACTGTACTAATGTGGACCAAGAGGAATGGCATTACGTCTCTTAAAGGTGAACTTCAGTTCTCCAAAGAATTGTTGGAACAGATTAATGGCCAGCTCACTTCTTACAGCCAGTCAACTCAGGCAAAATAGGATGAGGTCATCCCTTTCCAGCGTCTGAACATTTTATGTTGTGCTACTGTTTTGAGTACATCTCTTTTTCCCTTAGGTTCATGAGCAGTTCTCTCCAGAAAGGCAAATATTAAAAAAAAAAACAAACCAAACCAAAAAAATCAACAAGTTGTTCTAGCAAATTAAAAACAGAAAATCTTGCCAGGAAAAAAAAGAAAAAGATATTAAAGTGCAGTTATTCAGTCTCTGTTTATCTCTGCTGGAATGACTGATGGTTGTTTTTCTTCTGCTCTTTGGCTGTTTCCTCTTCTCCAGCTTGAGTTTAAAAACTTCATAACAATATTTGAACTTCAAGTAATCATAATATCTAAACATTCTAAACCTTGAAGCACAAATACTCAAGATACTTAGCTTAGTCTTTAAAAGTACTCAGTGGGCAAGCTTATTAATTTGCTAAGACTGTCTCCAGGAAAGCAATGATACCAGTTATGTTTCATATATATTGATAAATTTTAAATTCTTCAGGACTTTTAAAGAAATTACACTCATATGTGTATAAATGTAGCATATTTTGAATGATAAAAATATGATTCTTATTTTCCTTAAACAAAACAACAAACATCTAACTTTTCCTCATTACAGTCTTGTCCCAGTGCTTCTGAGATGGCTGTTATGGCTCAAAAGAAAACATAAATGAACACACGTGCAGTTTTCAAATCACATGGAAGTTGGAAGGCAGATCAATTATACCAATAGGTTTCTACAACTGGATTTGGAGTGTACCTATAATTATTTTTTTCTTAATAAAGTTATAGGGAATGCCAAGGAAAAAGGGCCTGTATATAGTATGGCAAGGAATCATCTCCCAGAAAATTGTTTCTGAGATAGGAGCTGGGACATGATCTATAGCAAATCAAGTGCAAACTTCAGGTGTGGTGTTGTAGCTGAAGATAAACACAGTACTTGGATCTACCATCACAGGAACTTCAGTTAGAATAAAGAAGTTGTGTTACAGTCATGTGCAGAACCACTATTGGAATATGTTTTCTAGAACTGGTTACTCTCTTTAAAAAGAAGTATCAAGCATTTCCTAGGCATTCTGAAAAGAAGTGAGAGATTTGAAGTTTGTTTTCAGATGTGACAACTAAGCCTAATTTGTTTGCAAATAGAAATATTACAATGCTGTACTTTTTGAATATACCAACAGAAGACAATAAATCTGATAGTACATGCACTTTGATCTAAGAAAACAAGGTACGTCTGCCAATCTCTAGAAAATCATGGCATATCAATTCATATTGATATGAAACATTTGAACAGTTAATAAACTACTAAAAAGGATTACCAGTGGCTGTGGAAGATTTTTTACTTATCACTTGAGTGTTTAAATGAGAGTGGGTATCTTTAAGAAACATAATCAAGCATAAAGTATTTCTTCTATATTCTCACTGTAGGAATTGCTGAATAAAGTCCTTTTTCCTGTGATACTCCAAAAGAAAGGCAGAATGACCCTAACTGTACATTGGTTCTAAAAGATTGACTGTTTTTTTGATAAGCAGTTGCTGTTAAAATCCCCACTCTGTTGTACATCAGGTTTGACAGAATCTCTCAGTTGGATCTCTGTAAATCATGATTAGGCAACCAATGCACCTTTCTTTGCAGACTGTGATTTAAACCCTCTCTCCTTACAATCAAAAGCAAATAATTCCAATACTTCACAAAAGTCATAAAAGAATGGAGCTGGCTGTGGAAATAGAGTGCGAAAAGACCATTGAAATACATCTCTCTGAAGAATGTGAAGAAATTAATAACAATAGAAGAGGTGTTTCCTGAGAAGCATGTTTTTTGGGGAAAAAAAAAAGGTGTATAATGATTTTTAAGAATCCCTGTTGACACTGAGTCTACTGATATGTAGCCAGCATCATTATCCACCAAGTTTTTCTGAGCATAAAGTGCTTTAGAACACCTTAAGGTGAACATTAGAGGCACAGTAAATGATGATTCTTTTATGGAGAGTGAAGAAGGGAGCAACTTGCTCTCTTTTTCCTTCTGGGTCTCCCTTAACGCATTATTTTTTTAAAAAAGTTGTCACTTGCCTTATGCCATGTCCTGGCTTTATTCCTGCCACTTGTGCCATGATCATTTCCTCTGTCACTGCAATAAAGATGTGGAACACACTGGTGATTATATGAAACAGAGGGAGAGTACACCTATAACAATATTTTATTGCAATTGGTTGCCTCCAAAAAGGTAAAATCTCTTTTACAGGTAAGGTTCACCTAAATTCACTTTTAATAGAGATCAAAATGCAAATGGTAAGTTTGATTTGTAGGAAAGCAAGAAATTCAGTTCTTGGCTACGAAATTAGAAACACCATTTTGAAAGAAAACCTCAGAAATAAGAATGCATATAAGTCACAGAAACACTTTGCCAATGTCTTGTCCCAGCTGACACTTGGTGCAGACCCAGACTTGCAGGTTTCCATCTCCAGGAGCCTCTGGAGGCTGCTCTCCTTTTTTCCACCTGCGCATAAGGGTTATGAGATGACATTGAATGCAAATGAGAATTCAGAGCGATTCCAAGGAACTCTCAGTTCTTCCTCCAAAACAATGGAGATTTATTATACAATGACTTCTATTAACTTTATTCTTTGTGAGGACAAACCCACTCTTCTTTCTGGATCTGGTCTGAACTGCCTTTTCAAATTCAGTGACACTGTGTTGTGTTGCTTTCTCCCTCAGAACGACCTTTCTGTCATGATGCTAATTTCATTAGAGTCTAATTTGATTTTTTTCCCAGTGTGATTTGCCCTGTGAAACTTTGTATGGCCTCATAACAAGTGATGGTAACATAAGTATTACCTGTAGCCTTTGATAGTCTTACAATGCTTGACAAGTCTTTGGCTTTGCAAGAAGAACCCTCATTTCAAGTGACACATGTAGAAGTACAAGTCAGTCTTTAGGGTGGCTTCGCTGAAGCATTTTAAAGTTTCTTCCTCATGCCTGCAACTTCTGGTCAGTTTTAGGGGCCAGGCCTGATAACTAACTCTATGAACTTCTGCAGCAGCCTGATCCTTGTTTTTATGCTTTCGGTGAATTGTTTGTTATGCTTGAATGTTTTACAGAATTTAACAAAATTGTGTCTAATAAGGACAAGGACTGGGAGTTCTTTCTCTCCTTATTCCCATTTCTCATTTTTTTAAAAGTTGTTTTCCATTTTCCTTTGTTTCTTAGCAGCTTCACATTCTTTCAGATGACCTTTCTTCTCTTTCTGATTTGCTGCTGCTGCTCTATTTGTGTTCAGATGTGGCTAAAACCAGCTCTGTTGAGATAATTAAATAATATCCATTTTCCTCTCTCTGACAGTCTGTTTAGTTATCTTTCTTCTATGCAACTACGGGATTGGAGGCTGTCATACTGCAGCTTCTTCCAAGCTGACAGTAACACTTCTTACCTCACAATCTTCTCACAAAGTCATTCCTCAGCCTGTTGCAGAAGATCTCCAAAGCACCACCCTCATTCGATAATGTCTCTTTTCACAAGTTGTTTCTACTTTCAAATACTTTTGAACACTGCTCATTATTTCCGAGGCTTCCTTTTTTTTATCTTTTCTTAATTTGCTCCACACTGTACCATCACTTAGTAAGTAGGATTCTTGATGTGATTTAGCTTAGTGGCTTATTACCATCCAAAATTACTTAGGTCACTGCATCTTTAAACAATTCCAAATCAGATTTGTTCAGTCACCTGCAGCTCTTGGATATTACTTAAATGTTGAGGCATATCTTCTTAGTCTAGTAAGCATTAAAAAAAAAAAACAGCAACAAAAAATCCCCAAAACAACAAAGCACAAAACCCCAAGCTACTCTTTTTTTAATTCCTATTGTTCGTTTTGTTTCATAATTTTGATCTACAGTATGGCATTATTCTTCCACATTTTCTAATAAAATATTTCTCTGCTTGTTCAGTACAGCCTTTACAGTATTTTTTCTTGGCTTTATTCATCAAGTTGTTAATTGCTGTGGTAAATTCTGACAATTGTCTTAGATGAATATACAAATTTGTTTCACTTACTTCTAAAAGTCTTAGTTTCTTTTATGTAAACCTTTGTTCCTTACATATATTTGAATTACAGAGTCCAGAAGCAATGTCTCCTCCCCACTTCCCCCTGCCCCCGCTTTGATTTGATTCTCAGGTGCTCCCTGGAGGACAAATAGTGAGACGCTGGAAGACTATTCTGCAGAGGCATCCCAAAGATTCTCACTGTTTTCTTGTGCTTTTTTTTCCTAGTTGTCCTCAGACAAGGAGCAATGTATGAGGCCATTCATCTGACATTGGAATGGATATTGCACACTAGAGCATTTTTTCAGACTTTCATAATCTGAACTTGCATGCTTGGAATTCAATAAATAATAATATAAATTACATGTTGTCTCTCTGCATTTTGGGTCACTTAACATTGCACAGAGACTGGAGCCTCCAGGACCGTCAACTTTAAAAACTGAAACAGCTTTGCTAGGGAGACGTATCTGTTGTTTAGTCTACAGAAATACATGTACTTCCGGGCTGGAGATAGCACATGTTCCCTAAAGCAATTCCCTTGTTAACTGAATCTGCCTGTATGTTGCACAGGATACAGAACTATTTTGAAAAAGTGGAGGCAAAGAAAAGGTACTGAGAGTCCAAACTTTTCTCCTTTCCAAACTGTTTAACTAACTAGTACTTGACAAGTGGCTGGCAAGATGGCCAGAACCACAAATTCTTTTTCAGTCTGTGTGGGAAAAAATTTTCTTCTATCATCCTGTTTTGTTTATTCAGCACTGACAAGGCAAAAAGATGAGGAGGGCTTTTGGTCCTCTAAAGCTTGTAATATAACAAATGGAAAGCCAACACAATTGGAGAGCAGGAAATGGAAAAATTGAAGGATGTAGGAACTGAAGAACCTTACCCACTCAGAATCAGTAAACAGTTTAGAGACAAATCACTCTAGTTTCTTACCTGTAAAATAAGGACATCTCATAAGGTTGCATGCAAATTTGTGGAAGTTAGAAATGCTTATTTTCTGTAGTAATGCACACAATAAAAAAACTCCTGAGGAAACAGAATATTCTGTGTGCAATGCAATGAGGCATGAGGCCACACACTGAAGGAAGAGGGTAAGAAAAAAAGGAAACAAAGAAATAATAATAAAATAAAAAATAGAAACAAAGAAAATTCTGACAAGCAAGACAGTTCACTTGCTGATCGCTCTCCATCAAAAGATCTAATTAAAAAAAAGAAAAAATCCAAGCAACAAGATTTAATTATTAAGAGTACAGAGACAGTCTTCTGAAGACAAAAGAAAAAGTCTGAGTAACACATCTTGTCTAGGTTAATGTGAAAAGATGGCATGTCATTGTGTTATTTTATTTTTTTCTCTGAGAGGTGAGGATTTTTCTCCTTCTTTCCCCCTTTTTAACTCCCCTAAGTCAGACTGCTACCATATTTTTCTGAATATCTGTTCTCCACAGCCTTATGAGGTTTCTGAAGTCTTTCTGCTCCTTGTCACACAAATGTCCGTTCCCAGGAGCTGTCACCAGACCACTCACTTTGTACTATGTCAGTTTGCTCAGTCTTTGTGGTTTTGGTTCTGGATGCCACAGATATGCTCATGATCCTAATTATCATGGTTCTGATCCTTCTTCCCTGCACAGTAAGATGATATCTCCATTTTATCCAAACTCAGACTCTACTTCATGTTAACACTGGCAATTCTCAAGCATCTTAAAGGTTGTGCTTTTACTTAGGCCTAGACATCTTTTGTTCACAGCAGTAACAAGTTGCCCATTACGTGCTCTCATCAAAGTCATGTTCTAATCTGAAAATTTTAATGACTGCTGGGCTACATCTGATAGGTCTTCTCAAAACTCTTATCAAATTGGGAACTTTGTTAAATACTACTGGATTATTTTTCTTTCCAATACAGAATGATACTTTATTTCATTCAGTATCCCAATAATGAGAGCATAAAGGCAAGATGCTGAAAAATTAATGATGAACTACTCCTCAACCTCGGGAAATTAAACTCACCCTACATGCTGTGTGGGAGGATACCCTAACCACCAGGCTGTCAGGCAGGTTGGGCTGGAGGCAATGTGTTCCCTCTAGTGATGGTATGACTGATGCTGTTCTTTTGCACAATGTATGTAGGATTTGTAGGGTAGAAGACAGCTCTCCGAGCAGAGAAGGAAAATCCAGCAACCTCATTTCCAGTCTCTGCTCCAAAGCCTTTCATTTCTAAAACATCTGACCCTAAAAACAGAGTTTGGGAAAAAAAATCATGTTTTACAGTCAAATTGGTTGCTTAGTTTTGAACTTCCTTTCACTGCTACATTAGTGAGACAAAGAATCAGGGTATTTAACCTTCCAGAACCTTCCAGAAAAAAAGAAAACCAAAACACCACTGATTGTTTATCTAGGCTTCTGTGGATCTGATCACATTAGAATTAGTAAAACCAGTAGTACTTCTCTGCATTATGTGAATACTGAAAGATTAGGACTCTATTGCTGATCTTTTACACATAGGGTATGAAGATAGAGTGGCTTGTCCCTGACACCAGTACTGAAGTTTTTGACACTGATTTTTGAATTGTCCTTTTTCATATGGAAAATTCCTTATTATTTTTATCAATCTCCATGGTTAATTGCTCCTTTTCACTGATATATCAAACATAAAATACTTTGGTTATGAAGTACCTTGGTGGTTATTACCTCTCATTTGCTATCACAATGTCAATCACCAGCCTTAGTCATCCAGTACTGTTGACTTTCCTGGTCTGCTCACTAAATTCTTCAGTAAATACAAACTAGGCTTTTTGCCATTTTGTCTCTCTTGCTAAAAGGAGCTTACTGTAAAACTCTCGAAAGCCACTTCAATGGCCTGCATCAAGTCCTTCAGTATCATGCTTAGAAAAAAACTTGGCCATGCTGGTGGGCTTGTACCACCTATTCTAGTTATTAATATGCTTGATATTCATTGCCTTGACTTCAGTCCATTTTCTTGTGTCTCCTGTCTTTGGAAAATACAGAAAGTCACAGTGAAGAGTGATCTTAGCTGGTGGTGGTGATGTTCCTAACATGAGTAGTTACTTTGATAAATAAAAACCGCTTCTGCCTCTTGTATTCGCTCGTTGAGAATGCTTCTTTTAAGTGTGTTTTTTAAGCTTAAGCACAGGAACCTTGGTGTAAACTAGTGATGCATTTTAGATACAATATTGCAATACCTTTTTTGTATTAGATTAGCTTTATTATTTCTGAAATGAAACCGATACAAAAGCAAACTTTCCAGCCCACGGGCTAGGCTTCCCCAAGGAACAGACATTTATAACAAGTCTGTTGTACTTTTCAGTGTCGCTTCATTTTAGTTCATTGAAATAACAAGTAGACAATGTTTGATGTAATAACTCTAAAAGTTATATAACAAAATGGTTTTGGTTTTCTTTCGTTTTTTTTTTTTTTTTCATATGGCATGATAAAGGTCCTTGTTACACATCAGTTTATGATTCTCTTTTGATTCTTTAATTTATATGGTTTGATAATCAAAGCATGAGAAAAGTCTAGCTCAATTAGAATTGCACTGATGACACTTCAGTACATATCTGACACTTCTTTGAACCATCACTGTCTGTGCCTGCTCAAAATAATGCAAGTGACAGAAGGGTAACAGCTGTGATTAGAAAAATAACACCAATACTTTGCCAATTATTCTTGCTTTCAGAGAGTAGATGTGCTCTATGAGTTGTGTAAACTAATTTGGAGCAATGCTGAAAACCTCCAAGTGTTTTGGTTTATGTTGGTTTGGTTTTATTTAATGTCTGCAGCTCTGCCCGTGTAAGTCATTCTTGCTGCCTTTGTTCCTGCTGCAGGAAGGTTATGTGAGCAACCACTCTTCCTTAAAATACATGGCTATTTACTTTCTTTGAACAACAGCATTTATAAATACCAATTCTTAACTTTTATAGCAAAGATAAAGAATAAAACTCAATGGAAAACCAAAAGTCCAGTGTTGTCTTGGCATTCAGCAGACAAATGTGAATTCTAGAATTTAGAAATTACATAAAATAACAGGTAAACAATCAAAACACTCCTCAGTAAAAATATCAGTCTCTCTGTGGAAGGCCCAGATTCTTTGTTCAATGAGTGCAATTTCATGCCAAGCCACTGGGAATTCTTTATTTAAAAGGATAAACTGTGTAAATTTTTATAGTTACAGCAATCATAAAAAAGGAAATGGATGTAAAAAGTCTTCCTACTAGGCATTAACAACTGAAAATAATTATACTTAGAAATAGTGTGGGACATAAAATAAATGAATAAAAATATAAAATGCTCTCAGGATCTTTAAGATGGATTTCCCTATTTAGCATCACAATGTTTGCTTTGTTTATGGCTACAACAAAGAGACGTTACTTTCAGTAAATATATATTTGTCTTTATACATACATAAACACATGTACTGTGGATTTTTGCTAGAAGAGATTGAAGTTTAGGTTTGTGGCTTTAGACAAACAGCACTCATATGATGCACAGGTTTGCCTAGAAGATGATTTTAAGTGTTGTAGCCCTGCTGTACTAGCACTGCTGTACTAACACTGCTCAGCGAGTGACGCCTATTTTTGTGTCCTGGGAAACACAGTGACTACTCAGGTGCTAAGTGCTCCCATCCAGGCATGTTGCCCTTGAAGAATATCTTACCTAACACCTGTCTGATAGGTGCATAGCAGATGGTGATTGCAGCATTCTAGTGGAATTGCTCTCAGCTAAAAGGGTAGATATTTCTATTAGTGCAATAGAGGACAATGTTCAAACTCCTACTAAATACCCCTATATTTTTGTATTTTCAAATCCTACTAAACCTCCTAGAAAGAGTTCAATAGGTTTTAAAGTGACTTCAGCTGTGGGTGCCATTCCCCTTCTTTCTTCCTTCATTGCTCAAGGTTCCTGAAATACCAAAGTGTTACTCGAGAACATTAGCTCAAGGTACGGGATGTTGCTGGACTGCCTGTTTCTCATCCAGTCTCTTAATATGCAAGACTATCCTCACTCTCCAAGCCTCTACCTTCCTCACTCACCTGAGATTGCTAATCCTAGATGCTTAGCAACACTGTTCTAAGGAATGTTATCCCTCATGAAGCAGAGAAGTGTTCTGTGGTTTGCTCCTAGTGTCATCTCTTTCCAGCTGCAGGATAAGGAAGTGTGAGTAGATATCAGAGAGGATGGTGAGGAGACACAGATGTAGCAAGAGCAGTTGGTAAAGAAGTAGAATATAGGCTGGAAGTCATGGATTCTACAGTAGACTTGAAACATAGCTATCTTGGTAAAGCATCTTCTACTGTAGCAGGATGCTCTGCCTACGTGGAGGTAAAACAGCTTGAACAATACCCTGTTTGCACTGGAGGATGGAGAATGGGAGTCATGATGCTTTTGGTGCTGGAGAATACTGACACCAGCCTGACTCATGAAAGCCAAAGTTAAATACTGAGGAAGAACAATGTTTCCTAACAGAAACTGGTACTGATGATGGCATGGTAGACAAAAGTTCCTGATAAATGTGCAAATTCCTACTTTTTATTTGTGCTTTTCCTCTGTGGCAGAGTCAAAATACGACTTCTGCTCTTCTTCCTTTTTGGTGTCTGGATTTTGCTTCATTTAGTGGGCCGAATAAGAGTTTCAGTGGCATATCCACACTCCTGCCCACCCTGAAAACCGGTGGTAGTCAAATATAGGACTAAATCTCCTTGGCTTAGGACAGAAGACACAGATTCAATATTAGGTGCCACTCAATTATAAGTTCTAGATCTAATGGTCATCCTCATTTATTTGTGATTCACTCAACTGTTTTCTTACTTGTTCCACTACCAAGTTTAAAACTTGACAAGATCAGTCACTATATAAACTGATCAAGTTGCTATACATCTGGAAATTTTAGATGGGTAGCTAAAGTCCTCAGGTTCCCTCAAAAAAGCATGTCTTGGCAGAAGAAGGACAATCTAGATGACATGTAGCTCTGCTTGCAGAGAATCCTGATGAGAACATATCTGTGATTTCCTTCACCAACGTGTAGCAAGACAAGAAAAGGAGAGAAACATTGAGAAAAAAACTGAACAGCAACCAGCTTATAAAAAAACTTTTCGGCTGAACTAGATTTTTCCTATTAAGAGCACTAATTCTTGTCAAATAAAATCTTATAGATTTACATACTTTAAAATGCCAGTACCTTAGTGTTCCAGCACACCCCTTGTAGATACTGGGGAATATTATCTGATGAAAAGAAAAATTTATTTCCTTTGGGAAGCAATTTAATTACAGAAAAATGTTTTTTATTTTCACAGAGAATTGACTATATCTTCTTTGCTTATTTCTTTTTGTCTCTGATGTCAGTCCATTACCTTTTCTGGCAAGAAAATATAAATTCATTTTATTCCTGGCCAGTATATTTCAGCTTCCCCTAGTGTCCCTTATAAAATAGCAAAATTATGTTTGTATTAAATTATTGAAAAATTATTCTGTTTATTGACCTTTCCACTCTAAATTCTTGAAAAATAATTAATATTAATTGTTTAGTTGATACTGCAATTCACATTTTTGGCTTCCTAAGCAGGCGATGATAGATAAAATTCCACTGGGGGTACAGGGCAATAAAAGAACATCCAAAAAATCTGCTCAAAAATATTCAAGAATATAATTCATGATTTAAATGATTTGATGTACTTCAGATTTCAGATTATGTATATGACAAAAAAAAAAACCTTTTGCTTTTTAGTAACATTTGCTTTTTAGTAACATTTATAGAGTGAAACTGCTTTCATGCAACAAATGACCAAGTAAAGAGTAATTGCTGCTGTAATTCCAAAAGCCCAGCATAACTGAAAATAGCTGTTATTCATCTATTCTTGTTTAAAGAGTGTTCATAATACAAAAAAGGAGGAATAATTTTTGGGGGGGAAAGAGAGTTATATATTTTCCTTAAGATGAAAATTGGAATTACTGAACAAATTATTTTGAATATGCATGAATTGAAGAAATCATGTCATTATTTACCTACACTATTCCTTGTTTTTTTTAATCAGTGGAGCTATACTTGCGGAAAAAAAAATATTTGAAGAAAATATGCTTGAAGAAACCAAGTACTTCCTGATGCAGATAGTGTTCATTCATAAAGAACAGGCATTTATATTTTCCTTGCAAGGCATCCAGAAATAAAAAATACTATCTTCATATGTACTCCGTGCTTTTTTCATCAGCTCCATATCTTGCACTCTTATTCAAGGTGTCCCAGCTTTTCTATTTCTTCCATTTGTTTCTTTTGTTTTTAGCCTGCAACACATTCACATGCAAATGTAAATTTTTCTCTTCTTAATCAATATGTAGTAAACTCCACCCTGTAATAAATTCAACTTAGGCACACTTGCCTTTTGGAGCAATAACGTGCCTCATACCTGGGGATATTTCTTTACAACAACTTTTTTCATTAATGGATCTCAGTGACTTCTATGCTTCTCTCAGTCGAGAGAATGGAAGTGAGTTTGGTTACAGCCCTCAGTGTCAGTGAGGCTTAACATAATCCAAATTGGCACCGTTCACAGGGGGAAGTCTTTGGCCAACATATTTTGGACTTGCAGTACAGAAAGGCGACTGCAGCAAAGTTTTCAGAGGCACGACACAAATAGGGAAAAAGAGAACATATAGCTGTCACATAGCATGGTTGGATACTAAATGGTTGAGGAAATAGTTCATTTACTGCGTAGCTGAGGGGTGCAACCACCATGCAAGAGTTTTTATTTCTCAGTTGTGAAACTGGTCTCACACAAAGTCCAGACACACTTTTCATGATGCTGTTGGTTGGTTCAGTTTAAGTAGCCTCACCAGAAAATATGCTTCATTTATTTGCAGGGGTTCGTGCAATGCCTGTGACTCCAGAGGAACAAAGAACATTAACTCTCATGTAAGTCCTTATTATAAGATGCGGAAACTTTCAGCTTCTCCCAGAAGACTGTGTGGTACAAAAGCTCAAAAAAGTTTCAGACAAGTAAGACTTGTCCTAACTTTCTACCTAGATGGTTTTCCAAAGATGGCATAGTCTAAAAAAACCCCAAAACATATCATTGGTTATAAACAAATCATAAGCCTCTAGATATTCAATAACGGTTAAATTTGTTATTAAACTTGAAATGCATTTAAAATAAAAGTTCTCAAGCCAGCAGCTTTTTGTGTCAAGGTTTTTCATAAGCGCTCTCTCTAATAAAATTGGCTGTTACTCAAAATACTGAGAGAAGAACAAGGAGAAATACAAGCCACATTTTGTTCCCAGTCTAACTGACATAATTCCATGCACCTCAGCAATGGTGCTCCCATTTACTCCTGCACAAGACTTTGTTTCAACAAAGCAAATACATATGTGCTGAAAGCCCTCACTGAGCAAAGAAATCCCTTTACTTAACAGTAAGCAAAATTAGGCTGCACCTCAGTGCTTGTTTTGGTTTTTTTTGAAGTTAAATGTGTGCCTAAGACCTTTACTGGATGAGAGCCTAATTGAATAAAATAGGGGATTTGAGTATATCCCCTATAATCTTTTCCATAATGTTCACAATCTTTCTTCTCTAAACTATCTTTCCTGATACTGTTTACCTTGTCTTAGCACTAATGCAACACTATCCCCTGAAAGTTCCACATGTCACTGGGCTTCATAAAACCGAACACTGGGTGGGGATCCTCAGACATTGTGAGATTTCCTCTGTAGGTCATACTAAGCAAGAAATATGAGTGAAATTTGCAGTGCAATTAGTTGCCAAGTGAGAACATTAAGTATTGCTTCTACAAAAATAGTTGAATTCTGGAGTAAGACCGTATAATCCAGACAATAAGAAGCACATTCTTGAGAAAATTCAAAAGGATTTTAACTTAAAGAGAGAGAAATGTTGTTTCTATATTAAATTGAAAATGAAATATCAGAACTAACTTAGCAATTCTGACCCAAAAACCTGCTACAAAAACTGGAAGGAGAGGTGAAGTCAGGACCATACCTGGCTGACGGGAGTCCTGGGGGTGGCAGTCCTCAGTTGTTGTGATGATTGCTGGAAGGTGTGTTTCAAGTGGAAGGCCTTTTCTGAAATTGGATCATTTAACAGTCTTCCACTTACTCTGAGAGATATTATACAGTCTTTTTCATAAAACAGTACAGCTCTAACATTTAACAAGTTCTTTTTTTCCTCACTACTCTCACTGGAAAGCTGTTCTGGGCTTTCCAGTCTAAGTTCTGGGCTCAATTTAATCACGACCAGGGTATAAATCTTTATTCACGTACTGGTGTTCCTCTTTATTTAAAGGCTGATAGAGTACTTTGCCTCACTAGTGTTTACGCTTTACACCTTACCCTCAACCTTGCTTTGTCTGAATCCCATAACATCATGTCTCTCCAAGACAAGCAGATCTTGCTCTTTCACTGGATTTGCATTACTTCTTCTCTCCCCAGCAAGTGCAACTTTTTTGTCTCAAGGTTGTACTACTGTCATGCCAGGTTCCAGTTATTGCTTATGTGCTTTTGTGTTGTGGGGTTTTTTTGTTTTGGGTTGTTTGTTTTTGTTTTTTTTTTTGGGGGGGGGTATTTTCTGGGTTTGTTTGTTTGTTTCATTGTTTTGTGGGGTTTTTTCCTGGTGCTCTTACAACCTTTTACCTGTATGTGGCCTTCTGGTGATATTGGTATCTCTGGAAGTAGCATGTATTGCATTTCAGATTGCCAAACTGTGCATGCAGCAAAACACATCTTGAAGGCAACCTAAAGGCATCTTTCAGAAAGCAAACTTCTAAAGACAGAGCAATTAGGGGAGATATATCTGAAAATCTCTTCTCTACATCCCCATTTCTTACTCAAATTTGAAGATAGCAGTGAACTTCCATAGAAGCAGGCTACACAAGTCATCCAAGCAAGTTTTAGAAAGACAAATGTAAGCCCAAAGTAAATAAGAGTAATAAAGTGGGCTTTATAGAGGATTGTGATGTGTGATGATGTGAATAGACAAAGAATGAACTCTTCCTCAGGTGTGAATTTGTAATATCTGTAATATCTGACTAAAATTTGGTGCCTTTTTATCTTGATTTTATCAAAGTTTTTTCAAAACTGCTTTCTTGATTTTACTTTTGTTTGCGATCACAGATAGAAGTCAACTCTATTTCTCAGAGGTCCTTTGTTAGCTTCATGCCCACCTTTTTTTTTTTTTCCCTGCCTTGCTAGCTTTGTAGTAAAAGTGCAAACACTAGTTTGGCAGAGTTAATGTAGAAGAACATGCCAGCCTCTCGGATCTGCAGTTTGATGCTTTTAACTTTATACTCTTCTGAAGAAAAATGTTTTTCCAAGAGTTGGGGAATTATTAGTGTTTACTTAACGTTTATATTTATGATGTTTGCATAAGCATGTTTTTGGATGTTATACTTAAGTCTTTAAGAGTTTCAGTAAACTATGCTCTGTAAACTCTAAGAGCTGTAGTTTGTACTGTAATTGTTTAAATTTTTTCAGTTAATTGAGATTGATGTTTTCTTGACGAGCCCCTTGGGAAACTTGGATACTGCAGATTATTTGCCACTGACCTTTGTGTCTTGGCACTGAATGATCCACCCTGGCACAGTGTTAGTATGCATAAGTCACCCTGGGATGAAACTACAAGACATATAAAAGAATGTTTTATTTCTTGTCTTAAATTATTGCTACACACTCTTAACCAGCTCTCCCTTTTTACCTGAGCACTGACTGTGCTGATATGAAGACTTTCTTGACCAGCTTTTTTCTTATTTCATGGATTGTTCAAGGACTCACGTTCAAAGACTCAAAGACTATTAATGATTACACTAATGCTCTGGTATCTCTTTAAAGGATATCACCTTTTTATTAAGTTCTTAAAAGGGATTGATATTTGGTGGTAGTGAGTTAGTGTGATTGTTCAGTAACATTTTTTCCACACCAGCTCTGTTCAATAGCTTTTATTCATGCTCTGGAAGCATTAATAATCTTCAGTGTAGTTAAACTGGAAAACACAGTAACTTTTCCTCAGTCTTCCTCTAGCCACACCAGTCCACATTATGGAAGGCAAAGGTAGAGACTGGGAGAATGAAGAACCACCCACTACAGGAGGAGATCAAGTTCAAGACCATTTAAGGAACCTAAAGGTGCACAAGTCCACAGGATCTGATGAGATGCATCCACAGGTCCTAAGGGAACTGGCAGATTAAGTGGCTAAACCACCATCCAACATATCTGAGAAATTATATCAGTCTTGGGAAGTTCCTACTGACTGGAAAAGGGGATACATGAACCACAGTTTTTAAAAGGGAAATAAGGAAGACCCAGGGAACTAGAGGCCAGTCAGTGTCACCTCTGTACCAAGCAAGATCATGGAGCAGCTCCTCCTGGAAACAATGCTAAGGTACACGGAAAGCAAACATGGCTTCACTAAGGCCAAATTGTGCCTGACAAATCTGGTGGCCTTCTATGATGGGGTTACAGTGATGGTGGATAAGGGAAGAGCAACTGATGTCATCTAACTGGACTCGTGCAAAGCATTTGCCACTGTCCCACATAATATCCTTCTCTCTAAACTGGAGAGACATGAATTTGATGGATGAACCACTCTGAGGATAAGGAGTTGGCTGGATGGTCCCATTCAAAATGTTGCGGTTAACAGCTCGATGTCCAAGTGGAGACTAGTGATGAGTTGCATTGTTCAGGGGTTGATATTGGGACCGGCATTAACATCTTTGTCAGCAACATGGACAGCAGGGTTGAGGGCACCAAAATGTGTGGTGCATTTGACACACTGGAGGGAAGGGATACCATCCAGAGGAATATGGACAGACTTGAGGGATGGGCCTGTGTGAATCTCATGAAGTTCAACAAGGCCAAGTGCAAGGTCCTGCACATAGTTTGGGGCAATCCCAAGCCAAAGAGAGGCTGGGAGGAAAATGGATTGAGACCAACCCTGAGGAGAAGGATTTGGGGATGTTGGTTGATGAGAAGCTCAAGGTGACTTGGCAACGCACGCTCACAGCCCAGAATTCCAACCATATCCCGGGCTGCATTGAAAGCAGCATGGGCAGCAGGTCGAGGGAGGTGATTCTGCCCCTCTGCTTTGCTCTTGTGAGACCCCACCTGAAGTACTGCCTCAGGGTCTGGGGTCCCAAACATAAAAAGGACATTGACTTGTTGGCATCCAGAGGAAGTCACAAAGATGATCAGAGGTCTGGAGCACCTCTCCTGTGAAGATAGGCAGAGAGAGCTGTGGTTGTTCAGCCTGGAGAAGAAAAGGCTCCAAGAAGACCTTAGAGCACCTTCCAATACCTAAAGGGACCTCCAACAAGAAAGGCAGAGAGGAACTTTTGACAAGCGCATGTAGTGATAGGACAAGAGACAATGACTTTGAAATAAAAGAGGGCAGGTTTAGATTAGAGATTGGGAAGTAATCCTTGGCTGTGAGGGTGGTGAGGCACTGGAACTGAGAAGTTGTGGATGCCCCATTCCTGGAAGTGTTCAAGGCCAGGAACCTGGTCTAGTGGAAGGTGTTCCTGCCCATGGCAGGAGGATTGGAGCTAGCCAATCTTTAAGGCTCCTTACAAACCAGACTACTCTATGATTCTGTGATTCTATGAACGTAAGCAAAGGAGTATCCTGTAAAGTATTAAGATACTTGTACTCCTACCTATAGTATTAATGAGCCTGGTTTTGGATTGTTGTATGAAAGTAGGGGGCTCCTCTTCAGAAAAGAAGACAAAATATCTTCTAAAATCCCTCCATCTCTGGAAACCTTGTCTTGGAGGGAAGAATTAAGAATTAAATGCACTGTTCTGTTAACCAGGAAAAGGGTAAAAAGTGACTTGACAATAGGTGATAAGAAACTGAAGAGAAAAAGTATTTCAGAGAGTAGATTCATTTCTGTGGAATGGCAAAATACATGATAATGCCAGTGCTTTCAAAATGGTTTTAGCAAAGAACAGTGAATGAAGGGATCATTTCGCTTGGTAGGTTGTGTTATTTCTGTCTTCAAGTGTTTTAAAATAAGACTAGCAATTTTTTTTTTTTCAAAGAACTGCTCAAACAGAGTTGATTGGCCAAATACAGCAATAATTTGTTGAGAATCTCTGAAATTCCAGTTTGGAGGAATATAATAGTTCCTTTAACCTCTAAAATAAATTCGGTATAAATTTTAACCCCTGTACTATTCTCAGACCTGGTCCCCAGTCACCACAAAATCAAGGAAAGGCCCATAAATTCAGTGAAAGGTGGACTGGACCTAAAAATTTTTAAAGGGTACAGGATGCTGCCTGTTAATGATCTGTAGATCTGTGGTTCAGTTCTGCAATAAGTGTTCAAGAAAATCTTGCAAACAGTTGGAAAAATAAATATAACTGACATTTCTCTCAAATTGTCATGGAATGCACTCCAGCTGTATTTATTATACACATTTTCCCCATGTGCTATGTGCTTGCATTCCTTTGTGATGAATGATGTTGCCGTGTGTTGGAGTTTTCATGCTATCTTTCTTTGAATCCGGAATGTGTAGGAGGTTATTTGAGGACAAAATACTGTAGGATCTTTTGTTATTGTTTTTGAACTTGTTACATGGAGCTGAGCAGCGCTACATGGCTTGGTTTAGGAGAGTTCAATGGAAGCAGAACACAGCCTGCTAATGTTACCAGTAGCCTCATGCCTTGCTGTCCATTTTGCTGTGTCTACAAGAATTGAGGATCAGAAGTCCATCTGTTGTTGTCCAATTCTTCATTTGTAGTCTTTGGATATAAATTTTACCTTTCTGATAAGGTAAATTGTGGGCCTGGGCCATTCACAGTACTCTTAGACACTAAGGCAGCAGTAAATAAAGCATTGCCATGAATCACTGCAGCTCCATCAAAATTAATAAACTTGGCTGCCACCCAAGTCTGGAGAAGCATTTCACCCTAGGGAGGCCTCTGACTCCATCAGGGAGCACATAAGAAAGCAAGTTGATCTTGTGGTATGCAGCAAACGTAAAGATCCAGTTTCAAAAAGGGAAAGAAATTATACAACATGCAATGCCATAAAAGCCATATGCCATCGCACAGGATATTACTCATATGGCACAGATCTTCAGAGTGACATACACTTTGATTGTTATTTTACCCTTATATTGTGACTACATGTTACAGCTACAAGAAAAAATGATAAAGGTAAACAGCACGTAGCTTAAGTTTAATGAGAAAGTTTCCAAGAAATACAAGTTCATTTGTGGGGAAACTTTTCTGTTTCTGATTTCTCCTCTGATTGCAACTTTCTCCTAAAAATGTTGAATTTTGAAATTTGTTCCGTATTTTTTCTTCCAATGGAAACAAAAAATGAACTAGCATCCCAAATCTCCTTTTCCTAGCTGATCCTCTCCCTTAGATGTGTGCTGTTACCACTTGGCCAGCATTGTTTTCTGATTTTCTTTGACCTCTCTCTCTTGCATTCCTGGCTGCATAGTGGCTCACTTGGAGATTGTTTCCTTCTTTGAGCCCAGTGAAAGACAGTGGTTAGGAAACTTTCCTGAGATGTGAATGCAATGGCTTCAGCTCTTTGAGAAAAGTCCAGCTCTCCCACTACTGGGCAAGTGCTCTAATGACTGAGCTATTATGCAAAATCTGCACTTTTCCTGTTCTCTGAAATGAAGTCAGAGTCAACATTTCCTTCTTCTCCTCCCATGATCTCAGTGCTGAGGGTAGATATTCTGAGAAGGCATACTGGACCAATTCCCTTAGGGATGCATGTAGAATTTAAGGGCCTGTCTGCCTAAATCTAGATTGCAACAGAGCAGAAAATGAGGTGCCTGGACCGCTCCCCAGACTGGAAGGATACAATGTTGTGCTCACAACACACACGGTCACTGCAAGAACTTGTAGGATGATCACGATATGCTGGCAGATGGAGACATGATTTGACTCTGGATCACTCTCAGGTAGATAAGCAGAATTCTAGCACTAGAAAACTGTTAAGCCACGTCTGTAACTTTAACTACATCACTCAGCAAAGTGCTGTAGAGTACCCAAATAAACTCTGTGAGAGTAGATGGATGTTGATGGCAAGTAGACCCGGGAGGTGACTGTGCAGTCAGGGTGTCTTTGCTGATGCAGTAGAAGTAACATTATCAGAAAAACTACATGCTCACTCTCTAAGAGGGGCTGCCTACCTTGACAGTGCTCTGTCCAGCTGGTAGGACAAAGTACAAAAACCAACATAACCAGGGGAGGGATGTTAACGAAGCAGAGAAGAGATGAGCTGGTGCTCAAATGATGTTTGAGAGTCAAACTTTTGTAATTATTTGGATTATAACTAGCATGTATGGCCATTTCTGAGTGCTCTTACCAATAAGTTTGAAACACATGGTCATATACATCTGGGATGGTTTAAAACAGAGAACGAAGACAGAGAACTTCCAGAGATCCCTGGGAAGGCATGATTTAGGCACTTGAAAACTCAGCCTTTTCTATGGAGGAAGAATGTAGATGTATTAGCATGGCACTGGTCTCTGCCAGACTCTTCTTGGGATAATGATTCAAAGCCCTTGGCTGTTTCCAGGGAGAAAGAAAATAGAGATGTTTTCTACAAAAACACATTCTTTTCTCTGTACCTAGATATGATGCAGGATCCAATGTCGACTGGAGCATGAGTCATGTACTCTGCATGCCTTATAGCACTTCATAAGCGGGCAGTGAAGTGCTGGCTCATGAGTCATCAGCTGCATATGAGTGGGCAGTCAGATCCTGCATAAGCTGATTTTTCAGAGACATTTCTAATGGGTAAACATAGGATGGGCAAATTATTTTTGTTTTGTTTGTGCTTGTTGCAGCTTCAGCTTTGGCTGAGGCCCCATGTTATTAGGCCTGACATATCCTAGAAGTTTTTTCTGTCATTCCAGCTTTGACATGCTTGTGTACAGAAGTTTCATCATCTGTTTCTCTGTAAGGAGTTTCCATTTTCTTTGCACTACAACTGAAACAAGGATATGAATGAAAATAGCAAATAAGATAAATAAACTATACTACTGCTTTTGCTGTTAGGGCTGCTTTGGCACCAAACTTTGGTTCTGTTGAGTCTTAAATCCAAAATATGTATTTACCCCTTCACTAGTTCTCCTTTTAGTGTCATTTAATGACATAAAATAGCTGTAATCTTCTACCCTGCTGTTTCAAAGCTTCACCAAGCACTTCATACAGCCACAGAAATCCTGCCACTTTGTTTGAGACAGGGTTCCTGCTGTAGCCAAAATACTCTTAACTGAGTTTCACAGGAGCCATGCCCTACTTGTACTCTTTACTGCCAAGGCCACGTATGGGTCAGACACTCCCTCCTCTTTATATGGAACTGGAGAAAGATGGTACTTTGCTTTCTTCCATTTTTTTCTCTGGACCCTTAGTATGTGGTTCACAAGGAGCACAAAAAATGTCAATTTCCTGAGTCATAAGAGAAAGACAGCCAGCTCAAGCTGGACTGGTTGAGACTTCTCATCACTGCTCCTTGGACTTGGCATCTCCTAGAAAGTCAGCCTTGCTCTGCTGCCAGCTGTCATTGCTGCTGCTATCTCAAGGAGCAGCGTGTGCACCACAATGCCTGTTTTAAAGTGGAGCTCGCCTGTGACTCACCAGGGTGTTGTGTTTGAAAGCTGCTAGAAACAATTTTTTAAAGCTTTTTCTTAATATAAAAATCAGCATCTGGTGCAACTTCCCCCCAAGAAAAAAACCGCAAACTGAAACAAAACATGAAGACCACCACTAAGTGTAGACTGATTGCAATGCGTATCAACCCGTACTCGGGACACTGAATGTGGAGGTGCCCATAGCCCCTTTTCCCTGGCTGCGGCTCGACCGCACACCCTCTGTGCCTGCACACAGGAGCCGGCCTCTGCCACTGTGCTCCAGGGACACCTGACGGAGCAAGATCAAACTCCCGTCCCTTCCCAGCTTTCGAGGGCCTTATGTACTGACCGAACAGTAGTTTCTTGGACAACCTCTTTGTTTTACCAGAGCTGCAGAGCAGTTGCATGCACGGCTGCTTCCCCCGCTCCCTCTTGCTTTCTGTATCACATTTCAGCCTGGGCGGGGATGTCGGGGGGGCTGGGGCAAGGGGGACCCCACGGACGGGATTCCCCGTGGGGAAAACCCGCTTTCCAAGGGGGGGGGATGCGAGGAAGCGGCAGGGCAGGCTGTCTCTTCGGGGGTGGCCCCTGCCAAGGCCACTTTTCCCGTCCGGCTGCCCTGCGGTCCCGTGGCAGCGCCGCGCCCGAGGGGCTCCCGGGGCGGACAAAGGGGCAGCACGGCCGGGCCGGGCCTGGGCCAGGGG